>JACRUU010000011.1:12067230-12114730 GCA_030449085.1 Kryptopterus vitreolus | reverse complement strand
CAGATTTTTTTTCGTTGCCACAGTTGCTTGTTGTGTTTTATGTGTCAAGAAGGCATCCATCAAGCTCAAACCATGACTATGTCTTAAACATTTGGTAACTTGTGTACAATGATTATCAGAGGACAATCCACAACACTGCTGCCATTGACAGTGTGTCATATGGAACAGCCCAGGCAATCCTCATGCTTGATTTGAACATGATGTGTTGCTGCCAATTTGAAGTCAAGTTGAAGTCTGCCAAGAACTCAACCTGCCATGAATGATCATCCTGTACCATGATCATTGCCAGTGATGAAACTTGGGTGTACAGGTATATAAGAATATGTTTTTTTTTTATGATGTTGCTTATAAGCTTGGCTATCCTTTTTTTTTTTACACATTTTGAGTGGCCAAAAGTACCTAAATTAAGCTCAATGATTAGAGAAATAGTATATATTCCTGACACTGTTTTTTGTTACAAAATGAAGCACATCTCGGTAGATATCAAATGGTGAAAAGAAAAAGAATTAAGAGAAGGTAAATATGCCACTGTACAGGAATTACACCAGACTGTGAACTTTGCATAGCTAAATGCATAAAGAACACAAAAACGCTTAATAATTAGATAATTGTTCATGAGACAATGTGTGTGGCTGTTGGATACATCAAGTGGTCATTCTGCTTCATTACTAACCCTGCCTCTGGGGCAATCTCTTCCTATCGGTTTAATTTAACCCAATCTAATGCCACTGATTGAATTGTTTAGAGTTTTGGAAACAGTCTGATTAGCTGGCTCATCTGTAGCAGATGTTCTCTGGGAGATACTCTCATTATGCATTCTATAACTGGCTTCACTGTGATTGAGAAAAAGGCAGAATCTAAGTGCAAGTTTTAAACACTGGACATAATTGTAGACATAAAGGGAGGTTAAAACCAAACAGACAAACACTGAGCATGAAAATGAAGCCAAATCCTTTTCAGTGAACTAATGAAATGTGGTATATGAACAATGAGGAAAATGATTATGTCATGTGATTTGTCATGTGATTATGTGATTTTGAGCATGTTTGATGAAGGATTTTGGTTTTGCTCTATTGGAGCAGAAAAGTCAGATGAGACACAAGCAATGCATTGTATATATATATATAATATATATATAATGGGATAAATATATATCATATATATAGTATATATATATAGACTATATATATATATATATTGTATATATAAATAAATAAATAAATAAATACATACATATATCAATTAATTATTTAATTAATTCACTCATTCATTCATATATTCATCTTCAGTAAGGTTTAAGTGGATCAAGAGCTAATCTCAAGAAAATGGGAGGTTACTATGCATTGGAATATTCACCAGTTTATAAAACTAGAGAAGGCAATGTTAATAATAATAGGTTTAGAGACTGGTTTTCAGTTGTATGTATCACATACACCCCTCACATTTGTAATATATTGTATTATATCTTTTCTTTTGATGACACTGAAGAAATTATACTTCTACATTGCAAAGTAGTGAGTGTACAGCTGGTATAGCAGTGTAAATTTGCTGTCCCCTCAAAATAATTCAACACACAGCCAATCATGTTTAATCCGCTAGCCACAAAATTGAGTACACCCCTAAGTGAAAATTATTTTGTGTGTGGCCATCATTTTGTGTGGGAACTGCCTTGGGCATTGAGTTCACCAGAGCTTTAGAGGTTGTCACTGGAGTCCTCTTCCACTCTACATAACGACATCAAGGAGAGCTGGTGGATGTTAGAGACCATGACATGCTTGGCTACTCCATCACCGGCTTCTTTAGCAAGGCAGGGGAGGTGGAGTTGTGTTTGGGGTCGTTATCATGTTGGAATACTGCCCTGTGGCCTAGACTCTGAAGGAAGGGGATCATGCTCTGCAGCAACACGTGCAGCCCCAGACCATGACATGCCCACCACAATGCTTGACTGTAGGCAAGACATACTTGTCTTTGTAATCCTCAACAAGTTGCCACCACACACACTTGACACAATTAGAAACAAATAATTTTATCTTATCTTATAACCACAGGACATGGTTCCAGTAATCCAGTAATGTTCTTAGTATGTTTGTCTTCAGCAGAATTGCTTATGGGCGTTCTTGCGCATCGTCTTTAGAAGAGGCTTCCTTCTGGGATGACTGACATGCAGACCAATTTGTGGCTCTTGAACAAAAACAGCCATTGTTGCAATGTCGGGTTCGCAGAGAAAAAGCCTGAAAATGAACAAACAAAATGCATATTTATGCTCTGAGGGTAGGGAATCAGAGGGAAATGCGAAAAAAAAATGGAAAAAGTCGCGAAAGAATTTTCACTTGGAAAAAAGGTTCCTATTTTGTGGCTCATGGACAAAAACAGCCATTTATGTGATTTGCAAGTTTGCAGGGAAAACACCTGAAAATGAACAAAACCAAATTTGTATTTGTGAATGATAGTAGTGAATAGTGAATGAGAAGTGTGGCCTGAGCACTGACAAGCCGACCTTCCCCCACCCCTTAAACCTCTGCAGTAATGCTGGCAGCACTCATACATCTATTTCCCAAACACAGCCATCATTTTGCGTATATATTTTAAAACATTTAAAATGATTTATGTATCATAACAAGCATATACTTTTGCATTTTATTTGTTGTATACAGTTCTTGATTTTCACTTTGTATTTATTTTACTTTTTGTGGATTGTTCTATATTAAAATCAAACTTCATTTAATCCGACTTTAATTTAATAATTTGAATATTTTCTTAATTAAATATTTTGATTTTGATGTTTTTACTGACTAATATTTTTTCCAAAAATTATTTTTGACTCATCACTAATTATTGGACCCCTTGCAGTACCATCGGGGACCCACTAGGGTGTCCGTCTGATTGAAAGATCCACATGATACAGTAAAATGATATACTTAGATCATACTCAAGAAAAAAATGGAGACTCCATTTAGCCTTTGTTGGACCAAAGAATGAGAAGCTGAAAAGCATAACATGTAGATAGGTTCTTTAAGAGAAAATATAAATGTGAATTAAGCAAAGTGTGCATTCCTCGATCAACTTTAATCACATTTTTTTACTCGAAAACTACAGTGCACGGTTCCACATTATGACAAGGTGTTCATTTTCATGATACCGTCTGGCAACGGCAACTCACTCAAATGTGGTGCACTTTCTCTTGCTGTAATTATTGCCACACTTCATCTAATCGTACTCCTCTGTGTGCTCACCTCTACAGCTGCCAGCCTCTAATTAAAGAGAAAAATTAGATCCTTCCTGCTTCAGTAGAACATCACGTATTTTAAGCTCACACAGCTGAGCAGTTTAGAAGGTGTAGCAGAGCAACCTTGGCAAAAGCTGGCTAGGTGATTTAATTATAGTTCCTTATGAGACGAGTTTGCTAAAGAAGAGAGTAAAGAACACAAGCGGTATCATGCGCATTCCATTTCAGTTTAATGAGCTCAGCATCTTAAGCAACTCAGCTTAGAAGTAAATATAGTTACCGATAGTTTTATGCTATGCTATGCTCACTCCATGTTTCATTCACCGAATAATTCACAACCTTTGCCCCAGTTAGCAGGTGCACGTGTTTTAATGGTCTGGTATTTTTGACCATAAGCTTATTGAATTCCATTTCCCCGAAAACATAAAATAGTCTCCTTTCAAAACCTGAAATCTATTGATCTCCTCTTCTCTGCCTAAAATGCACATTCTCTGTCTCCTATGAGACTTTCCACTAACATAATCATTATATTTCTGCAGCTTTAGAAGAACATGTTCCCATGAAGACTAGGTCTAAACCCATCACACAATCTTATTTATATTTTTTTTATAAAGCTTCGGGGTGTGAAAACAGCAACTAGCTTTATTGTATCCAGGGTTCTAGAAGAAATCTAGCCCTGTTATTCAATCACAAGGTTTATCTTATGTAGAACAGACTTATGTATAGCTTCACCATAATTAGCAGTAGCAGCTGGAAGTCTGAAAGACTTCTAGTACAAACTTTTTCAAAATGTACAATTTTTCTTCTTAATTGTAGCTTTATTTCCACACAAGCCTATTCAGTATTAACCTTCTCAGCTGACACAGGGCATCATCTATATAAAAATGTATCTATTTTAAAGAGACTTAGCATTGTGTTCGTAGCATCACTGTGTTCGTTGCTAACCGTTCTGTACACTCGTATGTAAATGTAAGTTTTGGTGAGGCTGCATGTAGTATGCAGTTTAAAGACACTATAGTACACAAAGGTTGACAATCCTGACATACAGGTATATATTTTAAATAATTTCCTAAGCTAGATTCTACAGTTACACTGTGGCCCATAGTGTCATCGGGTGGCCTTCCAGGGGTCCACAGGCCCCTAGTTTGAGAACCTTTCTCGTAGTATACATTTCCTAGTTGTTATTCTGAAATGACTATTTAGAGGCTAGAGAACAGCCAGATACTTGTTTATGCACAGCTTATTTATATAGAATTAGATTTTATAATATCATATTTGATCAAGGGGCTTAGTGGTTAGCATGTTCGCCTCACACCTCCAGGTTTGGGGGTTTGTTGACTCCCGCCTCCGCTGTGTGTGTGTGTGTGTGTGTGTGTGTGTGTGTGTGTGTGTGTGTGTGTGTGTGTGTGTGTGTGGTTTGCATCTTTTCCCTGTGGGTTTTTCCGGTTTCCCCCACCCCGGTCCAAAAACATGCATTGTAGGTTGATTTGCACCTTGGAAAAATGTCCCTGGTGTGTGAATTTGAGTGTGAGTTCGAGTGTGTGTGTGTGTGTGTGTGTGTGTGTGTGTGTGTGTGTGTGTGTGTGTGTGTGTGTGTGTGTGTGTGTGTGTGTGTGTGTGTGTGTGTGTGTGTGTTTGTTTGTGCACCCTGCGATGAGTTGGCATTCTATAAGGGTGTGCCCTGCCTTGATGACCAAAGACTCCTAGGATAGGCACAGGCTTCTCACGACCCGAGAGAGAAGTCAGATAAAGCGGTAGAAGTGCCATTTTATTCTAATTTCATACAAGGCTATTCTTCCTTTATTAATATTCGCAAGTAAAACAGAGACAATAAATCAATTTAATGTGTAGAGAGTAGGTTAAGGTTTGATGGAGGATTATACCGGTGGCACCATTTCTTTCTTTTTTTAACATATCATTGCTTGCAATCTCTGCATCATTTGTGTAATTAATAGCTGCCAAATCCTTCTAACTGATTTTAGTAGACTTGATCAAGGTTAATACAAAATGTGCGTCTTCAACAGTAAACTGGCCTTGCTCCAACAGCAGTTAACTCCCCAGCATGAACTCAGGAACTACTGTGTCTTTATCCTTATCAAAATGTGGGTCAGTGAGAGAAGTTGAAGCTAGACATGCTAACCTCACATTGTGCTGATAAACTGGCTGTTTTTCATTGCCACTTGTGAATTTAACCATGCAAAGTTGAAATAACTTGTGAGAACTTGTGAATAAATTAAAAAGTACTGAAAGTTTTACTTTCCTGTTGAGAGAATTAGACAAGAGCAAGCGGTCCTAAAGTGCTATGACATATAAATGTATAACCATGAGAACAAACACACAATAATTTAGAATTAGAGAAAACGATTGGAAGTGACGGGAGGAAGATGTGGGGGTGTTTATGATGAAATGTGTTAAACGCTGCGTGTTCTGTTGCTAGACTCTCGTGGGCTATCAGAGAGCGGAACTATGTGGAAAGAATCCACTGTCAATTCATAAACATCAAGGACGCACAGAGCATGTTGCAAGGTCTCCAAAGTATAACATTATACCTCTTGTTTGTGACAGAAATGCTATAATCCCAGACGCAGTGAACATGCCCTACAGATTTTCAAAGGACAGAACAACATGTCAGAAATGACGATTGCTAAATAGAGAAGGCCATATTACCTCTACCACCCACCATTCTCTGACTCACTTGTATAAAATGATGCGGTTCACCATTCGACCCAATCATACTAGAATAATTCAAAATGTACTAAGAATGATGAGCCTGCTGGGTCAAATCACTGTTATCTGCAAATGAATGCTGTTGATTTGTACACCCCAGAAGATTGATGGAGGAGATGAATACTGACTTCAGGAGGACTTGAATAAAACCACTAACCATTGCACATCAGTGGAGAGAGTCAAAATCATATTGGTACGTACATGACAGAGAACATGTGCTGGAATCTCACATGCTTTGCTAAGAAATCCCAGCAGTCTCCCCATTTCTAGCGAAGGCTGAAAATGAGCTCCCCACTGCCCAGTATACAAATGAACAATACACAGCATTCTGACCGGCTGCCTTACCATGTGGTACAGGAACTGTCCGGTCTCTGGCTACTAAACCATTGAGCGGATAGTGAAGAATGCTGAAATGATCATCAGGATCACTCTACTGACACCTCGGACCTACTAACATCCCTCTACATCCACAAAGCATCCAAAGCCTTGTAGACGACCCCTCTCACACATCACATGGACACTTTACTCTCCTCCCATCCTGCCAGAAGGTACAGGTACATCAGTACAGATACACCACCAGCAGGCTCGAGAATAGTTTCCACCCTGACTCGATACAAGTGTACACCACACTTAACAAAGCTGAAATGCAATACTTAATGTTGCTACACACACAAATCGTTTACAGTTAACAGGCAGTATTTTATGTATTTGTTGGCCTGTGTCTTCATTTTTCTGTTTGATGTATTTTTTGTAAATCTTGCTATCTTCTTACACTGTTTTATGCACTGCTGCATATATTGCATTGCATACTGTTTTGGTCCTGGAAAAATTGTTGGATGAGGAATCCCAGCACCACTAAGGTTCCACTCATTGGCCCTTGAGCAAGGACCTTAACCCTTAACCCTTTGTTGTATAAATGAAATAATTGTAAATTGGCCTGAATAAGGTCGTCAGATGAATGCTATAAATGTAAACGTCATTTGAATGTTGAGTTTATTTTGGAACATTTGTTCTACTACGATGTTCTTGGTGGATTTATGTAAAATCAAATCAATTCAAGTCAAGTGGGTTTCCAATGCCAGGAAATTGTACAGTAAACATTTTATTCATTTTATTCCATTTCATTTCATTAGCTCTATAGAGCACTGACCATTAAAGCGCTCTTGATGTGACATGAAGTGGATTATGAGGTTAGTAGTAATTATTCTATAGATGCACAGATGTTTAAGACATTATATAACTACTGTTTTACCTCTAAATAATATTCAATTTCTCAGTCATTTCTTCATTTTCTCAGTCTTTCTGTTACTTGGCATTTTTAAAAAATTGTTCAGCAACTGGAACAAAAAATAAATATATCTGTATTTAAATAAGTTAATGGTTAACATGAAGTTGTCTTCTTTATTCAACAGTCATTTACTCAAACATCAAATGCCATCAAAATATATTTCATTTTCACTCTCCTGTCTCTCTCTACTATCTTATCAGATACACAACTTAAATCTAGTCATCACTGCTATGTATTTCTATTATGTTGCAAGCTATTCATTACACATTACACATCACTCAGTGGTGCAAGAAGTTAAAAAACGACTAATGAATATAGGTGCTTGGGTTATTTAGGAATTCTGAGATTTTTTTTGCCATATCGTCTAGCTCATTTGTATTGGTGTATTTCAACAAGTTGTAGGTGCACACAAAGTAGTGCCGTAGGTAACGCTGGGACACACATTTATGCAGCTTCTGCACCAGACGCAGCACACACTCTCGTAAATTGCACCAATCTCTTGTGCTCGGATACTTCTCACATGTCCAGAATAGCAGAGTCTAAAGCAGAATCAGAAAGAAATATTTTTATATTGCAGGTATAACAATTATTTTAATCAAATATATATATATATATATATATATATATATATATATATATATATATATATATATAACCATAATATATGACTAAATATATAGAATATAAAAAATGCTAAAATGCTCTCCCAAAAAAATTAAATAGCTTGCTCAAATATTAAGTATATAAGTGAATCATATAACTAAGTTTAGAGTCATAAGGATGTTAATCAGATCCAGAGGAACCTCTAGTGGACAATACTGGTACTGTCTACACACGGGTTTCCTTGATTGCAGTACATTTTCGATACTCAGACTGACCAATTAAGAAGGCAGGTTGCACACAGCTGAGATGGACAGAGAATAATTCACATAATTTGATACTTGTAAATGGTGGGTAGTGATGACAGGTTTGCTCCCTGGGCACCATACATCCTCCTTCAGCTGTCGCACCACCCTGTAACACTTCCTTCGACAGCCACCATCCTCATCTATACCAGCCAGCAGCACCTGCTCAGCCCGTGAGAACGACAGCAGCCAGTGGTAATTAGAAGTAGCCATGAGGTTGAAACCAAAAGACTGCAAAGAGCGAAAAGATAATGAGAAAGACATAACAACGTCACCATTACATTTGACTGTATCGTGTTCCACTACGTTATTCAAAAGGGAAAACATACAAGTTGTGATAGTAAAGTTAGAGCTGTCAAGTAAGATTTAGTGTCAGGTTTACCCAACACATATAGCACATAGTCCCAAATAAGTCATGCATCAACCTGTCAAAACCATAGCCACAAAAGTCAAAACAATTCCTATCAGTCACATTGTGTGAAAATAGATCCTCTCAAATGTACATCCCTCTTATTCTTTGTGGCATCCAATTAAGAAAAGGCAAATAAATAATATGCAAATAAATATAAAAAGAGTACAAAAAAAGTACAGCTGAAACGCTAATAGGGAGGGCATAAGAGATTTTCAGAGGTAGAGACAGCTCAAGCTGAGTTTCCTTTTTTCTTGCTGAACATCCAGGATGTTTTAGCTGTTGACTAATTAACACCGCTGACCCAACAGTTCTTCCAGAAAGCTCTTTGTTTTTTGTCAAATAAAAGTGTTAATTCAGAGGCATATTTTATTTCATCCAAATCTTTAGCATTTCAAATACTGAAACATTATATTATAAAGCCAATATCATGGAATGCATAGCTGTAACCTTAGCAGTGAGGTTGTTTTAGTTATCAAAAAAACATTAAATTACTCTTACACTGATATCAATTTTGAGTTTTTTTTAAAGACAGGTAATTCAATCCAGGTTTGTACTGTATATTAAAACAACTCAATTTTTTTTCAGTTATTGCCTCTTGTTTGCTACAAGTGAAAACAAAGATGTCTATCCCAAGCAGGTCCACATTGCTTGGGAAAGAGGAATAGGATGTGTGATGATCCGGTGTCCACATACTTTTAGCTATATCATGCAGTCTTCACTTACCACTACTAATATTGAAATTCCTTCTAGTCAGTGGTGGACAGTAACAACGTAACTGTAATCCATTATTGTGCTTAAGTACTAATACGTCATATTTTGGGAGACTTTTACTTTAACTTCACTAACATTTTACTTTTTACTCAACATTTTAAAAACTTAGATGTTTTATTTATAAGTGAATATAAGTTATAAGTGAACTTGGTAAAGCAGTAATTTCGATTGCCGCTTGGTAGAATTTTCTTTTTGATTGGGCAAGTGTATTGTGATAAAAATAAAAATAAAAGAAGTAGAACATTATAGCCATAAATCACTGTACTTGGATACTTAAATGAATTTAAAGGCAAATATTTTTTTTCTTACCCAAGTGAATGTGTAAAGGGAGCATTTTACTGGAGACACAGAGGCAAAATGCCTCCCTTTACACATTCACTTGGGTAAAAAAAATTGACTTTAATTCAATGACATGATTTATGTACTTTGTTTTTGGCTTTTACTGTGTATTTCAACAACCTTCAAAACCTATATGAATGAAACCCTACATGAAACCATGGAAGCCAGTGAAATTATGCCCCCCCCCCCTTCTCACTTCCTCACCTTAATACAGCGAGTGCACTCTGTAGAAGGCCACCTCTGTAACAGACGAGGCCAGCGGGCTCTCTTGGGCCAGCAGTTCATCACCTCTACTGTGGGCACCAACTCCACTTCAATCTGTACTTCTGATGTCTCAACTGCCACACGCACCACTGAACCCAAGGACTCCTGCATGCTCAATTTTTCTACCACAGATTAGAGTAAAGAACAGAGTTTCATAAAGGCGAGAGGAAATGCGACTAACATAAAGTCAAAGTTATAGGATTGTATGCTGTATGGAAAGGTCATGAAGTGTTGATGTTAGACTTAGACTTAGTGTTGATGTAGCACAATAGTGACTATCTGAATTGTTTGCCATACCAACACACCCCATTTCTGTCTGTCTCTGTCTCTCTCCCTCCCTTCGTGTGTGCATGCCTGCCTAAGGCTAGTGTAGGCAGGAGGGCAAATTGTAAAGCACCTCAAATGGCCTCTAGACTATAGATTTTATTCGTGGTAGTCCAAAATTAGCACAGACTAAGTGAACCATATCTATTCAGAAGTGGGCAGTGAAGTGTGCCTCACAGAATGCAGCACTGCACACACACACACACAAATGCACACACACACACACACACACACACACACACACACACACACACACACACACACACACACACACACACACACACACACACACACACACACACCGATGTTTTCTTACTTCCACAATCCAATTTTTTCAATACATAAAAATATACCAAAATATAAACTTACCTGCCAGCCCACAGGTTTTAATAGCTGCCTCAACCTGCTCCTTGAAGACACTGACTACTTTAGAAGGCACAAGATCACCTTCGATAGCCACACGTTCATCATGCCACTCCTGAATGGGATTTGTAAAGCTTTCCAGTTCCAGCCACTGGTGCAGCTTCTCTGGTTCTCGGACTGGAGAAAGAAGCTGCGAACCGCTCAGTGTGTAATACCGCCACTGACGTGCTCGTCTCTCCTTATAACCTGCAAGACCCCGTACTGGCACAGAGATCAGGAACAGAGTTGGAGTCAGCACCTGCGGGTACACACAATTATCATGGTTAAATTCATTGTGTTTTTACTATGGGTCAAAGAGACATGCACTGTTATATAATGAGAAAAAATCCTATGTAAATTTCCTATTCACATTTTTTAGCCTAAGATTCACCATAAATGTCAGTGTAGTCAGTGTAAGTAGTAAGTAGTGGTCGTGTTTAATAGCGGGTTTTACCTGAATAGAAGGATTGAAAGTACCCCTTCCCTGGAGTAATGCTGCCCATTTTGATGCTAGAGCAGGCTGATCCTAGAGGTAACAATATATACACACATATATTGGCTTTCATTAAATAAAATGCACAATAATTACTTTTAAGAAAGAACATTACTTTGAACGTGTTATTGTGCATTCCTGTGTTGGTAATGGAATTGAAGCGTGTATCATTTGAGCTGATCTCAACTGTCAGGGCTTTGACTATTTTTTGCACTTCCTCTACAGATTTAGAGACCTGCCGATGCCTGAGATCCACCTGCAGAGAACGGATTAATGTCACCGCTTTGCCACAAAAGTTATTCAATTATGTGTCCCTATATCTCACATTTGTACATGATGTTACATAACCCTATTTAAAACACACACACACTCACATGAATATCAATAAATTTGCTACAATTAATTTAAAAAGAAAATTACAAACCATTATAGAGTATATAATTAAATGTTATACATTAATGCATGCTATTATTTGTACCACCTGATTCTGTAAATAATGGTCCAGGTCTTCCTCTGTAAAGTTCGTCATTTTACAGTGTATTACACTGTGGCTTCTTCTTTGCTCTTATGTTTTCTTTGCGCGTCTGACAGTTGGTTAGGTCCGTGTCACAATCTGTGAAACTTTTCTATCGTAGCCGTACCCGTGTAACATAGGCAGAACTGATGGAAAAGCACTCCAGCAGATTGATCTCATTCCATCGATCTTTTTTAGATCGTAAAATGGTCCCATGGTCCTCCGGGCAGCCGAATGAATGCTGATCCACTCACATAGCCTACATTAGACTGCCCAGGCATGTGAGCATAAACAAATAATCTACAAATGTGTCAGTGTAAATTTGTGCTACAAATGTGCTACATAAAACCCTTCTTTCATTTGGAAATCATAATGAGAATAATAATGATGAAATAATGCAATAATAATACAGGCAAACAATATCCTTTTTTGCCTTCTGTACTGACACCATTTAAAAAAAAATGTGTTCATTTACTACAATGTCTTTGTGTGGGGGGGTGTGGGGGTGTGTACACTTGTCCTATTTTAAAGCATTGTGTTTTTTTTTTAACTGACCTAGAATAAAAGACTATTAACGGGGACCAATAGAACTGTGTTTTTTAAATACGGTAATGGTGTAAGGTGTTAAGTCTTGGAACAGAAAATTGAGTTGAATTCTAGAAAACAGCAGGAAATTGTATATGAGCATAAAAATGAAAGAACAATGTCTTAGCAGGAAGATCCCTGTCAGAGGCCCTATATTAATATTAGCACCCCTGTCCTTGTTATTGAAATCCTTCACACATTTGAAATGTCTTCAGTGGGTTCAGTGATGTTTAAATAATCATAAATTACCTTCTTATGTTATTATGTATAACAAACATTATATATAATATAATTGCAGTAATGGTGTAGAGTATATGACTTCATCGCCTACAGATTAACTATCCTCAGCTATTTTATAAGGGGGCAGACTTCATCAATTTTATGGCTAATCGAATTGGTCGGTGTTATTGAATGGTTGAAATATCATCATTGAATTCGTTGCAGATTAACTCCTAAATTACTATCCGCACATGATCATTTATCTGTGGTTAAGTACACAAGGGGGGAAATTCATTCATTCATTCATCTTCTACCGCTTTATCCGATCTTCCCTCGGGTCACGGGGAGTTTGTGCCTATCTCAGACGTCTATGGGCATTAAGGCAGGATCCACCCATGGATGGAATGCCAACCCATCGCAGGGCACACACACACACACACACACACACACACACACACACACACACACACACACACACACCAAGGTGCCAATCAACCTACCGTGCATGTTTTTGGACCAGGGAGGAAACCGGAGAACCCGGAGAAAAAACCCCTGAGGCACGGGGAGAACATGCAAACTCCACACACACATGGCCAAGACGGGAATCGAACCCCAATCCTGGACGGTGTGCGGCGAACATGCTAACCACTAAGCCACCGTGCTCAGGGGGGGAAATTACCACAACGTTTTACTGCGGTCTCGTAGACAAGATCAGTAGGTAGCGTTTTGGCGCAATCTTGTGGTAACATACCTTCAATGCAATCATAGTCCTGTATACTCTTTAAACTACAAATCCCAGGAAGCATTTCTCTTTCCCGGATGACAACAAACCACCGTGTTCTGGGCACAAGGACGTTACGATCTGAGCTCCATTAGAAATGGGTTATTGTTGTAGAATAAACTGAGGTATGGTGCATTATCTCTTTTATGTTGTAATCCTGTGGCTCAAACGACGACTTTTTTTTTTAGGGCACCAGGGTCCTACTATATACAGTTTTACACGAGCATGGTGTAACATTTCATTTGCATCATTGACACTTAATGTTAATAGTAACATGTAACGTGATCTTGAGTGGAAAAAAAAAAACAGAATTGTTGCACAGGGTGACGTCATACTTTGAACTGGACTGAACTGGACTCACATACAAATATATTACACATACACACACACACACACACACACACACACGCACTATTGCTACAACTACTCACAGTATAACTACTACTGTAGATATATCCCATATTTATTATAATCACATTTACTGTTTACACTGTTTACATGCTGTCCTTGCCATATTTATTATATTCTCGTTTACTGTTTACACTGTTTACATGCTGTCGTTGCACAACTCACCATGCTGCCCTCACAGTATTTTGCCCATCATTTTCACTACTATTATTTATTTAAAATATTGCATATTGTATGCATAACATATGCAGTAGGTGCTAATTTGTGTTTTGTGTTTTTGTCCTGCACTGTCATGTGTCATCTGTTTTGTCTTATATTGTTTGCACTAGGTTGCACATAATGCACTTTATATGGCTAGGAGAACTTAGTCTAGTCCTCAGCTCTGTGTTCTGTTTTGTAGCATAAAGGTTCTGGAGAAACATCTCATTTCACTGTGTAATGCGTCATATGAAGTGTCGTTTGAAGACATACTTCTTCCAACAACACCTATCCTAACACTTACAAAATAAAAGAAAAATCAACTGTCTATGCTTATTGTTTTAGAGTAAACTGAGGTATGGTGCATTTATTGTGTACTTAAGTTTGTATCTACCCTACATGAACGAATTTATCCTTAGATGGAGACCTAAAGCACTACTTGTATGTTGCCCTGGATAATGGCGTCTGCTAAATACTGTAAATGTAAATGTGGTTGAAATGACAATAAAAGCTTCTTGGCTTGACCTCTGCAGACTAATATCAAATAAGAAGAAAAAGAAAACAGTTCCTACCGGGTGCTCACAAACCAGCAGTGCTTGGCCTTTTACTGCGCTTCAAGTACAAGCATCTCATAAGTAGTTGCATCTGTTAGGGGTTAGGTATACTCTAACACATGGAACACACTACTTTGAGTTTTCCATAATAAAGATAGAATGTCAAGCTGTTCTTGTGCTAGGCTTTTAATCCCTAACAGCTCATTGAATAAAATAATAAAGTTGCTTTGGATAAGAGCACCTGCCAAATGGCATAAACGTAACTTTGGCAGGCAATTTTAATATCTTTGTTTAATATATGTTTGTATGTGTTCTCCGTTTCAGGACAATGAACTGCTTGGCATTGCTACGGTTGTATCCTGGTGACCATCACAGACTCCTGTTTGCATGCAACACCATCCCTCTTCGTCTGCTAAGTTCTAGACCACGACCTGGCCGTGGGTTAAGAGAAAGTCTGCGCCTGCTGCAGTTGCCTGAGGATGAAGTCAGCAGCCATCAAGTGGTCAAAGAAGCCTATTTACGCATGGCCAAACTGTATCACCCAGACTCTGGAGCCCCCACTGCAGATGCTGCTTTATTCTCTCACATTGAGGAGGCTTACAGAGTTGTACTTGCCCACATGGCACGGCAAAATTCTTTATCTCAGAACACTCAGGCAGAGGAAGATGAAGAAAGGGTTAAAGGGCATGCACCACAGCACAGGCATTACCTCAGCTATGAAGGTGTAGGCTCTGGTACCCCCAGTCAACGTGAACGACAGTATCAGCAGTTCCGGATGGACAGAGCCACAGATCAGGTGCTGGAATATCGTTACAAAGTCATGGAGAAAGCAGCAGCAGAAGAAGGAGCCATGGTTTTGAGAGATACACGTTTGCGTAGCAAGAAGATCCAGATAACACAGGCTATGGACAGGCTGGTTGAGGATCTCATCCAGGAGTCGAATGGCCCGTGGTGACTTCCGTAACTTAAGTGGTGCCGGGAAACCACTAAGCAAGTTTGAGCACAACCCGTATGCTGACCCCATGACCCACAACCTCAACCGCATCCTCATTGATAACGGCTACCAACCAGAGTGGATAGTGGCCAAGAAAGAGATTCGAGAGACAATTGAGAAGATGCGCAAGAAGCTACAAGAAGTCCGGGCCGTGTTAGGAAGTCCCATGAAACACTCCGAGCAGATTCAGTGGAAAGAATGCTGTGCTAATTTTTCTGAGGAGCTGGCCAAACTCAACAAGAAAGTGGACGATTTCAACTTGATTGTGCCTCTGATGAGTTGGCAGATGGTTCATTTTAATATAAACAGGGAGATTGAGAAAGTACTGAAAGTTGATGAGCAACACAGAGTGGAGAAGGCATTAGAGAAAGAGAGGAAGCTCCTGGAAGAAAAGGAAAATGCGCTGGCCTGTCAGCAGAATTCTAGACCAGGACTTATTATGTGGATGCAGAGTCTACTTAAATGAAACAAATTCTGTATAATATTATATTTTAAAAGTTCTGTTGTATACCGACACCAGATTGACAAGACTACACGAGCCTTTTCACAATGATTTGCCATTTATTATTAGTGTATATATAGAAATTAGAGTAAAAGTAAAATAAAAAATTAGAGTAAAAGTTGTCATGGATTATTGTGAAAAATTCAAAACAAGTAAATGAGCTCATATGTAAAATAATACATAGCTATCTTTCTAAGTAAACAGTCTATTTTAGATATAAATAGTCATATAGTGAATAATGCAATTTTTCAGAAATCATTTGACCGTTTAATCAATCTAAAAGCAAAGTGTTTGCACTTAACAGACATCAAAACTTGGGATAACTATCCATGCTTACTCAGTGCCCCATTATTTCTCTTTATCCCGGCAGCTGCTCCACGGCTGCAGGGTTTCCAATAACTACAGCCTCCTTTTTCAGAGCCTTCATTATGGTTGCAGATGGAACCAAAACACTCTCCCAGTCTCTGGCTATATATTGGTGATATGGATCCTGTGAGTTCTCCAGCTTTTTAGAGCGGATGTAACTGAACATGATGCCAAAGGTGAAAAAGCTGAAAAGCCCAACCATTAGTAAAATGTAGACGAATCCTTGGCTCTGCACTTTAACCGGCACTGCATTTAAAGGCTCAGCTTGCTGGTATTCAACAGGAGTGAGAGCTTCGGCTGGTAAGTTCCAGGTTCCGTTAAGATAGTGCTGGAGAAAGGAAAGCAGGAGAGATTGCAGATCTGAGCGATTATGTGCTGTCATATTTGCCTTTCCTAGTGGAAAAAAATATATAGATGTGAGTTAATATTGCTATTTGGGTTCTTAGTTAATTACAATTCATGTCAAGAGAAAGCATTGAATAGCAGTAATCAATTACTTGATTTAAAAAAAAAATACTAAAAGTAACATACCTTTAAATCTCCAGTGAGATGATCTTTTTTTAAGATTTAAAGATGCACAAGTTGTGGTGTATAGTAACCTCCCTACGACTTATAAATTACAGGCACACAGAGACTCTTGGAGACTATGGATCCACCCACATATATAAATCAGTTTCTCTCACACACACACACACACACACACACACACACACACACACACACACACACACACATATATCAGCATGTTTAATGAGTCTAAAAAGAGTGAAGGTCAGTGAGGGCAGTTTCCTTCTCTCTTCACTGCACACTCAGATGAAATGATGTAAATGACCTATAAAGAGTAGACATGTAAACGAAAGTCACAGTATTATAAAAAATATATACATACATTATATATATATATATATATATATATATATATATATATATATATATATATATATATATATATATATATATATATATATATATATATAACTTATTCACTTCAGGCTAAGAAAACAAGAAAAATGTTTGGAAAATGTCACTTTTAGCAACTTAATAAATAAATAATAATCTTTATTGCCATTAGAAGGAAAGAAATTTATGTTGATTAGCAGGTCTTGTTTAGTGAGACGAGCCAGAATGTCGAGTGTTCAGACATCCGTTTGACCTTGCGAATTAATAGTGCTACAGCACAGGGAACAATGCTGCACATTGAAGTAGTCATTGGTGATGACACGTGAAGTCTTTTGAGCCTCATGGCTTCTATTTCTAGAGTAATCCACAATTCACCTTGAAAAGTCCTCTACATACTTCAACACTCAGCAGTGCATGTGTGCCCACTCAGTTACAGAAAAAAAGGGAGAATCACATAAAATAATAATCATTTTTGGTTTGCGAGTTCCTAAACCTACAATACATGTGGAATTGTAATAAATAATAATAATAATGAACACAAAGAATAACTGTACAAGTCAAAAGTTCTGATTTATTGTTTTGTTTGTTAAGGTACAAATCACAATACATACATCCAGTACTGAGTCAACAACTTTGTGGAAACTGAGCAAATTCTTTCAGAATTTTGTTTTAAGTCAGACAGTTAAGACATTACAATGAGGTAAACGTACATACACAGTCAACAACATGAATAGGCTGAACCAAGCAGACATTACTATAATGACTTTAACCATGTACCAAATTTTACCTGTGCAAATCCTAATAAAGGGCAGAAATATAGTCCTTTTTTAAAATGGTTCGTATTACAGTGTTATGGTCGAAGGAAATTAATGCAAATTTCAGTCATGACATGGTATTTCCATACAAATATTATCGTTAATATAACATGTCAGGATTACCGATAAACATTTCATTCCTACTGACCAAATATGTTTGTCAGATTAGCGGTAAACAAGTGGTTAATACAACATATAACATGGTGCTTAAAAAAAGAAGACTTGCGAAATTAAATCTGCATGTTTCACTTTTGTCATTCCTTACAACCAACATATAAAGTAAAAAAAAACCCTATTACCACAAATGTTCAAAAGAAACATTAACAATTTTTTATTCAAAGGCTTTGTAATAACGCCTCACATTTCCACTGATGTCGATATTAAAGAAAACACCATGTGTAGAATTGAGGCTATTGTTCAAACAAAAAAAAACATGACGACAATCATAAAAATGCAGCTTGCACTGCCCTAAAACATGCTTCGCAAATGAAAGGGAAAAAGAAAAAGCCATAACAAGATGCTTTTGTTCTCGGTAGCCATATATATCAACGGAAACCTTCCGTGAAACCCTCTTGACCTTTAAATGTGGAGAAATGAACCACTTTATCAACAAACACATGCAATAAACTCGCTTTCCCCTTGAAAGACAGTGCATATGTAATGTGTCTTATTCTGCAGGGATGAGCTCTGACTGAACGCTTCCTCTAAGGGGACAGACTACCTGTACTCCTGACAGTCCGAGACAGAAAAACAAACTTAACAGCACAAGGACATTCTCCTTGTGCTCACTGGGTGACGGAGGAGCTGTAATCCGGACGCCGGGTCTGGATGATTTTGGGTCGTGGCCGCCTGAGGCTGTCCATCTCCTCCTCTGCACCAGAGCTGTCCTGATCGCTCTCGCACACGTGCACTACCACACTGGGGGTAGTTGGGGTCCCAGAGTGGAGCTCGTATTTTTCCCCTAGAGGGAATCATTAAGAAAGAAAGATATTTATACATCTTTTTGTAAAGAAATCAAACGAAGTGGTTATATTTTTATTGGATTGCATGTAGGTACCTGGGCCAAGCCTGGCGATGGCACAGAGAAGGTCATAGTTGATGACAGGTGTGGCATCCTGAGCTTGTTCCCATCCCACAGGAGGAGATGGAGGTGGAGAGAGAAGGAACTGTTTGTCTGGTTTAGGTGGCTCCAGTCGTGCACTTCCTATATGTACTGACTATAGAGAGGGGAAATGAAAATCACGCAAATGATTCAATGTCCTGAAAGATTCAGGAAAAAGATAGAAAAATTTAAATCATTCATTTAGTACCTGGGCAAAATAAAGTCGGAGCTCTGAGCCGTTGAAGTCGCTCTTGTGAAGTCTTGCTCTTGCCTCTGCAGCAGCCAGGGCATTGCTGAAGTTAATTCTCACTCGCCTGAAGCTCTTGAAGAACTGAAAGGTAACTTGGGCATCAAAGGCACGGAACAGCTCTTCGAAACTAGCCTGAGGGGGAAAGGAAACATTCAAATAAATTCCCTAGGAAACATACAGCTGTATGCTTGCAGTTTTTTAATCAGCCTATGACAGATTGACAGTTTGAGTGTTTCTATATTAATCCTCAGTGATTCACAGAAATGCTATTGCTACAGTTTACAGGCTCTATAAATGACTGGCTCTACTCTCTAGGAACATGCCACAAGGTCCTGGTTTCCAAGGTGATGCGGGAGAGACACTGAGCGATGCAGGAGCTCAGACAAATGATGGTGGAAAAACTGGGATCAGACTACCATGCAAAACAGTGTGAAGACTGCATTATGAGACAACCGCCTAAACCGACTGTGTGTAAAAACCGTGTGCGTGTTTGAGCACCATGTCATCACTCGCGTCAGACTCTCAAACGCTCCTCTTTCGTCATTCCACCCCTGCTCACTTCCCCGATCTATTCTTGTTCTTTTTTTCTGACATGACTAACTGAGTACCTCATAGAAGTGACGAGACAAAGAAAAATGATCCCGGAATAGCATAGCAGAACTATTACATATTAACAAATGTCCCTTAGAACTAAGAAACCCACTGTCCTGAAATCTTTCTTCTGAATTTATATTGAGCTAGATTTTTAAATGCTTATTGCTTTACTAGTCTCTGGAATGTTTTATCATAGAAGAATGGGGTGCTGTTCTCCAACAGAACAGCTATATGGTTTCTCAGATGTTTTGAAAGATGTATGTATGCTGATACAACCTACTATACATTTCTGTGTTAACACTTGCAAATGTTGCTTTATTGAATTGCTCCGATGTTAAAAGGCCAGACATTTGCAGCACACACTAACATTAACCTTCACAATAAATATAAATATCATTTAAAATGTTTGTATGAAATATTTCTAAACAATATTCTACTCTTACTTCCTTGTAGTTACAATCACAGAAAAAAAGATCACTGGCTAAAAACACTAAAAACTTTTAATACAGTACCCTGGCCTCAGGTCTGTTAAACATGTCCAGGTCCTCTAGGGATGCAATAAGGCAGAAGGGGTTGCACTTCATGGTTTTAAGGTGCATGATGGATGCTTGCCGAAATCCTGCCGCGGACTTGAGAAGTGAGAAATCGAAAAGGGGTCCGTTTTGCCTTCCCCAGCGTGAGAGCAGAATGAGATCTGGATCAGAAGTAAATCCTAGACTTCTTCAAGTTTCCTGTTAGGAAAAATTTTCGTCCTCTTTGATCTTCCTCTTTTCGCCGTCTGTTGAAGTCTAGGCTGTGGTTGGTACGAAGTGCACGGTGGCGGAAAGAAGTCACGGGCAAAATCAAATAGCAGCAGTCATAACCAGCAGAAAGAAAGATGAAAAAAATGGTGCAGACTGCTGACTTGTTAATTGAGCATATATATATATATATATATATAAAAACAGCCTGTGTTGTCCAAAAGGAGTCTTCTGGTAGAGATTGTGTTTCTGCACCACTAACGAAACGTCTCTGAGACTGAGCAAGACTGCACACATGCGTGTTTTCTGCTCTTTATGTAAGAGCCTCGGCAGCAGTGACAGACCCAGCCCTTTCAGGAAGGGAGGGAGTGAAACTACAGTCCTCCTTCCTTGTTCGCTCTGCTGACTCATCTCCACGCTAACCACGAGCACACGGGCTGGAAAATGTGTGTCACTGCCGACTCGAGCCTAAACTCAGTTTTACCGACCCCAGTCTTCTCCTTCCTGACACATTCCTTTTGAGCATGTATAAATCTATAACACATAACGGTCGTCCTCTATCCCACCCTAAACACCCTCCCTTCTTGAGCGGGATGGAAAATCTAAATCAGCTGAGCTGTGCAATGAGGCAGCTGTGTTATCAAGAGCTCCCTGCAGCATACTTTCCATGGGTGTTAATTCCCTTCATCTCGCTCATGCCTTTTTTTTCCCTTTTTCTTTTTTTCTCTATCCATTTGCTTCCACCCCCCAACCCTTTCTCTCTGACTCCAGAGCCAGTGGATTTGTCCCTTTATTGTGGCTCAGTCAGTCCATCATTTTAAGTGGCATTCAGCACGAAGACGTCAGACTTATTTTTATACAACATGACGTCTTTCTCTCCGTGCCCGGCAAGCCAAACAAATACAGGTCTTTCTTTTTCTTCAGCCCAAAAGTCTCTCAGGTGAAATAGACAAACCATTGTTTCACAGCCCCCGAGTTGAGTGCAACTATATCTAAACACTCATTAGTGTGTGTGGGTGTGTGTTTGCTGAACAACAACATTATTTGAGCGAATAATTCCAGACCACTTGTGCAGTGGAAAGGTGGAAATATGAAACCAACATAAAACAAAGGGAAAGAATGTAGGTGCTGAGAGGCCCGGCTATGAAACTTCATACAAGTGTGGCATTTAAAAAATGACCAAATATCCTGGGCAACTGAAACTACTCATTCACAAAAGCTTTATAAATTTCAGAACATTTTAACAGATGTAAAAAATAAATAAATAAAATTAAATTATCTAGATAGACAGCTTGGTGAACAAATCATTCCCCAGGCATCATAAAAGAAACTGTAATTTATTTGCCACTTGAATCTATATTATTAGACACTGATTCAAACACACCTGTAAGAAAAGAAATCTTATTTTGTTCTCAAGCAACAAATAATGACAACTGAGCAGTAATAGGACCTGGTTAAAGACTGCTATTGTAAGAAAGAAAGGCCACATTAAGCTCATCAACTTGTATACATTTCTCAAAGTCAAAGATATGTAACATTGTTGAACTGCTACACAAAGCTTCTGTCAAGCCTCACTATGATCACTCGGTGTCAGTTTCAATGTCCTTCAGAGGACTTTCCTGATTCAGAACAGGAACAACTTGCACTTTCCACTGACTGAACTGTTTATGAGCTTTAAGGATCTGATTGTGCATTTCCAGACTTTCCAGAGACACTAAACCCAGTGGAATCTTCCGTCACACACCTATCAGCTGACCAAAGCCTGAGTCTTACAACACAGCGCAATTTTGAATGTTTTGTTATCCGGAGATGAAAAAAATGTCCTGATGTTCTGGTAAGAAAATCAGTGACTTACTGACCCGTAAGAATATGGAATTATTCTTACCATTTAATCCTTAATTAAAAACACAATCCACATGGATCAATCGGAAAAGACAGAATTTAGTATAACCCATAAAACGGCATCAGACTTAATATATTGGGACAATTATTAATAAATATTTATCTTTTTTATGAATATAAGGTTGTAATTCATATATATCATATAGCACTGATATGTACTTAACAGGATACGGAAATGTAAGACTATACACATGTAATAATAACGTCAATGGCAGCAATCGAAAATTGAAAAGCTTATATGACATTTCTGGATAGTGTTTTTCTTTAGACATTACATTAGGACATTATAACAGTGGCTCTACATACTGCATGGTGTAAAGGTAAAAACCATTATTGCAGCCTTTATCAGAGTCATAAATAGCCACACAAACGGTGTAAGAAATTTGAATACTATTAAATATTTCCATTCAACACAAACACACTTTAGGCTTCTCCCTAACTCTTTATGCTGTCCTACCCGAAAACACAAAATGAATGCTATGTCAGAGCATTTGAGTATCTAGTTTTATAACCTGGACACAAAGGCTTTTTTTTTCCATAATATTTATTTACGAGCAAAAACATGCCTTAGTTAAACAAATAAGTGGACAAAAGCACATTAGTGAACAATCCATGTCAGTTCTCAGCATCTGTGCAATTTGTAAAATACATCTGTGCTGATGGGAATTGTAGATTTTTAACAGTTATAGTGATTCTTGTCTGTAACATGTTTGAGATCTGCTATTCTATATAATACTGCAACATTGTCACACAGCCATACACCATAACATTTAATGCCGTAATAATAACATCTAACAATTTTGACTGACATTAGTAAATACCCTGCACTCAACTTCGCGCTCATGTCATAGACACGGGTTATGAAATGAGATCATAATTGCTCACAATAATGAATCATTTGAACACTACTGTTCCAAACAACTAATCACCAACTATTATTTTCCAAAACAACAATTACTGATTACTAGTTGGTCTTCTATTAATTCACTGTACACTTCCTTGTTCTTCAATTCCAACTCTCTACTTGCCTTAATTTCCCTCTATAATTTTGTTTCGTATCCAGGATCCATCCCCACATCACTCACAACCACGGCTTCAATTTGCCTGTGCTCTTGATCATAACTGCATTATTTTGTATTTTGTGTATATATATATATATATATATATATATATATATATATATATATATATCTATATATATATATATATATATAATAGTTTGTGACCAAAAAGGGATTCTTTCCATTATATATATATATATATATATATATATATATATATATATATATATATATATATATATATATATATATATATATATCATATATATATATATATATATATATATATAGTAATATCTTTTTATTTTGTATTTGGATAAAACTATTCAAATCTTTGTCTTCAGAAAACCTTTCTTCTTCTTGAACCAGGGTTTTTGATATCCAAATAGACAAAAAGCAGGGAAACATGGAAATTAGTCTGCGAGATCATTCTTTCACTTTTTGAGTATGCATTAGCTAATGCAAATTCAGCAATGTCGAGCAGTTTCCGACACACACTAACTTCTAAATCACTCTAAACCTATGATTAAAAGTGTAAAATATAGCTCTCATAAAAGCACATGTCTAAAATAACCTCCAATCTCATTTGGCTGTGATCTGCGTATTTTTTACCCTGTACTCATGTCTTTACCAAATAAGCTTTATTTACAAATAATTAATTCAACTACAACTACTAGATACAATTCACAGAATTATTTTCTGTATATGTACAGGGCACAAATACAAACACACACACACACACACACACACACACACACACACACACACATTTTTCTATTCTATTTTTAGGGGTACCCTAAAAATACCTTTCATACCCCTTGAATATTTTCACATTTTGTCACGTTATAACCATAAACTTGTATTTGATTGGGATTTTAAATGATAGACCATCACAAAGTATCACATAATGGGGCTAAATACAAGGTAATACTGGAAGAAAAACTATTAAAGGCTACAAAGGAGTTGAGACTGGCAGGGCACCAGCAGGACAACGACCCTAAACATACAGCCAGAGCTACAATGAAATGGCTGAGGTCAAAGCACATTCATGCGTTAGAATTGCCCAGTCAAAGTCCAAACCTAAATCTTTGGCAAGACTTGAAAATTGCTGTTCACATACATTCTCTATCCAATCTGATTCAACCGGTGCTGTTTTGCAAAGCAGAATGGGCAAAAATTACAGTCTCTAGATTTTGCAAATCCCAATAAAAAGAATATTTTGACCAAATGTACAATATACAAAAGAGATGGTTTTATTTTTATGCTCCAAATTGAAACAAAATGTAGAGAATATCACTGAAATTAAATGAACTTTATTTGGAGAAGAAGAAAAAAAAACAGGTAGCTCTCTGGAACAGCTGTATTAGTAATTAAACTCTACTGCACTGTAAATAGTGTTTTTATGCTCATTTTGTAATTATTTTAACTTTCATTATAAAAAGGAAAATCTGGGGAAAAGAACTGCATTATTTAGGCAGTAATCTTTCTTTCTAAATATTATGAAAGTAAGCACGCAATTGCAGATTTCATTGTAATACAATACAGTTTGTTATAATAGAGAATTTACTTTCAGCCCTGACTGAAGACCTCTATGTTTAACATTCATTGATTCATGGTGGAAAAAAAACAAAACAAACAAACAGTAAAATGCGAAAAGATGAAAAATGAACCGGATAAAAGGTATTAGATCTTATCTAAATACTGCACTCATATCATAGTGTGCATATTGTGTAGTCGTGGATATTGTAGTATTGTATTGCACGACATTTATGAACCAAAGCAATTGGTTAGTTACCATGTCAAATCAATATTACATGGATTAACAAAGAGGCTGGTGATATATGATATATAATATACATCATGTTTGTGTGCAAAAAGTGAGACATTTGTTCAGACACCTTCAGACATTATAATGTCCACATTGTCTTCACATTCATCTCCCAACTTTATCCTAAAGGAGCCAGCAAGACGTTTACTCACTCGGAGATGTGCATGTCGGAGGACATCTTCCTCCACTTTATATGCGATTAGAGAATCAGGAAGGGCCGTAAAATGCACATTGAGCAGCTCCTCTTCCTCCGCCATGTCCGCCTAATGCACGTCTCCAAACTCCCCGTTCAGCGAGCTAATGTCAGCTTGCTAGCGGTTAGCAGCCAACCCGGTCTGCTGGTTAGCCACCTGACTGTTTAGCACATTTCAGACGTCTGGAAACATATATTGTTAATATTTAATTATATGTAAAAGCAATGCTTTGTACAAAAAAAAAAGTGATCGTTTACAGATCAATAAGATTTAATATTTAAACCGTGTAACAGCTCATGAATCAGTAAGAGCACATTATGGTGTTTTTCCAGGTAACTGCCGGCACATTTCAAAATCAAAGCCACCGAAATACTTTCATATATTTTTAAAGAAAAATAATTATACCTAGAAGTAAGCAACACCTTGTTCATCACAAAAATATGAGCTTTTTTTTCAGGTCTCAGGAGATCTATACCGAGTCTGAAAATCAGAAAGTCTATGAAGTATAGATTTTGATAAGGCCGTTAGCTTTTTTTTCTGTGCATTTGAGAGCTCACACTTTATCATTATAAAATTTTGGTTTGTATGGATGATCAAATGGATTGTTGTTTTCACTTTATGGATGTGGAACAATTTGAAATCAGTGCTCTATGCCAGAGAAGCCAAAATATCAAAGGTCACCGCAGGCTCTAGTATGAGCATGTATACATTTTGCTTATAAACACAGAACTCATAGAGAAACTGTCCATTACACTAATTTTTATGAGATATGTAAAGTGACACCATGTCCTAAAGAATAATTACCTGAAGGCAATATTTATCTGGAAGCAGCTAGAAGATGTGGAATGATAATCATTCCACACTGACAAATCACATAGAATTTCATAAATTATTGCCATTGTTTTGATTAAGGCACTGATCAGGTCATGTCACAAAAAGCATCCAGTTTATCAGTAAACAAAATCATGCATCCAAAGAAAGCCTAACCTGAATCAGCAATGTTTTATATAAAAATATATTACAAACTACAACAGTGATTTTAGTCTCGCCTAAAAAGAATGATGAGCAAAAACCAAGCACAGCACACCTCTACTTTTTGTGCAAACTGTCAAGCATGGTTTGTGATTTTGATTTGGACTTAATTTGCAGCTACACAACCAATATTCCCAATTTCAGCATCACAATAGCAGTTAAAACAGCATTAATAGCCAGTAGGTGGCTGTAGTAATGCAATTATACTGCCTAACCTAGTCTTTGAAGAAATAAAAGTATGAAGTTTTAAGCTTTTTTTTTGTATGGATTATACTTTGGGACACACACAGGCATTGTATTAAAAAATAAAGCTCTTTCAGTTCATACGTTGAACTTTAAATAGTCTTAAATGGGACTTGGAAGGTGAAGTAAGGTGGCCTGGGATGTAATAGGGCCTCTGAAGAATCTTGGAGTTGCCTCAACAGGCGGCTCTGGGCTGTCACATGCCAGAAATCAGCCTCAAGAGACTGATTCCCCTGAGACTATGTTTATCGGACTGGAAATGCATACCAGGCATGTCTCAATGGGTCATACTGATGATAGAACTTGGATACACTATCCAGTTACGAATCTCAAGAACCCCCGTTTCAGCAGGGTTTGTCCCACTCTGGTGGAACCCCAGCAGTGTCTGGCAATGAATCAGGAAGTTCACGCTCTCTTAGACAAGGTGGTTCCCTTGACCAACAGAGAATTACGCTCCTACAACTGTTACGTCCCCAAGAAGAACAAAACGGTTGTGTGCTATACTCAGTTTGCATCACTTGAACAAAAAATTCAGGTTCACAAATGTATGGATGTCACTTTGGCCCCTATCAAACTCCAGGGCATCTGTATTCTCAACTATATCGATGATTGGTTAGTGGTAGCTTGATCAGAGCAACTGGATCGAGATGTCATCCTCACCCACATGGAAGGTTTGAGTCTAAGGTTGAATACCGAGGAAAATGTGCTTTCTCCAGCAGTCGTAGCCCTTGCTCATTTAGTCAGTTTGAAGTGTGTATAATATTGTTTAATACCTTGAGCCATAAAACAAATGAACAAAGACACATTATATACAAGTTCAACACTACTGAGTACTATTAGTACAGATATAAAGTACTGCCATGTTTTTGGAAGGTGAGAGTAAAGCTACACATAGGCACTAATCCTAGCATAGGATCGATAAAAGGACCCTAGATTAAGAAATGATCCATCTCTGCATCATGCTTTGTGTCTATGTATCTGTATTGCATATATTATTCCAAGTGCTGGATACAATTTCATGCCATTTACAGTCAAGGGTTCGTAATTATTCTTGGTATCCAGAGAATCACCTATGTACTGTTATATGGTCAAGAATGTTGTCAAATTATTTTATGATATAACCCTAAATAGAAATTGCATATCTGTATTTAAATTAGCCACATTTTCAGTCTTCCAGGTGACTCACTTTTCTCTCCTAGTACACTCGGGCCACTGGTCTAGACACGTCTAGTCTGCAAAGAGCCGATATGACTTCTTGGAGTGCACTATAGCCTGTCAGGGAATTTTATTCCATTTTTAATAGTGTTTAAATGTTCTGCATTCCAAAGGTTGACCAGTATGCCATCTAAGATTAGGCTTATATACTCAGTATTTATTTATTATGGAGCACTGATATACCTGTTCATTTATGCGTATATTTTGTTAGCCATATAGTGCAATGCATAAAATTGTGCAGAGGCAGAACAAGAGCTTCAGAGTTATGCTCACATCAAACTTCAGAATGGGGAAAATTATCACCTTCGTTACTTAAACCTTGTTTACTTTGTTTGTTAGTATTAGAAACATGAAAAGTATTAATTTATGGTACACTGAAAACACACGATTAATCACGAGTTAACACGTGGCAATCGTGTGAGTAAACATTTTAATTGATTGACAGCCCTATTGTTTAGATTTTCCTAGACAAACAAGTGGACATAAAGATTACCGGTAACTAAGTATACAATATGTATCCAAAGGACCAGAGAAGCCTACACAACACTTCATAATCTGTAATGCATGACCTATTTTTAATTCAAGGTTGGAAGAAGCAGTTAAATACAGTATAACACAAAGAATAAAAAAAAAAAAAAAAAATGAAATGAGAAGTGGTCATGGGCATTTATTTTAATAATCATATGGTGCATTATATACAAAGCAGGCTTGTCTTACAGCAGAGCAAAATCCAAACCATACCATGTAATCAAAATTGTGAATACGACACTATGAAAGTTACATAGTACTTACACAAAAGGTACAATAATACACACTGCCTTGTACTGGTTGAGTACCACTCCTATGAAACATTTCTTTAAATTCAACTTTTTAAGTGGATTACATTCCTATTACAGTGACTTATGAATTGGGCTTAAAATACTTCCACTGTAATGGTATATTTCATCTGTTTCTCCATTTATTGTCTTAACAGTTTTTCCATTTTCAAAACCACTAAGCCATCACTCTCCCTGGATCTAGTCCCAAATGTGAGATTGTGTCAGCATGTGGTGACTGGTACAAATTATACTATGCAATTCTATCATGAGTAGAAATTTTTCAAATGCTTCATAATTTCTAGATGAAAATCAGTACATTTTGCAAACATTTAATTACTAGAGTAAATCCGAAAGCTTGGGATGTGTAATTTAACTTATTGGATGAAAAACAAATATGATAAACCTATTTCCTAATGTGTAACCTTGAGTTAATTGGAAATGATTTTTCTCCTCAAAACATCAAAATAAAAAAAAAGAAGAAAAATGGAAGAATTAGCTAAATGCACCAAAATTAACACCTAGACAAGTCACTGAACATAATAGAATAAAGTATAAATCTTTCAACAAGAGCAGTCCATCCAAGTACATATTATGCACTTATTTAAATCTGACAATTTGAAAATGAACAGCAATAAACAAAAGCACCCTATCACAAACCTCTACTGGCCATATAGTTTTTTTTTTCAACCAATTCAAATGATAAGATAAAATGGCACTGTACATTTATCAGGTTCCAAAATACCGTACAGTGTGACTTTATTCCCAGATCACATACTGAACAACTGAAAACCTGTGCAAGTAAAAGATCTATGAAGCATAGCATTTAGTGACAATTTATCCTCAAATTTTTGTTTCTTTAAAAAAAACAAACAAAAAAACAACAAAAAACCTTCACAAAAGAGTTAAGAACAAATAATGGATTCCTGGTCACAAAAGTATTTTATAAATGCAATTTACATTTTAAATGGGATTTACATATGATGCGAGTCATGGAGCTTGGTGATCTAAAATACACACTGTTGGTCAAAATAATCCACAAGAGTGAAGCCTGTAAAAGCTATTCAATTCTTTCAACAGTCAAGAAAGACCACTATAGAATTCAAACAATACATCAATGTGAATCTGACCAAGAGGAGTGTTTGCTTTGATAAACAATAAGGCCCTTAATCTTCCTGAAGACACACAAAATGATCTCATCCAACAGATTAGGTTGTGTGACAAGATTAACTCTCCCACATTCAGTGGCATCGGATCATTTGATCGTTGCACCATCCAAGGGAATCAGTATTCTCTTTGTTTTACTATTTAAAATCCAGTGGTGTCTTTATTTCGTCCCCTCATTCAGCTTTACCAGGATACCATATTACCATTAAACACAATTCAGTCATTTGTTGCTGAAAAAAAGAGAAGACAATGTGAGCAAGTTCAGGCAAAAAGAATTACAGAGGACTGATCACATTACAATTGGATCATTAATATAAAGTTATGGTCGTGTTCAAACTTTATCCCAATGTAACTGCAATGGACAAGTGAGCTGTGAGACAACTTACTAGTTATTCTGAATAACTAATATGTGTCTCTCTCGCTCACAAGCGTATATATTTATACCTACAAAATGACAAATCTTAACGATTCTACTAATTAATACTTTGGATTTGATTAAGCAATTCGTCAACTTTCTCAAATAGGTTGCAACTAAGAAAAACAAGCATTCTTAAAAAGAATTATACAATAACAATTCTGGCCAAACTAGTCACAGCTGTATTAAGATTAAGGGACCTTGTTCATCATCTTACCATCAGTCTTTATTGTTAGAGCCCCATCTCCTCCTTGCTTTCAGCAATCTGTTTACATTTCTAAATACAGAAGAGACACCAATTAAACTGCGGAAGTACAACATTGCGTTGATGAAACCTTAACACCCTCATAGTCAACAAGACTAGGCAGATACTGTACATTCACTGCATCTACTTAACCAGCCAATCAGGTGGCAGCAGATCCATGTATAAAATCATGCAGATACAGGTCAGGAGCTTCAGTTTGTTTAATTCACATTAAGCATTAGGATAAGGAAAAAGCTACAGTGATGGTTAGAGCGATGGTCACAGTAACTTACTGATCTCCATAATAAACCTGGTATCTCCACTAATAAAACTGACAATATTCTATTCTTTTGGAAATATTCAAGTCTAGAGACTTGTTTACAATTGAAATATTAAAACCAGCCCTGCAGGTGCCAAGACCAATAACATTGCCAGGGTCACACCAAACTTAACCGGAGGATCAGTTGAACTGCTGGTACCATGCTGCACTGTGATTGAGATAACTTAAATTTGACCAGCGAATATGTAATTCATTCATAAATGTATCAGATTTATTTACTTATTAACCACCATGTAAGAAAAGTCACATCAAAGCTTGATGTAACAGGAAAACAATAACAATAACAACTCATTTATGTTAGCCAGAATCACACCACCATGATGATTTCTCCCTCACCTCGGTGAGCTCCTTGATACTGATGCTGTTAGCCTGCTGTGCCACTTTTCTCTTTACTTCTTCAATGTTTGCCAGATTAGGAGTAGGAGCTGGGGGAGGCTTGTTGGTGATGGTGGGCAGTGGAGGCATAGGGGGCATGGCTGCCAAGGCTCCCATGTTAGACAGTGCTGCAGTCATGGTGGCTGCTGTCATACTGGCCATAGCTGCATTCATAGGCATGTTTGGTATTGGAGGCATACCAGGTATTCCCATTGGGATATTCATGGGCAAGTTAGGAACTGGCAAGGGTAGTGGCAAAGACAGAGGTGCTGGAGCAGGAGTTGGCAAAGGCAACTGGAGGATAGCCTTGGGCCTCAGGCTCTCTGGGATGGGCATCCCTGCTTTAGCACACATTGCTGCAGCATTAGCCTTGGCGATCTCCAACAGCTGATCCTTGTCTGTGAAGAGAAAACAGAAAATAAACAAGCTGCTAACGTGCCTATTTTCAGCTGCAGAGAAACATCACAGTGTGGACACTTACCTAGCTCAGTGAGGCGTGGTGGTGTCTTGCTTGCGCTACGACGCGTTCTTGAAGCAGACCTTCTTTTACGGAGGATGAGGATTGGAGAATGGCTTGGCTCACGCTTCCATCGATCTCGCCTGTCAAAAGAATGACCTCTAAAAACAGGTCTCCGACGACGAGAAGCTGAGCGAGACCTTTTAGAACGTGAGTGATGTGGCCTTGAGCGAGATCGTGACCGCCTCTTCCTGGTAGGAGAACGGGATTTTGATCGCTTGCTTTTTTCTTGACTTTTTGACCTCTTCCTCCGGGCAGGGGAGCGCGATTTAGACCGCCGTTTCCGCACTGGCGATCTAGACTTTGAACGCTTTCTTTTGGGAGATTTGGATTTTGAGCGCTTGGTCCTGGCGCGAGATTTAGACCGCGATTTTCCACGGTGAGTGGCTGATCTTGAACGCGATTTCCTTCGCCGGGCAGGGGACCTAGATGTTGATCTCTTTTTCAGGCTGTGTGAGGAGGATCTTGATCTTCGCTTCCTTGTAGGAGATTTAGATTTTTCCCTTCCACCAACAGACTTTGATTTGGACCGCGACTTATGGGTTGAGGAAGCGGACATAGAACGCTTCCTTCTAACAGGTGACTTAGACGTCCGGCCAGGCTTTGGCCCTGATTTTTTTTCGGCCGGACTTGGTGTTCGTGAACGTGAGTTATCAGACTGCTCGTTGTCATCTGACCCAGAGCTCCCATCCTGAGCTAATGGCTCTGACGAAGATGACCGTGATCTAGGTGCATTTTGTCTACCATTGTCATCTAAGGTGCTCTTACACTCTTTACTGGAGTTTTTATCTTTTGATTCAAGTTCTGTTTGTTCCAAGTTTTCATCTGGAGGTGCTTTTGGGAGATGGAATTTTATCCGCCAATGGTTTCCACTTTTCTGTGGGAGCAGTTTGAACTACTCCACTGGTAGTTTCTTCTAATTTGGAGTCCGATGTCTCCTTGTGATCACTTTGATCGGACATGTCAACGTCTTTGACTGGTGACAAAGATCCTGATCTGCTCTTAGCTGGAGACTGACTTCTATCCGATGAAATTCTTCCCCTCGAATTAGATCTAGACCTGGATGTGTCTTTTTGGGACGGTGATCTCGACCGCTTACTCTTAGTTAATTTTGCTCCTCTAGTAAATTTGGGTGAGGGAGTTTTTGAATGGCGAGAACGTGATTTTGACCGCTGTCTGCGTTTAGGGGATCTCGACTCCGACCTTGTTCTACGAGGAGATTTTGACCTCCTTTGTCGAACAGGGGATTTAGATTTGGAGCGCCTAGATCGGAGAGGAGAGCAAGACCTGCTTCTTCTTCTTGGGTTTCTAGACCTTGATCTGGATCGTCTGTTTCTCCTCAATCGGGATCTAGATCGCCTGAGGACCACAACGGACCTTGAACGTGTTCGTCTCCTTCTCCTAATTGACCTGGACCTAGTCTTTCGTGCACGAGAGGGTGGGGTCCTCCTCCGAGAGCGCGACGGTGAGCGCCTGCCTCTCCGAGCAGACCTCGAGCGAGACCTTGAATGGTTCTTTCGCCGAGAAATTGAACGTTTCGACCGTGAGCGGCGCAGCTTTGCAGGAGAGCGAGACCTTGTTCTCCGGTTGCGTCGTGGGGACTTAGTCCGGGATCGTTTGGTTCTGGTGTTGGACCTGGAGTCAGACCGATGTCTCCTCTTCTCCGACGGGGACCTTGATTTGTGTTTTCGTCCTCTGACAGGTCCTTGACAGAGACCTGCGACATTCTGATGGTGACCGTGAATGCCTTTTTTGGTTACTACTGTTCCTATGTGAGCTAGACCGCTCCAACGATGGTGATTTTTCTTTCCTGAGTGCTGATAAACCAGAAGATTTCTTTGGAGTCCTTGAACGACTGTGGCTTGATTTATCTTCAGAATGTGATCGAGACCTTACTCTTGACTCCTTATCTCCCCTTCCTCGCTGATTCTCATGTGGTTCCTGGGATACGTTTTTCTGCATGAGTTGCTCTTTGTGGACATTCTCCTGTTTAGGAATTATATCAGGAAGCTCCTGAGTTTTGCTAAAACTTCCATTCTTTTCAATGTTCACAATTTCGGTGTTATTTTCATTGTGCTCTTCTAGATTACCCGATGGCAAACACGCATCCGATGGCGGCTCAACTTCTCTCCACATTGGTTTCATGCTGTCCTCTATGCTATGATCAGATTTGCTAGTGACTTCCACCTTTTTATCATCTGGTGGTAACATTTTATCTTTGCAGCCATCATTTGAAAGCTTCAATGAAGTTACTGGCGACCTCTTGTCCAAGCCAGGGGGGTCCAATGCTTGTGAATGCTTTGACTCAGATTCTGATTCCGATTCGGATCCAGATGTACTCGCCGAGTGTGAACGAGAAGAATGTCTCTGCTGCTTTTCTTCCTTACGTTTCTTTTTCTTCTTCTTTTTCCCTGTATGACGCTTTGTTTTCCTGGCTTTGTGATCACCATCATGTGGCTCTGTCCCAAAAAAACAAACATGCAAATAAATAACACATAGGGGAAATGCCAAGCATTTGTAACAAAGTCAAAAAAAAATATGAATGGGTTTAATTTTGACACCAACATAAGTTAATGAAGACGAAATTGTTACCTTCAAATGAATTTTTTGCCAATTCTTTATCATCATCATGATTACCAGATTCAAAAATGGATGCGTCTTCCTTTTTCATACTGGGGTAAATGGACAAAATCAATGTTATGGTCTAAATGCAAATATACACTCATTAAAAAAATCTTTTTTTTTTTTTTTTACAAATAAGCAAACCCTTACCCTGACTTCGTTTGAGATTCCTGGTCTGATTCCACTCCAGATTCAGAGCTGCTATCTTTTTCATCCTTCTTCTTCTTGCGCTTCTTCTTACTCTTGTGCTTTTTGTGCTTCTTGTTTTTCTTTCGTGGCGTTTCACTGCCATCCCTGAGAGCTTTATCTTCACACTGAATAGTTTCAGTTGGATCAACACTCTCTGTAAGGAGAAAAAAAAAGTCGCAGGTACATTCACCACCAAATTTTACTCATCTTGAATCTCAACCACTAAGATCATGTCAATGCAATTCACACAGTAACATTCCACAAGGTACTGAAATATACAGCGTCCCACTGACTTGTTTACCAAAAAGATGTGCAAGAAAACCACAGGCAACATTTTAACTGATTTCAAACCCCAAAAATAGAGGAAATATGAAATTGCACTTACCAACACCAGTGTTTACATCACATTCCATTTCTGCACCCCTACAGCTATCCACTGTCGATGTTAGAATCAAACGGGGTTTCTTATGAAATGGATGTGAGAAATGCCCTCACTGTTCCCTCTGTTGAAAAAGATAACATGAGAACAACAATAGTCATGAATAACCCAAATACAATGCACAGTACATGTTCAATGTCATTCAGCTAAATGTGCATGCAGATTTTACTCAATGACATTGCACATGTACTGTACATGAAGGCTAAAAGCCTGCAAGGAATTATGACCAATCTTTTTTTATTGTAAATATTAAATGATTGAGCGTTCAAATTCGGAACATTTTCACATGCAAAACAAAGAAAACATTCTCTAGCTTTAGGAAAACCACATCTCATTGAGGACTATTAGAAAATGTGAGTCCAAATGAAACATTCTGGCTTTAATAGAAGAACTTATGCAAGATAGAACAGGATAGTGTTAGGATACTGCCTCACGTCCGCAATCATGACAATGGAAGCTTAATGGTAAGCTACTTTTCGAGCAGGGATGGTTTTAAACTTGTTCCTGGTCAAGGGAATAATAAACCAACATGGCCAGCATTTCAAACTTCAATGCCGTGTCTGTCTGTATTAACACTTTGCTATAGTGTTATCAGTCATGAAATCGTCTGCTCAGTTACCTCATGCCAGTACTACTGAACTGATCTCGGATGAAGTGGAAAGAAAATATGCAACTAGGAAAGAACAATTTTGAGGGATGGTTATGTATTTCAGCTGAATGCTTGGAGTAACTAACTTCCTGGATTCAAGCTAAGGGTGGCTTTTTCAATGAAAGATAAATAACATCTTTACACTAATATATGATTTTAAGTATAATATCAATATACTTTTTTCTATAACACTTTATGGGTAAACAATTAAGCACCACACACACCACTCACGAGAAGCACGTTTATGTTCTTTTTATACACTTAGTTGTTGAAGTGAATGCAGTAAGTGAATACACTGTTGTTGTTGAACGTTCAAGCTGATGAATGGCGAACATACAAAGATTCCCGAGTTAAACGTGAAACAGAAATATAACTGAGGCAAAAAAAATGTATAATGTGAAGGAAACCCTTTCCGTATCACACGAGTGCTACAGCTATTGTATTAGCGGTGGCTAAATAGCGCCAAAACTTTCAGACAGAAAGCGAGACAGACATCAACTCAGACGAGCTGCAAATTAAAGAAATAAAATCTCTATACATAACAACTGATCGCTGAATAAAACAAAACTACAAAAAAAAATAAGCATTTCACAAAATGCTGGTACACGACGTGTACAGCCGATGTCTGGGCGCAGGTGCCTTAGTACTAGTGGTGGTGTAGACGGCATGCTAACAGCAACCTTGTCCGGCGCGCACACTTCTAGAATACATGATGCGAGCGGTTTAGCGTTCCAGTTATCACTCAGATGGCTTTAAATTCTAAACATTATCGTAAATTAAAAAGTTAAATATTCTGATTAATATTTAAGGCCGGGAGCGTGTTTGTGGAACTGACGCGACCTGCTGCAGCATGAACAACGCGACCTAGCTTGTTTAACCCCGGCTAACCGACCAGACCCAAAGAGCAGTACTGAAGCGTAGATCGTTCAAATACTCAAGTAATGAAAAATATTGTTAAACTGTAAAATGGTCATCAACATCAGCTACGACATAGTTTGCAGTGTTTTATCGATTTTTTTTTCATAAAGTACCCGGCTAGGCCCGGGAGCACAGCTAACGCGGTGGCTCGTCAAAAAAGCTAACAGGCAAACAAACGTGTGTTGGAAACCGTCTGGTAAACAAAGTCCATGTAACGTGAATCGTTAAAAAATATGATGGTTACAGACCGCGACGTTGGAGTCTAAATGAAGAAGGCCAGCTAGGGATGCAGGATTACGCTCCTCTCCTTCTCCCAGTGAATGCATACAGCGCTAACAATAGGAGTTGTGTCGCCGAAGCTCGTCGGCCTCCTAGCAGGCCAGCTAGCTCTAGTTAGCGCCTTCTACATCCGTGCGATTCTTCCTGAGCCGAACTGAAAGCGCTACTCTGCACACCGTGCACTGTCTACTGTCTCCGCGGAAAGGGAGCGAACAACGCGCTCAAATCGGGAATAAACGTCCACACCTTTAGCTCTGATTTCCGGATTTTGCTCGTGTTAGGAAAGCACAGCAAAGTGTCTCGGTGATGGTCGCCATGACATTGTGCGGCGGGTAAATCCTCCAATATCCTACTAGCACGTGCTCTCCGCTCACCTCCCACACACGTACGCAGCGCCGCTTAGTGACCGCTCATTGAATTACATTGAATATATCCATCCCACCACTGGGCGGCCGGGACCCGAAAGTATACATATTTTTTTCAACTTCTATTCCCATTTTAATTATTTTATACTAATCAATAATAATAAAAAAAACTCGGAACCAATAGAACCGAATCAGCAGTGGCTACGAATAAACATGAAGGTTCAATACAATGCTGACTAACGTATCTTTTTTATGCAATTCCTATTAAATTTTAATTCATGCTTTTGGTTTTAGGTAACAGTAGTTAATCTGCCTTCACTGCGGTAATCCAAGCGTCATGTTGTGTTTTGTTTTTGTCGTAAATTGCATTCATTTCCGACAGAAAAATAGTTTCTGGTCCGAGAAAGCATGGACTCTATAGTTTTAATTTTGCCTTTGTTTATTCGCAAGACTAAATAAACTGTATAATGTGTCTAACGCCAAAGCTTTGACTGTCCGCGTTAGCTAACCGGAAAGGTCGTCACTTCCTTACATGAATTAATGCCGTTGAAATAGTACAGTAAATACAGATCAACAGCCCCCAATATCCGCATCTTAGTATGTAATGTACAAAGGTTTGGGGATCACTGAGCTATTGTGAACATACTCGATCGATCGATCAATTTCAAAAGAGTTGTTATTTAAAAAAGGGTAAGATGTAAAACCCGATGAACATATATTTTAATAAAAATACATTTTTTTTTTGGTAAATGTACCATTTTAAGAAAAAATGATATCGCTGCGATGACGAGCAAAAGCCCCTGTGAGAACACCGCCCGGGTGAACCAGTTGTCTATATTATGATCTTGATTTCACTTGGATGTGCAAAATAATACTAAGTAAAGAAATAAATAATACATTATGACACTACCAAAGGATATAGCCATTGATTTTGCCCACTTTTAGTATTTAATAAAAATGTGTGCATGTGTATATGTGTGTGTGTGTGGTGTATATATAGATATATATATATATATATATATATATATATATATATATATATATTATATATATATATATATATATATATATACACATACATACACACACACACACACACACACACACACACACACACACACACACACACACACAGGAGATGGAGACAAACACCTATATACAGGCTACCTATATACAAGCTGACCTACCAAAAATACAGAGGGTGGCGCCCACCTCTAACACTAGTGTGTTGTTTGAATTTTAGATTTGATCCGACTGAGAAATCCGCTGATTTCCAATCCACAATGAATCTCTGTATCTCGTTCAATGCACCAGCTACAGGTGAAAATTCAAGAAGACACAGGCAGCAAGGTGTGATCTGAAAAGCCAATTTATTAATCCAAACAGTGTATGTATATATATATATATATATATATATATATATATATATATATATATATATATATACATATATATGCGCATACATACACACGCACACGTATACATATATACATACATGGGATGAACAGAAATTATAGGATGATCCAAAAGACCAGTTTCAATTGGATTATGAGGGATAGTGAGCGAGTGTGTGTGTGAGTGTGCGTGTAACTGAAACAGTGCCTAAAAGTGTAGGAGTTAACCTTCAGATGTTTTCGCATCGTGCAGACTCTACAGACATGTTGACTAGGCTCTAGACCAGGGGTCACCACCCTTTTATAACCTGAGAGCTACTTCATGGATACTGAGTCATACAAAGGGCTACCAGTTTGACGCACTCTTCTGAAATAACACAGTTGCCTTTAGTTATATATTATAATTAATGACACTGATGACTTTCTCACAATAAGTATTGTGAGTTAACTGTTGTGAGTTCACAATGAGTTAACTAACATTTTAGATGCATCTCACTGATGCGTTTTTAGAACAGGCCTGAGAGCTACTCATGTGATCCTTGGGGTTGGTGATCCTTGCTCTAGACATTGCTGACACGTTTTTAAACTACGTGCAAAGAGACAAACAGCATTATGTTGTGCAGAACATAAAAAAACTATAATACCAAAAGACAAGAGAATGTAGAGGCGCGACCAGACTGCCTGTCCACACAGCGCGATCGGACTGGTAGTAGCAGGGTTAACACTGGGAAGTCAGAAGCATGAGTAATACATATACCAAAGTTATTAGCGGTCAGCGGAACTCTACACAATCAACAGAAACTACAAAACACCTGCTCCCGCCTCTGCCATCCTCCTCCTTTTCCTCCGCGTTGGCGCTGAAACCCGCGAAGCCGCGACCTCCACCGGCACAGTCACTCGAAATGAGGGCGTGGTAGACCTCCAACCACGCCAATGACAGACACACCTGCTTTCGAGAAAAAAAAAAAAACAGGGAAGACAGAGTGAAAAAACAAGCAGGCAAAACTGCACATACGCTACGCCAGGGGTGGCCAACTAGTAGGAGGCTAAGAGCCACTTTTTTTTCTGTGTTACTGCAAAGAGCCACATCATTCACATGGGTACGCATGAACATCATCCCATTCCCATTGACGCATGTTATGTGAAAGCTCCTAAAGAGCCGCATGAAACTAGTTAGAGAGCCGCATGAGGCTCGGGAGCCACGGGTTGGCCAGGCCAGCTCTACGTGCTTGTTGCACGTAACAACCCCCAGAAGAGCAATGTTATATTGCGACAAGTCTATAAAGTAATAAAACAAGAAATAAAGATTACCACAAACGAGACAATGCATCGCCGACCACATTACAAAGTACTAAGACACAGAACGTTTCCGGTAACTCGGAAGAAGGCACATGAACGAGTCAGAGAGATTAACAAGATTTTCGAACTTGAGACACGCTGGATAAAATCGGGGAATTGTTTAAAATCTTCCAAGGGAAACTGTGGAACGGAAGAATCCATGACTTCTAAAATTGGAAAAACTTTACCCCCTGCCATATCATTTCCGAGAATAAAATCACGTAGATATCTCGAATGGTGCTTTTACATACCCCATCCCCAGTCCCTGACAAACAGCATGAGACCCGCAGAACGAAGAGCTCGAAAACGGCAATACAATAGTAAAAGTAAACGACTGAGCTGCTCCGGTGTCTCTTAAAATTTTAATAGGCACCGCATTCTCCCAAAATTCTGTATTCTTAACCACATCATATCGGAGACTTTTCGCGATCGATAAGGTGGAACAAACGTGTACTGTAGCAACAAGCGAATAGTCAGTTTCAACTCCGCCTCGGCGTGCCGAATCTCAGCTCTCTTTTGCCTCCATCTGAAGACGAGCAATACGCAGTTTGAAGCGGCTATCTGCTGAAACTCCAGCTGATACTTCCGATCTGTGAGAAAGAGAGGATCAAACTTGCCGCACGTAACAATAATGTTTCAATAATACCCTGGATGCTTTAAAGAGGTTAAACAACGTTACTGGAATAATATATATATATATATATATATATATATATATATATATATATATATATATATATATATATATATATATATACTATTATATATATATCCATATATATATGATATTATGCGCCGCGCCCGACTGTTTAAGAACCACTGTAGGAGCAGTAACCATTTGCATATTTGTAATCTTGAACATTTTCATATGCAAATGTAACTATATATATATATACTATATATATATCGCATATATATATATATATGAGACACCGCAACTTTCCCTTTTCATCTTCCGTATTCTTGCGCTAAAGCGACGTGGGTGCACACTCACGCTATTAACACTAATAACATACCGGACTATGAAACACGCAAACACAGCCACTTCCTTTACATCCCGCTCACAATAACTCATGCTGTGGAAAACCACAAGTCTATTTGTATTTCTTGGCCAAAACTAAACGCCACGTAAAATCGTGACTATATAGCGCCAGAATTACAGCAGCGCGCAGCAGGTGAAGAAGAAGAAGAAGAAGAGGAGAAGAGGAGAAGGAGAAGGAGAAGGAGAAGGAGAAGGAGAAGGAGAAGAATGGTGGTTACTTCCCCTGGTGAGTGAGGACCTCTGGGATATGTATTTAATGTAATTTAATAATTAAATTTCATAATTAATTTTTATTTTATAGGACATCCATCCATCCATCGTGGGCGGGCCCCGGGGCCTTTTGGCAAAAAAGGGAACTGGATGAATGGGTCACCATGTTACAGAGCTTGGGCCTGTCTACATTGAGGTGATGGTGCAGTGGTAACATCCATCCATCCATCCATCCATCCATCCATCCATCCATCCATCCATCCATCCATCCATCCATCCATCCATCCATCGCGGGCGGGCGGGCCCCGGGGCCTTTTGGCAAATCCCCAAAGGGAACTGGATGAAATGGGTCACCATGCTACAGAGCTTGGGCCTGTGTACATTGAGGTGATGGTGCAGTGGTAAGACATTTGCCTCTGGCTCAGAAGATTGAAGGTTCAAACCTCACAGCAACCAAGCTACCACCATTTCCATCCATCCATCCATCCATCCATCCATCCATCCATCCATCCATCGCGGGCGGGTGGGCCCCGGGGCCTTTTGGCAAAAAAAAGGGAACTGGATGAATGGGTCACCATGCTTACAGAGCTTGGGCCTGTGTACATTGAGGTGATGGTGCAGTGGTAAGACATTTGCCTCTGGCTCAGAAGATTGAAGGTTCAAACCTCACAGCAACCAAGCTATCCACTAGTGGCCCCTTGAGCAGGCCCTTTAACCCTCAGTTTTAAGTTGCCATATGCTGTAAATGTAATACACACACACACACACAAGTCATTTACAATTTATGAATAGAATTTATTAGCCAAATACTTGGACAAAGCAATAACTGCAAAACTGCAAAAATATTTAATTGAATTATACTTGGTCAACTTGTGCTTGTTTGTGTGTGTGTATATCATTTTTAATCTACTTTTTATTATTTTATCTTTGCATTTTTGTTTATTGTTTTTATTTTGCTTATTGTTTATACTTAAATACTATTTAAACTTTTCAGAAACATTTTTAATGATAATTATAAAGAAAATCTCAGTGAGATTTGCAGAACTCAGAAGACCTCTTTTCATAGTTCTAACTGAGACTTGAACCCTGGTTAGCACCGCTTCTGCAAGCACAGTCATGCACTAAACCACCGAGCCATTTGGGAGGATGATGTGGAGAAGGTCTATATTTCTGAGCATCATGTCATCTATTAGACCAATCTGAATAAGACCAGCTCTGTCTACGGTCTGCCTAGTTCTGTTATTTACTTTTATTTTATTTTAGTACTCATTTTCTTTTTTTACTTTTCTTTATTTTTCTTTTATTTTTGTTTTCATTTGTATTGTTTGTGTACATACATACATACGTACGTGTGTGTGTGTAGATGAAGGTGATGGTGCAGTGGTAGGACATTGGCCTCTGGACCAGAAGATTGCAGGTTCAAATCTCACAACCTCCAAGCTACCACTAGTGGACATTCAAGCAAGGCCCCTAATCCTCAGTTGTTAGTTTCCAAATGCTGTACATGTAATACACACATTTACAATTGATGAATACAATTTATTAGCCAAATACTGGACAAAGCAATAACTGTAAAATTTAAATATTTAATTAAATTATACTTGGTCAACTTGTGCTTGTTTCAATGTTAATTTTTATTACAAATATAGAGTTTACGATTGAGTCTTGACTCTCATGCTTGCATGCGCGCACACACAACACACACACACACACGCACACACACACACACACACACACACACACACACACACCACACACACACACACACCACACACACATCACACACACACATCACACATCACATCACACATCACATCACACATCCCACTATAGGGCTTGGAGTTAATTTGTCAACCTGCGTCTAAAACAGTAACCTAAATGTAAGCCATGACAATTAGCTCAAAGGCAAAGTGGTGTATGTTTGTAATGTAAAAACTCAGAAGTATTCATTTTTGAGTCCCGGCCTCAGGTATAAAAGCATAATACTTTATGCAATGTTTAATAGTAAAAATTAAATCTTCTTAAAACTAGCTTTTCTACATCCTGTTTCTAGTGGTGTAGTGGTTAGGTAAGTAGGTCTCCTAACCTTTTTCTTGCATCCATAATGTTTAATGTCCAACCGCCTGTTTCACCTCCCCAGGGCCCCGAGTGTTACTTCTTACATCTTTCTGCCGGAGTGTTATAGTCCCCACACATGGAGGTCTGCCGCTAACACAAACGGGGTCTCGAACCAAAGTTCTTATGGAGACCAGTCTACACAATTAACCCATTGAGCCATCAGAGATAACAAGACTTTTTCTTTTTTGGGGGGGCTTGTGTGTGTGTGTGTGTGTGTGTGGGGGGGTATCTTTTAACCTTCCACCTAGACATTAATGGATGCAAGAAGAATCCTTTGTTTTTTAATTATTGAGTATTCCTGAGTTTGTACATTACAAGCACACTCTTTTCCATTGAGCTACATGTCATGGCTTACATTTAGGTTCATGTTTGGTCTTATAGATGACATGTTGACAAATAAACTCCAAGCCCTATAGTAGGTTGTGTATGCTTGTGTGGGTGCTTGTGTGTGTGTGTGTGTGTCAATGCAAGCATGAGAGAGAATATGAGATTCAATCGTAAACTTTATTTGTAATAAAAAGTAACATTGCAACAAGCACAAGTTGACCGAGTATAATACAGTAAAATGTTTAATGGTGCAGTTATTTTTTTGTCCAGTATTTGGCTAGTAAATTGTATTCATAACAGAGTCGCCCCGGGTTTTTTTTCTTTACCCATTCATTCATTTCCTTTTGGGGCAAAGGCCCCGTGACCTATAAATTATATTTATCATTCTTTCTGTTACAGTCCCACGCAGGGGCCAGCCGATGACACACTAGGAGTCTCGAACAGAAATTCTTCTAGAGACAAGACGTGCCGAATCTCAGCTTTCTCTTTTGTCTCTGAGCAATACGCAGTTAGAAGCGGCTATCTGCCGAAAATCCAGCGGATATTTCCGATCTGGGAGGGAGGGAGGGAGAGAGAAAGAGAGAAAGAGAGAGAGAGAGAGAGAGAGAGAGAAAAGAGAGAAAAGAGAGAGAGAGAGAGAGAGAGAGAGAGAGAGAGAGAGAGAGAGAGAGAGAGAGAGAGTGGGGGGGTTGATCAAACTGAGGTAATGAGGCTCGTACATACTCTACGTGCTTGCTGCACCTAAAAATGTTTCAAGAATACCCTGGAAAAGAACGCGTTAAAGTAGTTAGCCAACTGTACAGGAATAATTACGCTGCGACTGTTTGAGAACCACTATAGTAGTCTAAATCCCTGATTTTACATGAAACTGTTCAAATGTAACCCTATTTGTATCTTTATCTTTTAACATTTACATAAGTAACTGACATTTAATAACATTTTCTCAATTACTGTAACGGTTACATTTATTTTATAATTAATTTACATAACGCCATGAATGAATGAATGAATGAATGAATGAATGAATGAAACTGAATGAATGAATGAATTATTAATGTTCATTCATAGGGAGGGGGTAGCTCAGTGGTCTAAGGCGCTGGGCTGCTGCTCGGAAGATCCGGGGTCGAGCCCCGGTATGGCCAAGCTGCCGCCCTTGGGTCCTTGTGCAAAACCCTTAACCCTCTGTGCTCCAGGGGCGCCGTGTCATGGCTGACCCTGCGCTCTGACCCCAGCTACCAACATCAAGCCGGGATATGCGAAGAAAAGAATTTCACTGTGCTGTAATGTATATGTGACAAATAAAGGATGATTATTATTATATACATACAGTATATTGTTACAAAGCGATCCATACCTGTCGGTTTGCGGAGCACTGCAACTGAGCAACGCAACTTTCCCTTTTCATCCTCCTTGTTCCTTGCATGGGTGCCCACGCAAGCTATTAGCATTAATAATAGTGTTAGCATACTTCGGCGTCGGCAGTATATGCATGTATATGCAGGATTTCTCGTTCCTCAAAAAAAAAAAAAAAATACCAAACCATACCATACCAAACATACAAGATAATTACAAGAAAACCAAGAAAGAACAAGTGAACAAAATACACAGATCAGGGATGAACGGCGGAAAGGGACTCAATGAGGGCGCCAAAACAAAACAACTTCCGTACCAATCAATATACAAGCTGACCTGCAGAAAAACACGCAGTGTGGCGCCTCTAACACTAGTGTGTGTAAACGGAACTATTCCTGAGTACGGGAATGTAGAGGCCCAAACTACCCGCCCATACAGCGCGTTCGGACCGGTAGTAACATTGATAACACTGGGAAGTCGGAAGCATTATTAAGACATATAGAGAGGTTACTGGAACTCTACACAACGAACAGGGTGGCGATATTTAAATTAAGGGACTGGAACTCTACACAACGAAACAGGGTGGCGATATTTAAATTAAGGATCAAAACATCTGACAAAAATTCTTGCTCCCGCTTCTGTTCTCCTCCTCCTTTCTCTTCCTCCGCGTCGGCGCTCAAATCCCCGAAGCTTCGCCTCTATTGGTGACGTCAGTTACGTGAGATCTCCACCCGTGCCAATGACCGCACCTGCTCTCGAGGAAATTCCAGGTCAAGAGACATGGGAAGAAAACAAGCAGGCAAAAATGCACATAGTCTACTTGCGTGCTGCACGTAACGCGTAAAAAAGAGCAATGTTATATTTACTAACGTATTAGAAGTTTTGTCTTCCAGAAGATAGACCACCTGTGTATTAACAACCTCACCGTCGTTAACGGCAAGACGGACATATTTCTGTAGACTAGATTTATCTCTATGTGCATCTATAAGCTGAGCTCTGCTAACCTTTACTTCGGCAGAAGGAAGCTTTATTTCATGCTGTTCATAAGTACCGGGACACAGAACATTTCCCGGTAAAACGGGAGAACACACAAAAACGAGATCGGTAAGATTTTCGAACTTTAAATAAATAAATAAATAAATAAATAAAAACCTTTACCGCCTGCCTACTGCAGGTCTACTTTCACTTACACTTTTGTTACTGTATTGTCAGAGATACAATTCTTAAACTCATCTAGTAAAATTAGTTCTCGGAGTGACGCATAATCATTCACTTTATTCGCACTACACCATCTATCAAAGACAATACTCTCCTCACGCACAAATTCTTAACCACATCATACCGAAGACTTTCCGAGAGTGATAAGGTGGAACATACTTACCAACTTGCACTATAACAGTTCCAACTTGTACATACTCTGTGTACTTGCTGCACGTAACAATAATGTCTCAACAATACCCTGGAAAAGAACGCTTTAAAGTGGTTAGCCAACTGTACAGGAATAATTGTTCAGATGTAACCCTATCTGTATCTTTAACATTTTCACAAGTAACTGAATTTTAATAACATTTTCTCAGTAACTGTAACGAATTACAGTTACATTTATTTTAAAATAAATTTACGCCTTGAATGAATGTACATACACATACAGTATATTGTTACAAAGTGACCCAACCATGTAGGTTTTCGGAGCACGGCAAAAACACCGCAACCTTCCCCTTTTCATCATCCGTATTCTAGCGCTAAAGCTACGAGTGTTCACACGCAAGTTATTAGCCATACTTCGGCGTCGGCAGTGCTGGTCATGCACACTGCGTTTCTTATTCTCAACCGGCCAACCATAGCGCCACCATGCGTTTTGGCTATATAGCGGCAGAATTACGGCGCGCAAGCGCAAATTATGCGGAAGTCGACTATTCCATCATACATTATTAAAGGGGAACTTAGAAAATCGACATGTGCAAAATTTGCTTATTTTATTCTTTAGGTGCATATTTATTGTTATTGCTTCTATTTCTGTACAATTAACACTGAATATATAAAGATTCGGGTGGAAGTGATGATTTACTGGTAGTGATGTAAATATGTACATGTTGTCTCTAAAATCTACCTGCTTGATTTTCACATTGGTTTCATCTAAAGGGGCGGGGCTTGGACTTTAAAAGAGAGTCTTTGAAGGAAGTAAGTTCACTGAAGCTGGTTTGCCAACTGGCATTCAAACAGCAGAAGGTGAAGG
>JACRUU010000011.1:12062230-12064730 GCA_030449085.1 Kryptopterus vitreolus | reverse complement strand
TCTATATTTCTGAGCATCATGTCATCTATTAGACCAATCTGAATAAGACCAGCTCTGTCTACGGTCTGCCTAGTTCTGTTATTTACTTTTATTTTATTTTAGTACTCATTTTCTTTTTTTACTTTTCTTTATTTTTCTTTTATTTTTGTATTCATTTGTATTGTGTGTGTACATACATACGTGTGTGTGTAGATGAAGGTGATGGTGCAGTGGTAGGACATTGGCCTCTGGACCAGAAGATTGCAGGTTCAAATCTCACAACCTCCAAGCTACCACTAGTGGACATTCAAGCAAGGCCCCTAATCCTCAGTTGTTAGTTTCCAAATGCTGTACATGTAATACACACATTTACAATTGATGAATACAATTTATTAGCCAAATACTGGACAAAGCAATAACTGTAAAATTTAAATATTTAATTAAATTATACTTGGTCAACTTGTGCTTGTTTCAATGTTAATTTTTATTACAAATATAGAGTTTACGATTGAGTCTTGACTCTCATGCTTGCATGCGCGCACACACGCACACACACACACACACACACACACACACACACACACACACACACACACACACACATCACACACACACATCACACACACACACACACACACATCACACATCACACATCACACATCACACACATCACATCACACATCCCACTATAGGGCTTGGAGTTAATTTGTCAACCTGCGTCTAAAACAGTAACCTAAATGTAAGCCATGACAATTAGCTCAAAGGCAAAGTGGTGTATGTTTGTAATGTAAAAACTCAGAAGTATTCATTTTTGAGTCCCGGCCTCAGCTATAAAAGCATAATACTTTATGCAATGTTTAATAGTAAAAATTAAATCTTCTTAAAACTAGCTTTTCTACATCCTGTTTCTAGTGGTGTAGTGGTTAGGTAAGTAGGTCTCCTAACCTTTTTCTTGCATCCATAATGTTTAATGTCCAACCGCCTGTTTCACCTCCCAGGGCCGCGAGTGTTACTTCTTACATCTTTCTGCCGGAGTGTTATAGTCCCCACACATGGAGGTCTGCCGCTAACACAAACGGGGTCTCGAACCAAAGTTCTCATGGAGACCAGTCTACACAATTAACCCATTGAGCCATCAGAGATAACAAGACTTTTTCTTTTTTTGGGGGGGCTTGTGTGTGTGTGGGGGGGGGGGTATCTTTTAACCTTCCACCTAGACATAATGGATGCAAGAAGAATCCTTTGTTTTTTAATTATTGAGTATTCCTGAGTTTGTACATTACAAGCACACTCTTTTCCATTGAGCTACATGTCATGGCTTACATTTAGGTTCATGTTTGGTCTTATAGATGACATGTTGACAAATAAACTCCAAGCCCTATAGTAGGTTGTGTATGCTTGTGTGGGTGCTTGTGTGTGTGTGTGTAAATGCAAGCATGAGAGAGAATATGAGATTCAATCGTAAACTTTATTTGTAATAAAAAGTAACATTGCAACAAGCACAAGTTGACCGAGTATAATACAGTAAAATGTTTAATGGTGCAGTTATTTTTTTGTCCAGTATTTGGCTAGTAAATTGTATTCATAACAGAGTCGCCCCGGGTTTTTTTTTCTTTACCCATTCATTCATTTCCTTTTGGGGCAAAGGCCCCGTGACCTATAAATTATATTTATCATTCTTTCTGTTACAGTCCCACGCAGGGGCCAGCCGATGACACACTAGGAGTCTCGAACAGAAATTCTTCTAGAGACAAGACGTGCCGAATCTCAGCTTTCTCTTTTGTCTCTGAGCAATACGCAGTTAGAAGCGGCTATCTGCCGAAAATCCAGCGGATATTTCCGATCTGGGAGGGAGGGAGAGAGAAAGAGAGAAAGAGAGAGAGAGAGAGAGAGAGAGAGAGAGAGAGAGAGAGAGAGAGAGAGAGAGAGAGATGAGGGAGAGAGAGAGAGAGAGTGGGTGTGTGGTGGGGGGGGGGGGGTTGATCAAACTGAGGTAATGAGGCTCGTACATACTCTACGTGCTTGCTGCACCTAAAAATGTTTCAAGAATACCCTGGAAAAGAACGCGTTAAAGTAGTTAGCCAACTGTACAGGAATAATTACGCTGCGACTGTTTGAGAACCACTATAGTAGTCTAAATCCCTGATTTTACATGAAACTGTTCAAATGTAACACCTATTTGTATCTTTATCTTTTAACATTTACATAAGTAACTGACATTTAATAACATTTTCTCAATTACTGTAACGGTTACATTTATTTTATAATTAATTTACATAACGCCATGAATGAATGAATGAATGAATGAATGAATGAATGAATGAATGAATGAATGAATGAATGTTCATTCATAGGGAGGGGGTAGCTCAGTGGTCTAAGGTGCTGGGCTGCTGATCGGAAGATCCGGGGTCGAGCCCCGGTATGGCCAAGCTGCCGCCCTTGGGTCCTTGTGCAAAACCCTTAACCCTCTGTGCTCCAGGGGCGCCGTGTCATGGCTGACCCTGCGCTCTGACCCCAGCTA
>JACRUU010000011.1:11562230-12057230 GCA_030449085.1 Kryptopterus vitreolus | reverse complement strand
TACATCCATCCATCAATCAATCCCTCCAATCCATTCCATCCATCCATCCACCATCCATCATCCATTCCACCACCTCAATCCATCCATCCATCCATCCATTCATCCATCCAGTCCATCCATCCATCCATCCATCCATCCATCCATCCATCCATCCATCGCGGGTGGGCCCCGGGGCCTTTTGGCAAAAAAAAGGGAACTGGATGAATGGGTGGCACCATGTTACAGAGCTTGGGCCTGTGTACATTGAGGTGATGGTGCAGTGGTAAGACATTTGCCTCTGGCTCAGAAGATTGAAGGTTCAAACCTCACAGCAACCAAGCTACCACTAGTGGCCCCTTGAGCAAGGCCTTTTAACTTTAACCTTAACCCTCAGTTTTAAGTTGCCATAATGCTGTAAATGTAATACACACACACACACAAGTCATTTACAATTTATGAATAGAATTTATTAGCCAAATACTGGACAAAGCAATAACTGCAAAATTGCTAAAAAATATTTAATTGAATTATACTTGGTCAACTTGTGCTTGTTTCAATGTAGAATTTATTACATTGGAAAAGCATAACTGCAAAATTGCTACTCTCATGTTTACTATTGTGTCTCATGCTTGATTGCATCTTAGTCTATGTGTATATATGTGTGTATATCATTTTTAATCTACTTTTTATTATTTTATCTTTGCATTTTTGTTTATTGTTTTTATTTTGCTTATTGTTTATACTTAAATACTATTTAAACTTTTCAGAAATATCATTTTTAATGATAATTATAAAGAAAATCTCAGTGAGATTTGCAGAACTCAGAAGACCTCGTTCTAACTGAGACTTGAACCCTGGTTAGCACCGCTTCCTGCAAGCACAGTCATGCACTAAACCACCGAGCCATTTGGGAGGATGATGTGGAGAAGGTCTATATTTCTGAGCATCATGTCATCTATTAGACCAATCTGAATAAGACCAGCTCTGTCTACGGTCTGCCTAGTTCTGTTATTTACTTTTATTTTATTTTATTTTACTTTTAGTACTCATTTTCTTTTTTTACTTTTCTTTATTTTTCTTTTATTTTTGTATTCATTTGTATTGTGTGTGTACATACATACATACATCATAGTACATACATACTACATATACGTGTGCGTACATACTTGTAGATGAAGGTGATGGTGCAGTGGTAGGACATTGGCCTCTGGACCAGGAAGATTGCAGGTTCAAATCTCACAACCTCCAAGCTACCACTAGTGGACACTCAAGCAAGGCCCTTAATCCTCAGTTGTTAGTTTCCAAATGCTGTACATGTAATACACACATTTACAATTGATGAATACAATTTATTAGCCAAATACTGGACAAAGCAATAACTGTAAAATTTAAATATTTAATTAAATTATACTTGGTCAACTTGTGCTTGTTTCAATGTTAATTTTTATTACAAATATAGAGTTTACGATTGAGTCTTGACTCTCATGCTTGCATGCATGCGCACACACACACACACACACACACACACACACACACACACACACACACACACACACACACACACACACACACACACACACACACACACCACACATCACACACACACACACACATCACACACACATCACACATCACACATACACACTACACACACACACACACACATCACACATCCCACTATAGGGCTTGGAGTTAATTTGTCAACCTGCGTCATATATAAGACAGTAACCTAAATGTAAGCCCATGACAATTAGCTCAAAGGCAAAGTGGTGTATGTTTGTAATGTAAAAACTCAGAAGTACTCATTTTTGAGTCCCGGCCTCAGCTATAAAACCATAATACTCTTTATGCAATGTTTAATAGTAAAAATTAAATCTTCTTAAAACTAGCTTTTCTACATCCTGTTTCTAGTGGTGTAGTGGTTAGGTAAGTAGGTCTCCTAACCTTTTTCTTGCATCCATAATGTTTAATGTGCAACCGCCTGTTTCACCTCCCCAGGGCCCCGAGTGTTACTTCTTACATCGAGTGTTACAGTCCCCACACATGGAGGTCTGCCGCTAACACAAACGGGGTCTCGAACCGAAGTTCTTATGGAGACCAGTCTACACAATTAACCCATTGAGCCATCAGAGATAACAAGACTTTTTCTTTTTTTGGGGGGGCTTGTGGGGGGGGGGGGGGTTATCTTTTAACCTTCCACCTAGACATAATGGATGCAAGAAGAATCCTTTGTTTTTAAATTATTGAGTATTCCTGAGTTTGTACGTTACAAGCACACACCACCACTTTTCCTTTGAGCTACATGTCATGGCTTACATTTAGGTTCATGTTTGGTCTTATAGATGACATGTTGACAAATAAACTCCAAGCCCTATAGTAGGTTGTGTGTATGCTGTGTGTGTGTGTGTGCTGTGTGTGTGTGTGTGTGTGTGTGTGTGTGTGTGTGTGGACATGCAAGCATGAGAGAGAATATGAGACTCAATCGTAAACTTTATTTGTAATAAAAAGTAACATTGCAACAAGCACAAGTTGACCGAGTATAATACAATAAAATGTTTAATGGTGCAGTTATTTTTTTGTCCAGTATTTGGCTAGTAAATTGTATTCATAACAGAGTCGCCCCGGGTTTTTTTTCTTTACCCATTCTTTCCATTTCCTTTTTGGGCAAAGGCCCCGTGACCTATAAATTATATTTATCATTCTTTCTGTTACAGTCCCACACAGGGGCCAGCCGATGACACACTAGGAGTCTCGAACAGAAATTCTTCTAGAGACAAGACCTGCCGAATCTCAGCTTTCTCTTTTGTCTGTGACTGCAGTTAGAAGCGGCTATCTGCCGAAAATCAGCGGGATTTACCAGAGAGAAAGAGAGAAGAGAGAAAGAGACTGATCACCCATGAGCCAGCTGTATTTTTGGAGGTTTATATATATATATATATATATATATATATATATATATATATATATATATGATATATATAGTTATATATATAAGGTATATATATATATATATATATATATATATATACATTTATTATATATTATTAACTTTCCACATTCTACTTTCTTTTTTAAAAATATATATATTTTTATATATTTCATTATTACTTCTACATATTTATCATCTATGTTGTTGTATGTGAAGGTGAAGTAGTAAGGCATTGGTCTCTGGACCAGAAGACTGCTGGTTCAAACCCCACAACCCACCCATCCTACCACTAGTGGACCCTTGAACAAGGCCCTTATTTTATGATTCATGTGCAAGTGTGTATGAGCTATACAGCTTAAACATTTCAGGTGATTCCAGTGGGCGATGTATCCCGTTTGTGTGCCATGCCCAGGGCTGATTTTCGCTGAAGTCCTTAAAGGCCACCTATTCCAACCTGGCTGCCAAGTATCATTGAGAAGAAAAAAAATGGCATTGCCATGTCAGAGCTTGGGCCAATGGGTCATTGTCTTTTGCTGCATCAGAACAAAACCAGTGTAGAAATGTTAATAACAAAAAAAAAATTAACTTTGAACCATTGCAAAGACTCACTCAAAAGTTCAAAGTAGACAGGGCCTAAAATGTTCATTTTTTTCTTTGTTTGGCACCACCTAGTGGTGAAGCTATGCAATAGTCGCTGGGGGCAATATGTCAAGTTTTTCAAGTCCAACAACTCTGTACTTATGTCCTTCAGTGCCTCATTTGCTTGCTTGAACCCCGCAGATCACTGCTTGCTATATTTATTTATTAGTTTTCTTTTTCCTGTAACAAATCATGATTTTCTCATGCTTTGTTTTAATACTTTAAAACTGTGCTCTGTATTTCCTCTTTGGCATTCCATACTGTATACTGAATGGAATGTACTGACTGTGGTGTAAGAGGTCACTGGTGGTCTTCTGAGTGTTGATTGTCAAGACCAAGTAGGACATTCAGGACACTTGCAACAAAAAACATATTGGTCAGATTTATCTGACGCGTACACACCTAGGCAACTTCCAATCATTCGTGTGTGTGTGTGGGGAATGGGTCAAAGCATATTTATGCTCCCCATCCCCCTCATCCAACCGTATGGTGGGTGTTGTCTGTGTGTGAGCCAATAATATGTCACACTCCCCTTTGTAAAATATAAACATGAAACACACCCCCAGTGACAGGCTATAACAGGAGGGCAGAGAGGAGAAAAACAAGGCATGTAGAGTTTCTTTATAACAGGCTGTACTTTATGACTTTTTATGGCACTGATTGATTAAGAAAAACAACAAGATCTTAAATGCTCCTTGCCATCAGATTATGGTCCAGGGAATATGGTCCTTGGTTTTTTTTTAAAACTTACCCTTATACACAAAAAGGCCTGATGTGGGTCTTAATGCTAGATGCTCATGTATAATTTGTGGTCATGCGAAAAAAAAAAAGTGTCCATTTAAAACATCCATTAGAGCATTTATTGTACATACAAGGCAAAGAAACCATTCTGGTACCGTGTGCAAAATTCTCCAACCCTCAACATATATCACCCCATACTTTACACCCTCCATACTAACAAATTAGAAAGATCCTTCTGTAAACATTTTAACGTTTGCTGATGACATGCCACTAATTTCCTTCTCACGAACACATAGACGAGTCAGCTTACATGAAAAGAGGTGGACCGGCTCGTGTCTTGGTGCACTGTTTCAAGGTAAATACTCTTCAGAATTAAGGAAGGTCATGTGGCAGTTAAAGATATTTACCAGTGTTTTGCTTGGCTCTACCTCTTAGAACCAAACACATTATCCGATACGAAGGCAAGATCTCTGGCTGCGACTTGCACGCCCTCACCAACCTGCTCGAAAGCAAAGCCAAAAAGAGTGCGGTTAAACTCATCTTTTACCCCTCTCACAGTGCTTACCCACTCTTTTAACCACTCCCTTCAGGGTGTGGCACCATAATGCCAATACCTTCTGTACATAAGGACAGTTTCTTTCACAGACAAATTGCATAAACACAAACTATATCTTATATTCATTTGTATTTTATACAGTTTTTTAAAATAGATTATTTCTGTTTTTTTTTTTTTTTTTTTTTTGTATTATCCACACATTTATTTGCAGTTTAGTCTCTGTTAATGGGGCAAAAAAATAAATCAACTTTAAAAAAAATTGACAAACATGTCCAGAAGCTTTCCTATTTGGTATTCATTTATAAATATATATAAATATCAATATATATTATATATATGTATATATATATATATATATATATTATATATATATATATATATATATATATATATATATATATATAAAAATATCACAGTTATATAGCGCCCTCATGTGGCTTATTAACATAAGCAACAACTTCCTGAAAAGGAAATCATGAGTTTCCACTCAATTCTCTCTTTTTTTTTAAACACTATATTTATTTATACTATATTTTCTACAAAATACATGCAAATATCAAGAGTTGGCTTACAGCACAGGACCAAAAATAAACCCAGGACAGTCATGTCTGAACTGTGGACTTCCATGACCTACATTAGAAAAACACAGGGTGGCGCCTCCAACACTAGTGTGTATAAACGGAATTCTTCCTGCTTGCGGGGATGTGGAGGTCCAAACTACCTGTCCACACAGCACATTCGGACTGGTAGTAGCAGGTTAACACTGGGAACTCGGAAGCATGAGTAATACATATACCAACGTTCGTAGCAGTCACTGGAACTCTACACAAGGAACAAGGTGGCGATATTTACATTAAGGAACAAAACACCTGCTTCAGGTTCTCTTTTATCCTCCTCCTTTCTCTTTCTCTGCATCGGCGCTTAAATCCTCGGCTTCTGTGAGGGCGTGGAAGATCTCCAACCGCAACAATGACAGACAGGCTCCTGCTTTGGAGGAAAGACCAGGGCAGAGACAGAGGGCGAAAACAAACAGGCAAAACTGTACATACTCTACGTGCTTGCTGCACGTAAACCCAAAAAAAGAGCAATGTATATTCCTATATACCAAAATAAAACAAAACATTGAAATAAAGATCACCACAAACGAGAAAACGGCACCCACATGAGAAGTTCCCTTTTTGTGTTTTATTTCCAGGTTGTAATCCTGAACCACCAAAGCCCACCGCATCAGCCGCTGATTCTGATTGTACTTATGACTCAGAAATACTAGTGGATTGTGATCGGTGTACACATGAACTGAGAGACTGCTACATCCAACACAGGCCCCAAAGTGTTGCAGAGCTCAAATTAACGATAATGTTTCCTTTTCGATAGTGGAGTTATTCAGCTGATTTGTGGGAATAATAGCAAACACGCCGAAGAACGCGGTCATCATCCTGCATCAACATCAACCTCTAATTAGAAAGACGTTGAAAGATCTGGTGCCTTCAGACCAGGCTCTTCAACTTAAGAATACTTTCACGCTTTGAAACGCGTAATCGCAGAAATGGAACTAGAAATGGAACTAGAAATGGAACTTTGGGGCTTAGCAAGCGAGTAAGAGGTTCAACCACCGTCAAGATTTTTGCAAAAGACTCAATACCCAGCCATGCCTAGAAATCTACGCGACTCCCGCCTAGTCTTAGGAACAGGGAAGTTAACTATAGCCGTCACCTTTTCATCCAAAGGACGGACTTGAACAACAACCCACTTGTTTTCCAGATAGGTAACCATCACTTGAGAAAAGTCATATTTAGCGGGATTTAATATTAACGAGGGTTTTTTCCAACCTCTGAAAAACCTCGCGCAAATGTAGCGGGTGCATTTTTAAGACAACAGGCATTATAATGCAGTGTAAGAAGTTTATCAGGCGTTACAAACACAGATGCCTCCAGGAGTTGCGACACACATAAACGTCAGTTAAAACTGGTAACCTGACTTTGATTAGGGTAAGGGACCGACACAGTCTACTAACACACGTTCAAATGGTTCACCTATAATCCGGAATAAGGACGCAGCGCAGTCTGATTAGGCTTACACACACCTGATTAGTGAAGTTTGACACACGACAACTGTGACAGTAATCGGAGACACTCTTTTGGAGACACCCGGCCAAAACAAGTGATTTAAAATCCGCTCATATGTTTTTGTACTCCAGAAGATATCACCTGTTTATTAACCACCTTATCGTCGTTAACAGCAAGACGCATATATTTCTGTATGCTAGGTTCAGCTCTCTGTGCATCTATAAGCTGAAATCTGATAACCTTTTTTTTCGGTAGGAAGCTTTATGTCATGCTGTTCATAAGTACGGCAACTACGGAGTTATCAGTGAGATTTCCAGTCCCTGACAAACAGAACAAACAGAACCAAGCGCTCGAAAACGGCAAAAAAAAAAAAAGTTAAAATAAACGACTGAGCTGCTCTGGTGTCTCTTAAAATTTTAATAGGCACCGCATTCTCCTCGTTAGACAAACTTACCTTCCCAACCAAGATAAAAGGCTGATAGCAAGGATACACGTTTGGTTCCTCTAAAGAAATATTATCGGGCTGCACGGAACCCGCAAGAGCAAAATCACTCGAACCCGCAAAGAGCAAACCCGCAAGAGCAACACCGCTTATTAGGACTTGCAGTCACTTTGCTTAGACGGTCTGTTCTGTTTGCGCTTTAGTGATAAACAGTTCTGTTTGCTACCTAGTTTAGTCGGCTGCAATGTGTCCAGTCTTCGGCTTCTATGACAATAAAAATTCTCGCAAACTCTTTGTTTCTTCAAACGGGATTAACTTAACTTTCTTTCACTTATACTTTTGTTTCTACTGCGTTTAAAGACTGTAAAGACTGTTTTTTGAGTGAGTGAAGACCGAAGCCTGATAGAGTGTAGAAACAGCGCGTTTCTTTCATTAAAACTCTATCCGCTCAGAGATACAATTCTTAAACACCTCTAGTAAAATTAGTTCTCGGAGTGACACAATCATTCATCTTATTCGCGCTACACCTTCCATCAAAGACAATACTCTTCTCACGCACATATCTTAACCACATCATATGTAAGACTTTCCGAGAGTGATAAGGTGGAACATACTTACCAACTTACACTATAAGATGCGAATATTCGGTGGTTAACATACTTACCAACTTACACTATAAACATGCATGAATATTCGGCCGAATAGCTTAAACTTTAAATGCTCCGCCACTGCGTGCCGAATCTCAGCTTTCTCTTTTGCCTCCGTCTGGAGACGAGCAATACGCAGTTAGAAGCGGCTATCTGCCGAAACTCCAGCGGATATTTCCGATCTGAGAGAGAGAGAGAGAGAGAGAGAGAGCGGAGGAGGAGAGAGAATAGAGAGAGAGAGAGAGAGGAGGGGGGGGGGGTGATCAAACTGAGTTAACGAGGCTCGTACATACTATACGTGCTTGCTGCACCTAAAAATGTTTCAAGAATACCCTGGAAAAGAACGCGTTAAAGTAGTTAGCCAAATGTACAGGAATAATTGCGCGCTGCGACTGTTTGCGAGAACCACTATAGTAGTCTAAATCACTGATTTTACATGAAACTGTTCAAATGTAACCCTATTTGTATCTTTATTATCTTTTAACATTTACATAAATAACTGACATTTACTAAAATTTTCTCAATTACTGTAACGAAGTTACATTTAGTTTATAATTAATTTACATAACGCCATGAATGAATGAATAGCTCAGTGGTCTAAGGCGCTGGGCTGCTGCTCGGAAGATCCGGGGTCGAGCCCCGGTATGGCCAAGCTGCCGCCCTTGGGTCCTTGTGCAAAACCCTTACCCAAGACCCTTAACTCTCTGTGCTCCAGGGGCGCCGTACCCTCTGTGCTCCAGGGGCGCCGTATCATGGCTGACCCTGCGCTCTGACCCCATGGCTACCAACATCAAGCTGCTGGGATATATGCGAAGAAAGAATTCAATTTCACTGTGCTGTAATGTATATGTGACAAATAAAGGATTATTATTATTATATACATACACATGTACAGTATATTGTTACAAAGCGATCCATACCTGTCGGTTTGCGGAGCACTGCAACTGAACAACGCAACTTTCCCTTTTCATCCTCCTTGTTCCTTGCATGGGTGCCCACGAAAGCTATTAGCATTAATAATAGTGTTAGCATACTTCGGCGTCGGCAGTATATGCATGTATATGCAGGATTCCTCGTTCCTCCAAAAAAAAAAAAAAAAAAAAAAAAAAAAAAACACACCATACCAAACATACAAGATATTTACAAGAAAACCAAGAAAGAACAAGTGAACAAAATACACAGATCAGGGACTCAATGAGGGCGCCAAAACAAAACAACTTCCGTACCAATCAATATACAAGCTGACCTGCAGAAAAACACGCAGTGTGGCGCCTCTAACACTAGTGTGTGTAAACGGAACTATTCCTGAGTACGGGAATGTAGAGGCCCAAACTACCCGCCCATACAGCGCGTTCGGACCGGTAGTAACATTGTTAACACTGGGAAGTCGGAAGCATTATTAAGACATATAGAGAGGTTACTGGAACTCTACACAACGAACAGGGTGGCGATATTTAAATTAAGGGACAAAAACTTCTGCTCCCGCTTCTGTTCTCCTCCTCCTTTCTCTTCCTCCGCGTCGGCGCTCAAATCCCCGAAGCTTCGCCTCTATTGGTGACGTCAGTTACGTGAGATCTCCACCCGTGCCAATGACCGCACCTGCTCTCGAGGAAATTCCAGGTCAAGAGACATGGGAAGAAAAACAAGCAGGCAAAAATGCACATAGTCTACTTGCTTGCTGCACGTAACGCGTAAAAAAGAGCAATGTTATATTTACTAACGTATTAGAAGTTTTGTCTTCCAGAAGATAGACCACCTGTGTATTAACAACCTCACCGTCGTTAACGTCCATCCATCCATCCATCCATCCATATTTAATTGTGGACAGGATAGATCTGTATTGCTTGGAATGATTTATTTCTGTAACTACTTTTAGTGCGCTCACTTAGAAGTTTCAATTGGAAATAGCAAAACAATTCATTGTGATTAAGAATGCATTATTTGCAAATAACATGCTTCAGTTAATCCTTCAAGAACAAGATTTACAGATCATTTTAAAAAGAACTCATAAAGAATATAATAATTAATGAGTTTAGGCAAAGACCAATCTACCTTTCAGGGCTTTATGTATTGCAGTTTTCCAAAACATTGGCTTTATTTAGACGTTGATATAAAATGAAAAAATACAAGTGCATAAATTAATCATTGATAGTCACCAAATATTCGCAAAAGACGAAATATGAAGTGATATCCAGCAGGGGGCAGTGTGAGATCATAGTTTCGTATTAATAATGAAGCCTCACTATACTCTCAGTACACGCTGTTCTCTGCCCTTTTGACCTTTCCGAGCTTTTAGGGACCATCTAAATAATTTTTCATACTTCCAGATTTTTTACTATTATATATATATATATATATATATATATATATATATATAATATAAAATCTCAGTCTTTTCATAAACTCCAAAAAGTAGTACTCTGTAGTACCCTTGCCTATCTAAAGAAACACCAGATGGGGAAAATGCATAACACACAGAGACATACGATGAGTGCAAAGTATGCCATATTAATAATGATGATGATGATGATAATAATAAGATAATAATAATAATAATAATAATAATAATAAAATAAAAATAATAATAATACTCACCATAATGATGTTATGAATGATGTAATGCTTATTATTATTATTATTATTATTATAGGCTACCTGATCTATTATATGAAAGCATTTCAGCTCTTAAACACCTTTATGCCATGTATGACTGATTTAAATCTGTATTCCAGGAGGTTGGCCATTATAAATTGCTCTGCTTAAGTGAAGGTAGAAGACATAATGTCTAGAAATGGAGTTTCTGACTCATGAAGACCAGGAGCCAACATTAATTTGGCTGGTCAACTGACATCAGGCACACGCCTGCCAACAACATGCATGCATTACGAATTTGGTGCTTCCAAATTTAATAGACAATTCATTTTCCAACCTACACTGAACACTCATACCATCATGACCTTAGAACATTATAAGGTGACATGAATAACACTGATTATCTCTTTATCCTTTTAGTCTGTGATATATTTAAGGTAGCAAGTGAACATTATATCCTCAAAATTCATGATGTAGCTCATGAATTTTGTGTAGCTCAGTGGTTACGGTGCTGGGCGACTGGTATTGCCAAGCTGCCACTCTTAGTTCCTTGAGCAAGGCCCTTAAACTCTTTCAGCTCCAGGGGTGCTGTATCATGGCTGATCCTGAGCTCGGACCCCAGCTTCCAAACACAGATGGGATATGCGGAGAAACAATTTAACTGTGCTGTAATGAATATCTGGCAAATAAAGGCTATTCTATTCTGTGTTAGAAGCAGGAAAATAGGCAAGCAAAAGAATTTGAGTGTGTTTGACAAGGGCCTAATTTTAAGTGCTAAATGACCTGGTCAGTGCATGTGTGATCTAAAACCCATCAAGTCTCCCTGACAGCACTGGATTAGCATTTATTTGTCATCACAACACCAAAATGATAACAAATGGTGATGGCCATCTTTCAATTACATCGACAACTTATTTAAAGTTGATGTTTCATGTAAATTTGCATTGAATGTAATTGAATGGCTATAAATTTGCTTTTATGTGCCGTGGGACGGAATGACTTTGTGTATAGTAGAAATCCTGGAAATGCATTGTCTGTACAATGCAAGAGATCCAGTTTTGTCTTGTTTACACCTGCACATCCCCTTCAAAATCACTTGAAGTTGGACGGAACACTTATTTAGGGAAACACTTGTACATCTGAGGGCACAAAATATGGTTTGTTATAACTGCAGCAGTTCGACAGACATTTAATCCAGACAGGTTGCGAACAGGAGCGCTGCAATAGATTGAGTTACCTAGGCCTCATAAGGGAGGCAGCAATTAGACCATGTAAGAAGAGAGAGGTGGTGTGGTCTCTGGCAGAAGGTTGAGAGGTGAATGGTGTATTATTACTAATCAGTGCAACGAAAAGACCACTTCAGACAATCACAGCCCCAATTAAAAGTGACATCAAGGCCATTAAATTCTATTCAATGCCATTAGACCTTTCTGGTTTTCATGTTGGAGAGTTCAAGTTATATATAGATTGACAGCAGGGTTGTGTTACATCATTAGCAGAAATAGCCATGTAAAGTGCTTCAGGTTGTTTTGTCATTATCAAGTTCAGTTAGTAAATATATAAAGTAACTTCATTAGATACTTATTGCACACAAGATTGTTCAGTTTTGGTTTTTATTTTTGAATCAGATACACAAACAATTTATACTTTACTGAGTGTCTTTACTAACCTCCCGCCCCACATCTTTTAGCAAATAGAGATTTTAATGAAAATCCTTATGATTAACAACAAATGAACATATTATCATATAGCATGAATTCCAAAAAGAAAAGGAAAGATTTATAGATTTTATTCCTAGCAATGGATGACTTTTTTTTAACAATGCATGAGTATTAAAAGTAACAAACATGTGTGATTGCTGGCATTATTAGCAATGTCAAACAGGTTTCTGTTTTTTTGACCTCCACCTCCATTCAGCCACCTCCATCCACCTGCAGTCATAAAGATAACAAAGAGAGACAGATTTCAGTCAGACATTCTTTATATATGGCTTTTAAAATTGAATAACCTTTGGGTGTACAGAACGAGTGCAGAACAGTGAGATGGAGATTGTTCAGGTAATCGCGGCAGACAGCTCGCTGATGTGGATACTCACATTCATTTACTTCAAAAGCTTGGAGGACACAGCTCAGGGCGCCTCAGTCCTCATTCCACTCCTGCTCGCTAACTTGCCATTATAGCAAACCCAACTAAAAATGTATCATTATTCAAACAAATTCATTTTATTTTTCACTTTGCATTTTGACATTTCTGGTGCAGCTAAATGTGATGTAATTAGGGCAATCATTTATTCATGTGGAGAAAATAGTAATACTTTTACCCCTGACTGTTCAGGGTACATGGAGGGGGTCTATTCTCAAGCCCACACCATTGAAAATTCTAAACATTAATAACATGAATTAATAACATGAATGAATACTATTACATAAGGCTATGGTTAATCCTGAGATCTTATGGGAAATTATGTTTGAAACATAAAGGCCACTTCGTTTTATTATCCTGATATCAGAAAATCAACAGAACCAAAAAAAAGACCTCAGTCTCTAAGGGGGAATATTGTTTGTTCTATCTTGCATGCTTGAAGTATTGATTATTTTATTTCTTGTTTTGTTATTTTTTATTTTTTGGCCAACAAACATGATTAATTACGGGCCTTTTTAATATTTGTTGTTGCATTTATGTGGGTCTCTGTGTGTCAAGACTCTGAAATATAATGCATACACATTAATAGGATTAATAACAGTATTCCTGTAATGAAATGGGGCATGTGTGAGCAAAATTTTATACATAATCTTGGCCAGCAGGGAATGTAGCATGAATTGAAGTTTGTTGTCTAGCAAGTTTTCTGGTTGAAAACGGGCAGAAAATGACTGGAACTATTTTTTCTTTCTTTCATGATTTCAAGAACTCTGATAGCAGATAATCTTATTACACTAAGGTTACACTTGATCATAGTAATGTTAATGCCATGGTTGTAGTTGACACTCAACAGAAACCTTTCCTTTCAAACTATGAATACAAGTCAGAAATATAGCATTAACCTTAAAAGCTGTAATATCTGAAGTATCATCATTGTTAACTTACAGAAGGGTTCATCTCCCTCCAAGGATCATGCATGATGAATGCATGGTTTGATTTTACTCAATGTTGCAGAAATATTACTGAAACCACATTATCAAGTATGTAATGGATTGTAGTGTCGAAGTAAATTTGACTGCAGTTGAATAAAACATTATCCTTGTTAAAGCAGCCTATTTAGCTGCTGCTCGAATACAAGATATGGTATCTGGTGTTTCTGAAAATTAAAGCTATATGTACTCGTTTTTGGTTGTAGTAATATTTTAAGAATTCCCTACCCATTATACTGTGAGTTGGTCAACAATTAAATATATATATTTCATGTTCTATGTAAGAGGGGCATGGTAGCTTAGTGGTTAGCACGTTCCACTGTGGAGTTTGCATGTTCTCCGCGTGTCTCAGGGTTTTTTTCTCAGGGTTCTCGGGGTTTCAAATACATGCACGGTAGGTTGCACCTTGGACAAATTGTCCCTAGTGTGTGAATGTGTGTGTGTGTGTGTGCCCTGCCCTGCAGTGAGTTGGCAGTCCATAGAGGGTGTATCATGCCTTGATGCCCAAAGACCCCTGAGATAGGCACAGGCTCCCCGCGACTCTAGTCCATTCCTTCATGTGTCATGTTTTATTCAGCTGTCATTTTGTAAGGCAGTTTGAACTCAATTTGGTACATGCTATATATTGTATAAATTGTGCAACAGATATGCTATATAAAATAAATAAATATTATTAAATTACGACATTACAGGATAACTATTGGTAATCTAATGCTCATAAACAGAAAGGAAAGTTTTTTTCATGCTGTGTAATTTATGTACTTTGCTTTGGTTTTAGTAGATCTATTTCTGAATTTTGTCAGCAGTATACCAACATATCTACAGTCCCTGTTTTCAAAACTGCATTTTCAAGTCTTGCTTGCACAGGGAACGTATGTATGTACTATATCCGTATAATACCCTATAATACCTAACATATATCAAAAATGTATCTTAAATAAAACATATATATAAAGAACAACTGAATTTATTAATACAGTGTTTGCCCAGAGTAACAAACGAACTAACCTGGGAAAAACATCTGAAAAGTATTTGTTCCAATCTGATTTATGTTCATTTCTCCTGACAGCCAGATCCTTGGTGGTGATACTGTTTGATAATTGTATGAATTATGTAGGTTGTATACATGTAATTGTGCATGTGTATATATATGTGTGTGTGTGTGTGTGTGTGTGTGTGTGTGCGCACACACATTTGTGCGTATTTAAACCAGAGAAAAAGTGTCCAGAGTTTATTATAAAGTCACTAACATACAAAAGCAAGGATTCAAATATTTTTGCTATTAGCTAAATTCTAATAATATTGACTATAGTAATGGTCCCCGAAAGTATAGTCTAATAATATAATATAATACAATCTAATCTATTGTTTTATTTTGTGTGGTTCTGGCTTTAGTACATTCTGTTCCGAAAAATGTTGTTTTTTGTCTTCTATGCTGTCGATACACAGTCCATCTACATTCAGCAGCACAGCTACACTAAAAATGTACTAAAGCTAACACATTTTACAAAATCTTACATAAACAGAAATCATACAGGTTGAATACAAGAGTGCTTGCTGTTGATACTTGAGTCCCTACTGGCTATATTACAACATCATGGGAGATGAAGTGAAAGTAGTATTAGCATGGATGGAATGTTATTTTCACATACCTTCAAAGTAAGCATTATACAAACCCTGAGTCAGTTCTCACTACTTCAATATTCACTATCTTTATCCCTTACTATAACACAAATATTCAATTGTATGCAACTGCTAAATAAATACAACGAACCAAAAAAGAAGAAAATTGAGAATTTGTTCCTACTGAAAGGTCAGGTCATACTGAAAGCGTTTTGTTGAAACTAGGGCATAAACGTGAGCGCACGCACATACACTGTTGCATTTTACAACATTTCATTAGTGGATTTTTAAAGCGAATATTAATAAAGCCATAATAAATCTACGATAACATTTTTTGTATTTACAGAATAGTCAGAATATCACTGCTATTAGAATATGAATATCATTATGGACACTTCACATCAAGGCAAATTGTGTCTCCTGATTTTTTTGCTGCATTTTCACATTCTTTCATAGGTAAAACTAACTCTAATATATTAATATATAATCTAAAGGCAGAGACAGAAAATGCATTTACTTTAACCCTGCCAGCCAGCTGACTATTTATAACACTACCATGTACACTACCTGGGCCAAAAAAAAATGGGCCAAGCTTAAAGGGGCCTAATATTAAGATTTTAATGATCTTAACAACAAATTACTGGTCAGAAAATTGGCAAGAATTAAACGATTGCTCTCCTGTACTAATATTTTCTGATTTATCATTGCTAAATTGAACTCTTTGAGCAAAAGTTAAAAGCAGGGAATCTGTTATATAGTCTCTTTTATGCAAAGGTAAAATAAGATAATTACTGGATGTTTGATGACTAATGAATACAAAAAAACACATGTCTATGTATACAACATTTTCCCATTATATATTATGGGATATTTTTTTTTAAAGATTAGTCAATAGTTAGTGCTTATTGGCCATGCATTTTGCTCATGCAGTCAATTAAAGGGTCTGATAACAAGTTCATAGATTGAGTCATTTCCATCTAATAAATGTGCTGTGGTCACTTGTCTCTTGCACTAGTGATCATAAGAAGTAGCAAGTTCACATTTTGCTTTTCCATGTTCCAAATTTCATGCTGCAAAAATAACAATTAATGTGCCTCTTTTTAGGTAGCCTTCTGAGTCCCATGAAATCATGAATTAGTAAAAAAAATATATAGCTACTAACACTACCGAAAAGGGAAACATGCATTCTTGTATGACATCTAGATTTATGACCATAATCACAATCTGAATTAACTGTTTGCCCTAAACTTCACATAATCAGACTGTGACAGACTGTATCCTTACCATGAAAGTCAATACATTACCAAAACAAACAAACAAACAGAATTTGAGTATCACACACAGAAACTAAGAGCTATTCCGTTTATGAACATAATCACGTTTTCGCACCTCCTGATTATCATATGCACCTACTGATCTGACAGCATTTATCAAAATTACTAGCACAACATATTTAGTTGATAATTGTGTTTCCATTGATGGAAGACCTTATTTTTTCTCATTAGCTAATGAGAGACACTCACTTGAACGGTATAAAGATCCAAGGAATAGATGGAGTCACATACAGTGTGACAGAGGAGGCCTGTAATAATAAATAATTTGCTTAATGTAAGTACAAAGAGGGCGTATTGGCAAGCCACAGACAGCATGTATAATGAGCTAATAGTTCACCGTTATACAAAGAAACAATATGACGATGGCATGGATTGATGAAAAAAAAGACACAAAGTGGCCATGAATCTATGGTAGATTTGGCAGGTAAATCCATATTCCCCATTGATTAGGTTTTTATCCTAGTTTCTTCAGTCACTGCATCTTGTGTGTAACAATAGTGCTGCTGAAGTCATATCCATTTTAATCTTTCTTGTGATGTTTACAAAAGCTCACTTGATATGATTTGTAATATGAACTGTGTAGTAAATTCTACAGTCTAACTGTGTTAATATCTATAGTATGTATAGAATTAGAAATACAACTTCAGTAGTTGCTTTACCCAAGCACCCCTCCATCCTTTTACTCAGTTTACATGGATTACCTGTGCCAATAACCACTGCAGACCTTTTGTGATCAACTCCCTTCTGCTGAACTCTCAGTATTTATAAATCATGAGAGAAAGGGATGTATTTCTCCCATGTAGTGAATGACCTATTCTTTTCCCTTTTCATCCCCAATTCTAGATCTTCCATTAGGTTGTTCATTAGGTTCTTTCATTAGATTCTTCCATTAGGTTGTTAGTTTTTATAGATACGTCGAGTTTCATATAGGGTTACTGTGCCCCTTACTATACTTTGTAACTAAATGTATGTGGATATTTAACCATTATATCCATATGTGGGTTTTCCCCTAATTGCTGCCACAAAAAAAGCACTGTATACAAAAAGCACTATGCAAAAATATTGTATAAAATATCTTTTTCATGTTGTAGCTTGAGCCAGAATGTCTCATCTAACATTAATGCCTGACCTCTCATATGCTCTTGTGGCTAAATAATCAAATCCCAAAAGACAGCTCTAAAAATCTAGTAGGAATCTTCCAATAGGCATCTTCCAAGATAATTATAACAACAAAGACGGACTAAATCTGGAAGGGGATATTCAAAAAGCATTAGTGTTCTGGTCAGTTGTCCATATACCTTTTTGCCACACATTGTATAACAAAATGTACTCTGAACCATATTAAAGCTGAGAACTTAAAGAAAAGTTGAAAGCTTTATATCTTCTTTTGTTTTCCCTTTCTCCAATTCCCTTTTTTCTCCACAGCAGGCAGAGACTTTTTCAACCATAAAGCGCCACATTTTCTAAGTAAAGGCTTATTCACTATTACTTATATTTTATACACAATAAATCGATACCATCAAATCAATCAACAGGTCATATGAGAAGACATCTCACAGTTTAAGCAAATGTTCATATGTGCTCACTAGTTTCTCCTTGGTTTATGTTTTGTTATCTTTTTGTTTTCAGAGAACTATCGTAAATTAATGTAAATTACACAAAATATTGAAAATACATTAGTCTTGGCAAATATATGTTTACTAACTTATTTTCCAATAAATTTTATTGTCATTGTTTTTTTTTGTAAAACAATGTGCATAACAAATATATTCATATATCTTCTATATATACGATCTTCCATCGGGTCATATATATATATATATATATATATATACACACAAATATATATATGTTTTATACTCTACTGTACCTTTTCCTTATCTTCCACATGTCTATGATACTCTACTGTACCTTTTCCTTATCTTCCACATGTCTATGAGTCATTTTGGTTGAAATGATACACTAAATGCAAATGTATTTCCTGGCATATAGTCCTATATTTAGCCCTAAATGGACCAAGCATACAAGCTCTGAGCTGCTGTGCTTTGGGTTCATGTTGCACCGCACAAGTCACATTTCAGCAAACTTTTCTTTAAAACCCTTGTTCATCATAGAAAGAATATCTCTCCCTGTCTATTCTCTTTTTTTCTATTATTTGTCCTTGTTCTCCTCATCTCCTTTTCCCTTCAAAGAATACTGATATTCTTAAAAATACCATTGAAAAAAAGGATAGAATGTAGTTCTCTAATGAGTTATGGAGATAGTGTTTTCAATCTTATTTAGATACAAAATAATGGCACAGACTGTAGTTGAAAACCAATTTCATGATTTCAAAGTGGAAAATGCTGCCTTTCAGAGAATTCATCAGAAAGTATGCATGTGCGTGTATGTTGCCAGCCTGTGTCATGACTGAGCAATCTGTTTAGCAGGTCTGGAGTGTGAAGGTTTTTATGTCAGCTCGGTTCCTGATTTATATTTATGGTGGAGCTTCACAGTGTTCTGCTGAATTGAAAAAGAAAGTAGTTAGAATGGCTGCATTATTGCGAGATTTCTGTTTTTCCATCACTGGAATACTATTTAATAAAGCACTATTATTAAGGTTTATAAAATTAAATACCCAGCAGATGCAGCCGTTTCACTCCCACAAGACCCTATATAGAACCAAACCTACGGATCGCAAGAGACAGAATGTGGAATAAATGAAAAGGGAGGCTGTAGCTCAGTGGTCTACGGCCCAAGGGCAGCAGCTTGGCCATACTGGGGCTCGAACCCGGATCTTCCGATCAGCAGCCCAGCAGCCCGGCTGCTGATCGGAAGATCGGGGGTTCGAACCCCAGTATGGCCAAGCTGCTGCCCTTAGGGTCCTTGAGCAAGACCCTTAACCCTCTGTGCTCCAGGGGTGCCATATCATGGCTGGCCCTGAGCTTTGGCCCCAGCTACCAACAACAACCTGGGATATTTGAAGAAAAGAATTTCACTGTGCGGCAATGCATATGTGACAAATAAAGGCTATTCTTCTTCCAAAACAATTAAAGGCTGTCATAGTTCAATGGTCTGTCCAGGGATTATATGACATGCTCTTCTAGCTGAGAGTCATATTTATATGGTTTACGCAATCAGTACTTTTTAAGCGATTAAACAAACCCAATACATGAAATACTTTGAGGGTGAACGTTATTGAAAATGGATGAGAACGAACATTTGATTAAAACAAGCACCGTTGTTAATAAACTCATCAGCAGTGCCGCTTTTAGTGCATGACTAATGAACATCTACATCAGTCTGACACTCTCTCAGAAATTGCTCAGAGCTGCAGTCTGAGCTTTAATATGGTTTAATGGAGTTTTCCCATTTAGTCATGCTGTGGTCATTCTGTAATGACAAAAAAAAAAACAGCAGTGAGTATGTTATATCTGAAAGCATCTTTTATATTCTTGGGTAAACTTCATAATTATTGAGTTCACTTATTTAAAAACATGGTGGTCTTGAGCATGATTAATTATCTTTCATTGTACAACTCCTGGAAGGACTTTATTGCAACAAAAAATGCATTCTTTACTGGATTTAAAAAGAGAAATTCTCATCATTCGTGTTTTTAATTCACACCACCATACTAAGAGTAATAGTAAGTAGGCTATCAGCTAAAAGCCGCTGGGTACAAGGGGTAAATTGGGTTCATTCTGTTCATGCAGCAACACAGCAAACGCATGAGAGGGCAGTCTCTGCTGCTGATGGCTGATCGTGCCCCCCATGTTGTTGAAACTATGCAGGAAGAAATGCGAATCATTTACTGAAAGAAAGAATACTGCGGGGGAAAAAAAGAACAGATAGAGTGTTATTTATCTTACAGACATTATCCAGATTAGGTAGGGTATGTACTAACACATTTCTATTTTAAAAAGTCACAAGGGAACTAGATGTAGTTAGATATCCTCCCTTGTCATTAAATGAGTGAATGCGCTTTGCAACACACTCTCATGAAAAATTCATATGAATTGTAATGAGAAACACTAGTGTTTTGAATCAGAAAATGTGATTACTGCCTCACCCTACCCTTTGCCATAACCTTAACCAGTCATATCTTTTTATATGTAGATAAATAGATACCTAGATAGTTAAAACAAGGGCAAGAAAGAAAGACAGGGAGAGGATATAAAAAATTATGGATACAATGCAATTTATCTTGTAAACAGCAGTCTCATTGTCTTAGTCTGCATGAATGTTTATCTTTAGCCATGCTTCTTCTGAATTCAGCGCTTATCTTTGCCTGTGGTCATTAATGAAAGTGTTTTCTCCGAGTTGACAGATGTTCAGGTCTCTGTGCAGTCTTGTGATTGATAGCTGAGCTTTATACCTGGTGCCACTCACACAGACAGTGGCGCGTGTGAGCGAGAACACAAATAAACTACCAAACAGAGAGACAGATTGTAACAGCAGTTCAGCTCCATGACTCTCAAGTCATTAGCTGTTGGATAGAGCATACACTTGACTTACTTGCACAGCACATACCTCTGGAGAGTTTGGTTTGTAGGAAGAGGTCACCTTCACAGAGTAGATATTGATCTCCTTTTGTCCCTATCCGAGTTGCCTAGGTGAGTCAAAGAACGAAGTTACCATCCTCTGGGAGACGTACAATTCAAAAGACTGTACCACTGGTCAGTACACGAAGAATAAATGTCTCACTGGTGACTTTACCACAAGTGAGGAAATCTCACTTAGACAATTCATTTGATTGACCTGGAAAGGCTGAGGCCATTACGTAACCAATAGCCTTGTGGCTCCACTGCCATAAGCCTTTCAACTAAATGAAAGAAAACAAACATAGATGTGAATCAATAACACAAAATCACTGAAAGCTCTAAGGCAGAGAGAAAAATCATACAAAACCATTCAAACTCCTGTTTGCCATGACTTGCAACACTAGTATAAATCAACCAGATAATCTCCAGCAATACTCCAAACTATCAGTGGCATGGCTTGAAACCAATGTACAAGAGCAAAGCAGCAATAAGCTACTCAATACTTTTTGTGCAATGTACCCTGCCGTCCAATTTGACTCACAGGAGCCGAATAGAATCCAAACCGTGTACTGACCACAGCAAAACATAATAAAATCCCACAGCAGTATTGCTGTGCATTGCAGACTGGCTCACTCCTTGTCAGTGTGAATACTGGCTAAGTTGTCAACTAAAATAACAGGGACATTAATACAACATCAACAACAAAAAAAAAACAATAATAATTGACAGTTGAAAACAATTATTTGGCCAGGTCTGAAAGAAAAGCATTTAATATATTAGCAAATTATGATGAGCCAACTTAAAAAAAAAAGAAAAAAGAAACGAAACCTACCGAAATCCAGCCCAGCAGACTGGCAAAGAACGATGAACAAAGCTGTAGGTTTAGTGCCAAGAATGCAGTCACCAATGGATGCAGCCAGTAGGAAACAGGAGTGGCGAATGAAATTACATTCAAAGCAGCAATGCACCCACTGCCAAAATGGTTAAAAAGCCACATCCAAAACAACAAAACGATCATGCCTGAAGCCACAAAGCAAATTTGTCTGGAGCAGTTAAGTAAGCACAAAGCAAAAAAATAAATAAAACAACAACAAAGAAAAACAGCAACTGACTGTATAAAATTAACATAGGCTTTATAAACTAATCATTACAGTTATAATATAGAATTTATACCTTTTCCAAGGCATCATACAATGACTAGTTGAATTGCTAGCCTAAATGCCACTCTTGTCATAAGGTTCAGAGCTGAGGATTTCTCCCACAAATAGGCAGCCAAGGAATGTTTTCCCTTGGATAAATGGAGAATCACCTGTAAGATTTCATTTCCTAAACCTCCACAGATAAACCAGAAGTGCAACACTACCATGACTGTAAATCATAGATAAAGATAAAAAAAAAACTATACTAAAGACATAGGGAAAATGCCATGTTCAACAGCAAGCTACATGTAACAGCAATTATTAAAGCATATATGTTTATAAGTTCTACAGTAGTTTCTTGTAATTTCTCATTAGCTCCTGGCATAAATTGATCATTCTATTAAGGTTTATAACTCCTCCACAGGGGCAAAGTTTCAGAAATAAAGTACTCTGTCATGGACAGTCTCAAGTTCGGTTGCCAGGGTGGGTGATGGGCAAGCAACCCAATACCGTAGCAAAAGGTTTCAGTGCAAAGAAATGCCCCAAAAAACCCAAGAGTGGAAGTGTCAACAAAAGCAGGTGATTATAAGGACCCAAATGCAGGATGCAAGGCCAGGTTCAAAATAAAGAGTACACCCCGATTGAGCCTGGCCATCTGGATAGAAGACCTTGGCGCCCCGGGCTGGAGGCTGAAGTCCAAGGTGCAGAGTTAAGTTGGGCGGTGCCCTGGGCTGGAGGCAGGTGCTCGACGGCGCCCCGGGCTGGAGGCTGGTGCTCGGCGGCGCCCTGGGCTGGAGGCTGGTTTAGGGAGGAGGCGCTGAATGCGCTCCCAAATGGCGTTGAGATTTTCGGCACCAGCCAGGCCGAAAGCCTGAGGTGGTACCGCTCCCCCAACAGGGGTCTGGCGCAGACGAGACAGCCGTCTCCTGATGTCCTCCATCATCAAGTCAGTCTCCCTCAACATCTGGGTGTTGCCCACAAAATCAAAATTTAATCCTTGCTCAGATGCACCTGCTGGGTCCATGTTTGGCCGGATTATTCTGTCAACAAAAGCAGGTGATTATAAGGACCCAAATGCAGGATGCGAGGCAGGGTTCAAAATAAAGAGTCTTTAATGAGGGCTGCGCAAAACAACAGAAGGGCAAGGCAAAACCAAACACAAAAACAGATCAGAGGAACAAACACAATATGAAACACAACACAAACAAGAACAGTCCAAAAATCCAAAAACAAACCAATAATCCAAAAGGCAGAACAGGAGTCCAGGGACAGGAAACACGGAGCAAGGCAGGGTGGCAAGATCATTTCCGGTGCTGGTGTGGTGAAATAATCTAGTGTGATAATCCGGCAGGATTCATTGTCTCCGAGCTCCTTAAATAAAGAGCCCGGCGGGAAAACCGGCAAGATGGCCGCCAAAGTTTGTGCAGCCCGCTCGGGAGATCCTGACATGAAGGATGAAAAGGCCAGGACTCAAACCCACAACCCTCAAATTCAAACCAATAATCAACCATCTATCTAGCTATCTAGACACATGCATATATAAAATTACATGTTGAGAATAAGTAATAGATTAGTTTATTAGTGTCTGTTTTTCAAAAGAATAAGAAATGGTACAACAGGGGAGAAGCTAATAGGTGAAATGACAAGTCTATGATTACTTTAAGAAGACAGTGAAAGGCCTAGAGAACACATCTTAATATTTAAAATTCCGTTAGAACCATGCCGATTGAATTCTCGAGGGCACTGATAGACACTGCAAGATCTATAAAACCATTTGACAGATACATTGAAATCAAAGCATTGCAGATGAAATTGCAGAATCGTCTGGTATGATTTCACCCACTGGAACAGATAAATTCCAAGAGTAAAAGGAAAGTAGTAGCTGTGTTGCCTGTGGGGCAACTCGCTGCATTTGATGAAAACAAGGCCATTTCTATGTTGCGAAACGTGAAAATACAGACGCAAAAATGTTGAACACGGTGCAGAGATGACTGCTCTCGTTCAATACCAGTGTTTTTCAATTTGAAAACCCTTGTCCTTGCAATGTCCTTTAGAATGGATGGTAACATTGCATTGGCCTTTGTTGCTCGGATGAGAACTGAACTAATCCCTATCAAAAGTTATTTTAAAAAGCATTCAGTTGCGTATAGGATATGTGCACAGCATAGCACCAGAGATTGTTTTGACCCTTTTTGCCGGATCACTGTAAGTAGTAGCATGTTGAGGTCCACGGTTATTTTTCAAATGCCTCTGTCTAGGAATGATTACATAAAGCCTTTGTTGTCTTCATTTGCAGAGACAGGGCTGACTTATGTGCTTCAGAAATTACTCTGACGCGCATCCAAAGTCAAGAGCATGAAATAACATCTCATTCAGAGTTACAGACTCAGCACTGCATAAACTTGTGTTGTCAGTAAAAAGTCTTCCCAAAGACATTAAGGTTTTTTTTAAGATGCCACATGTACTCTCAGTGGTGCTTGACACAGTCAATTGGCCTTGAGGTCCCTTTCTCTTGCAATCTATATAGTTTATAGGGACTTGGTAGCGGATATTTATGCACTTTTGCACTTTGGAGGTACTGTCTCACAAAAAGGAACCTAGAGGACTCAGACAAGCAGACGTGATACTGCTGAGAGGGTTTTTAAGTGTTCTTTACCAGCATAATTGCTAATGTTTATAGCAGTCAAGGACAGAACAGGATCAAAAATCAGCCTATGAATGTTGCTTTAAAGTGGCCTTAGTCATTTCTTGTTGAGTAGCTTAGTAAAGATTGTGAAAGAATAAACAATAACTCTCGTATATGAGCAGCACACATTCTAAATGAAGGCTTATATATACGAATGCTTATCATTCCTCAGCATTATTTAGCTTACAGGGCTAAGCCACCGAGTATCTGCTTCTTTCCTTCTACACTCTACGTCATCACAATCACCAGCAGCCTATTACTTTTAACACAGTGCTGTATCAATGCAGCGCAATTCTGCAAACCTTTTCTTTTCTAGTGCTTTTTCTCACAATGACATCCCAAAAAGCCAGAATGAATACAGACAGCTCCATAGTGTTAAAGCCTGAAAACTATACAATGCAAACTAGGGATTAAAATGCATTGCATAGAATTACTGATAAACATGAAAGGATTTGCAAATAGTAAATAGCGTGAGGAAACAATGATGAAATAAGCAAAATAGAAAGCCAAATATAGCCATAGTATATGGGAGGCAATAGGGTTGCAAAAAGTCCACCTTTTATTTCATTTTCAGTCCTTGCACTAAGCTGAAATGTTCCAATGACATTTCATAAATCCACCCTGCCATCACAGATCATTTTCAAAATGCTTAAAGAATATTTGTAGCATAAAACTGGAATGGAATATGTTATTAGTTATGCAATGTTGTATGGTAAAGAAGGAGATTGTATTGGTTACTGTGTGCATTATGGCAGATTTTTTAAATAATTTTTTTTTGTTTGTTTAATCCACAAAATTAGCAAACACTACAATAACCAGTATGCAATACAATAGTCCCCTGACATTCGCTGGGGTTACTCTGAATTGAGAAAATCTGTGAATACTGGATGTGGTCAAAAAAAGTATATAAATATGTTTATAATTTAAATCCTAAATATTGTCCCAAAATGCTCCCAAAATACATAATTACATTATTATAAATTATTCAAAATAAGAAAATGTAAAGGTAAACCCATATGCTATGTTTCCAGCACTTCTACGATGTAAATACTGTAATTCATACAAGCTAATTTTCTTTGTATGTGCTTTGTCTCATTCTCTTTTGTTTAAGATGTAAAATGTAAAAAAGTTTACGGAGAATAGTTTTATTTTCCGCAAATAAACGAGTAATAATTATTATTTAGGTTTCAAGAAAAAAAAATCTGAAATAACCTTGAACACTGAACTGTGAAGAAGGGGTGGTATACTGTTCTATATTACTGAAATATTGGAAGCACGGTAACATTCCTACTGAGTAATTATTCTGGACCTCTGAGTGAGACATGTCTCACTGATCAAAAACCATAGTGATATTATAACGCTCTTAAAACAAATCAAAACACAAAACACAACAAAACAAAAATTCAATACTGGTTTCAAATTTTGAAGTGCGAGCCAGAATTAGATCGCTTTGGGTATACAATAAGAAGTATGCAATAGCAGACTAATTATAGAAGTCTGGAAGGGGCTTTTCCACTATTTTACTTATACCACAACAATTTTCCAGCAATTGAAAATTGTAATAACACATTGCACATTTTCAGAAAGGTTATAGTTCTATTTAATGATATTGTGAAACAGCTGATAGACTAATTAGTTCCTGCTGTCATTCCTATTATAGCTACAATAAACGTTTTCCTTCACAAGATTCTCTCTCTCTCTAACTACTGCACACATACACACAAGTGCAGCTTTGAATAATGTGCATTGTCCATCATACAAGACCCTGTATATGAGCTGTTACTATAGAAACAATAACCTTTCAGAACAAGCACATTAATATGAATCTGTCATTCATGGTTCAGCCAGAACTACTCAATAGTTGTTATATAAAATGAATGCACATTTTGTGATCAATCAGATTTGAGAATTCAAGTGTGTTATAAATGTTCATTTGTAGTATAAATTGCCACCTATGGGCACATAATTTAGTTGACAAGACAACAATCCATAAGAATCTAAATTACACAACTTCACATTGCTATTATAGCCAGATAGCATTCTCTGTGCTTTAGTGGTAATCCATAATAATACACTGATATCATTTTATCTAATGACAGATTTCAAATGAACATTCTTGATAAATGCTTCATTTCGATTATACCCAAGCTTATTTGCTTCGAAAATCTCTTTCTAACCATGTTAAGCACACATTTTCATGTGCATCCAGCACTTGAAACTGGGGACAAAAAAAGGCCTTTAAGAGTTATTGGTTCTCCACTAAAAAAGATGATTTTTGTATATTTTAAATACAAAAGGACTGCTAAAAATCTCCATGGCCACAACAAAAAGGACTGATCTGAGGAAGGAGAGACAGATAATGAGACTCTGCTAGCAAGTCTTTGTCTTCATCAATGTAACAAACCAGTATGATGCCTAGTAAGGCTGATGAAAATATAAATCTGCTGGCTAACATTATGTTAGATACCTATATTACTTCAGCTACAAGACCTGCAATTGCTTTCTGCTTGCCTCCTGATGTTCATCTCATTGGTGCAGTCTGTCTTCCGTATACCGTAGCTCAAATGTGTATAGATAGATGTCACTGTGTAACAGTACCCACCCTAAAAAAAAATCCACATCCTTTGAGTTGTTTCTGTTGCTTTGAGCATTGCAGTTGCTCCAGCACAATAATTTACTTTCAAAGCAGGTGATTATTTTTTAGCAGGAGTGAGTTACTTATCTCAATTCCCTGAATAAGCCATTATCTAGTGAGCACACACCCCATTCTACCTTTAATCACCTCATCAATCACCCGTCCACTCAAAAATCCATTGTAGTGTTCCAGATTTTGTATTTACCATCAAGCTTTTTGATGAAGCGAGGGTTTCTGGAGCATTCAAACTTGAAACACACCACAGCTCACTATGTCATCCTTGTAGGCACGGACAGGCATGTTTACATGTTCTCATAGATGTATCATTGAGTACATAATTGACTTAAGATGCAGTGTTTGTTTAAAGCATGGAATTACAAGTTTCAAAGAGTTAGTTGGCTAACATATGTATATGGTTGCCAGAGAAAGCTTTTATCACATTTGGTTGATTTTTTACATTAAATATTTTTGTAAACTAAAAAGTAAACTACGGCCCGTTTGAACTAATATGTATCTTCCATTGACAAATACAGTGCATCCAAAAGGTATACACAGTGTCTCACTTTTTTTTCCTCTACATGTTTAAGCCTTTTTCCCCAAATGGATTAAATGTATTATTTTCCTCAAAATTCTACAAACAATACTATGTAATAACAATGAAAATAATTTGTGATAAATTCAGTTGACTGTACATGATTTTGAAAGGCACGCACACGTCTATATACAGTTAATAACAGTTGATGTCAGAGCATAAATCAAGCCATGAAGTAAAAGGGAGTAAAAGGATTGTATTGAGGCACAGATCTGAGGAAGGGTACGAAAACAAATCTGCAACATTGAAGGTCCTAGTACGGTGCCTTCCATCATCTGTAAATGGAAGAAGTTTTGATCCACCAGGACTAAAGCAGACTGCCTGGTCAAACTGAGCAAATGTCACATAAAGACCTTAGTCTGGGAGGTGACCATGCGCCTTTTACTCAATAATGGTTTCCGTCTAGCCACTAAACTATACATGCCTGATTGGTAAGGCGCTGTAGTTTTTCTTTTGAAAGGTTTTTGTTTCTCCACGCCTCTCCATGCCTTGATACAATCCTGTTTTGGAGGTCTACACATAGTTCTCCTTGGAATATATATGGCTTCATTTGTGTTTGGACATGCACCGTTAACTATGGGACCTTATATAGATAGGTGGGTGTCCAATTTACTGAATTTACCACACATGGACATTCAAATTGACTAAATATCTCGAGGATGATCAGTGGAAACTCCTGCACTGGATGCGTTGTATCTACTAGAATAAGGGTTATTCAAATTTGGAAAATGTGGTCTTTCACAAAGAAATTGAAAGGGAGAAAAATGCATGTAAGTTTCAATCGAACAACAGAATAAAGAGTACTGCAGGCGTTGTGACATTATTAGATTATAGTGTGAATTAAAATAAAGGCGTATGTCTGTTTCATTACAGCACATAACAATCCTATAACTTCATCAACCTTTCAAAAGCTGTTAATCATTTTCACATCTCTGTTTTTACCACCTCAGATATTAAACTGGCTTCTTACCCAACCCAACTTTTGAAGCAAGATAAAAAGCCAAGGCAAAATTCAAAAGTAATGACTATTTCCAATGTCTTTTGGTAAAATTTGCTTAAGATGTCTTATGAGGTGTTTAAGTTTATTAAAGGCAGAAGAAAAATCTGAATATGAAAGTTGAATTCAGGACATTTTTGACATGGAAGCATATTTTTCTGGTTGTTGTGTGTCTGGTATTTGTAACTATATCAGTAAATTTTATTGTAACATAATTCAACCCTCCTCCCTTTTTTGTTTTTTCTTAAATCATCATTTTTAGTCTTTAAGGTTTTTTTTTCCCTTCACAGTAGAAGTCAAGAAGTCAACCGTGTCAAATATTCCCTTCTTCTAAAATTCATCATGCAAACCTATCTGCATGACTTGCTAAGTAAAATTAAAAAGTGTTTCTAATTTTCTCTCTGTGCCTCAAATGTGCATGTCTATGTGCTTTGGCTTCTAATTCAATTGAAGTGAATTTAAGGTGAACTTGAGCATCTGTCATTCTCACTTTGCTTAGAGCACAATGTTCTACCCAGGGGAAGAAGGCAGGCAAACAGAAAGAGAAAGAAAGAGACAGACAGAGATAGAAAAAGAGAGGGAGAGAGGGAGGGCATAAACACAAGAACAGATGCACATTATTGGTTGCCAGCAAATTTGACTCCAGCGCTCATCTTGGTGAGAGAGTTGGATGGCTGCATCTTGTTCCTAACACAGTATGTTGCCTTACATGTAACATCTGTCCTGTTGTCAGCTTACTGCTGCACTGTGCTGTTCTCTGTCAGTGGCTGTTGAGACATCATGATAACACTGTAGGGTTCTTAAAGGCAGCAGTCAGCTTTAAAAAGAAAACAGATGATATATGAAGCAGCTCGACCAAGAGATGACTGTCTGCAGTATGAGCCAGCAGGGTTTTAAAACTCATTTCATTTACTGCTGGGCCCACTATGTAAGACTATTTTAACATATAGATAGTATGCAATATTACTAATGGATATCATCTAAAAGAAACTCATTATCCAACACTTCTATGGACGTATCCAGCAGATAATCATATAATCTTTAAATAGCCATGTTATACTATGCCAGTATCCGGAACCTCTATAGCTGTATATAACTTTCTTATTCATTCTCTTCAGAAATTCACATATATATATATATATATATATATATATATATATATATATATATATATATATATATATATATATATATATATATATATTATATATTATACCTTCTACCGATTTAACCGATGTTCCCCACGTCACGGTTGAAATCTTTTATGAGTTTGGTCTAGTTCATTTCAAGCTATCTGTGAGTGGTCTAATATTTTAGACTTTACCAAAATTCAAACTCCAGAGCACAGAAGGGTACAGTGAAACCAAACTTTCCTACTGGACTTTCCTCCGCCAGACCACCAGATGACACCCTCCACTGAATTCTAACCCCACACCTTGACTGCACTCACTAATTCCTTTTGAACCAGTGCAAAAACAGTAGGAGCTTGAGACATGTTCTGAAACATGTTCTGTTATTTTGCTGTATTCTCCGCTGTGTATTTCTGCAGAGATAATGTGTTAGCTTTTTGCTTTTATCAAGACCCTTTGTTCTGACACTGATATTTATTAATTTATTTTAATATGTTGACCCTTGCCTATTTTTACAAGTCTGTTTTTGAAGTCAATCTTTTGAGTTTTTTATTTTTTTAATCCTTTGGCCCATTCTCTAGTAAAGACCCTGTCTGTTTCAATTCTGTGTTTTATCATAATAACCTCAGAATTCACTTGGAGCTTTGCTCTGTGTCTATCAGACTGGCATATACCCACTGGGATGAACGGATAATGTGTTCTAAGTAAATAAATACAGATATGAATAAGAAGCACACCGTTATTAATGCTTCTTTAGAAAGCTCAGATGAAATGTTCACAGGGCATCAAACTGAGACTAAAGGTGGAGGGCTAAAGGTGATGGATTTTGCTTTCTTATGGGCTTTAGTGAGCTGCAGATATTGAAAGATATGACAGCTTTTGAGACAGCATTTGGAAATTAGAACCAAATCCGTTAGAATATATCACAGACATGTAAAAATTAAACTAATAAAGAGGCATTTTAATTATGAACTTGTGCGATGTAGCTGAGGTTGAGGAACTATTAGAGCCAGAACTCAAAGGTCATACTGACAATGCTAACAATTCTTATATAGATAGTTTCAGTAATTTTTTTCTGTTTTATTCCTGTTTTTTATACAGATATAAATACAGAAAATCAGTGAGGTATAACTACAAAAGTATAACTACAAAAAAAAAACAAGCAAACAAAAAAATCTGATTAAGAAGATTTAAACTTTGTTATTTATAGGATAGAGATTGCGCAGTGTAAATTTGTCTTACTATGCTCTACCCTTTTTCAAACATTTGGTAAGTCAAAAATCAACACTATAGTTATTCTTTTAAAAATAATTTCCAGTATATCCAGTATACAACAGAACAGCTACTGGGTAAAGTGTCTTTCTTTGGGGCCCAGGAATATCACATTATACGCAGGAAGATAAAATAGACAAAGTCTAAGCGTTTGACCTGTATGCACACATTACAGCCTTGAAAATCAAAGTGAAAATAACATTTTCAAACTTTCCAAAGGATTAATAACATTAATACGTGAAATACTTGATATGGTAAAGTGATTACCCCTTTAGAGTACAGATATAAATGTGTTAACATGTAGCCAGTGAAATTTCTGATCAAATAAGCAAGTTAAATGCCTCACTATGATTACTCTTGAATAAAAGATTTTGCTGTTAACAGTGCATAGTACTGCATGGAAAATGATTTTCGAAATGCCTTCCGAATAATGCTGTAGGAAGGCACAAAAAGCTACAAAAAGATTTCGCTATAGCTTATTTAGCAAAAAGGTTTTAGCTATCCTTCTGAGTATTTTTCAGAGCTCCAATAAGAAGTATGGCACAACCAACCCATTGCCTAAATCAAGCTGTATATCCAAACTGGCTGACTGAGCCAGGACAATATTGCTCAAAGAAGCTATAGATTCCAAGGGTAACATTTAAGGATTAAAAGGTTTTATGGTTGGTTTTGCATGTGACATTTTACAAGCTGGCCTGTATGGAATGGTGGCATAAAACAAGCTTTTCTCAAAAAGTGCCACACTTACTTTTATTTGTGCTGTAAAAAATACACCTGGAAGTCTCTGATGCACATCTAGCAAAATGTTCTATAGTGTGATGAGGACAAAAATGACTTTTTTGAACGGAACTTTGAGCACTGTATTTGGCAAAAAAACATAGAACATCACAAAAGACCCACCATAGCTTCTGTGTTGGCAGCAGTATGTTCTGGGGTGGGGGGGTCTCTTTATTAGGGACTGGGAGATTGGCCAGGAGTGAAGAGGAAATGATGCATCATTCTACTAGACAGCAGAAGATGGGCAGGTCATTCACCTTCCAAAAGCATACTGCCAAAAGAACAACACAATGGTATAAGGAGAGCAAGGTGACTGTCCATGACTGAGCCAGAGCCCTAACTTAAATCTGTGATGGACCTGAAGAGAGAATGCCACTGACTTATTTTGAGCTCTTTTGCAATGAACAAATATCCCACAATTCACAAAAAATCCACAAAACATATCCAAATGGACTAATGCCATTTAAATAGAAGTTAGTCAGGGAACTGATTACTTTTTCAAACATCTATTATTCTATTTTTTAATCTTTTAAATTTTTGCATTTTTCTTTCATTAGTTTTATGCTTTCAAATGTTTTGTTGGAATGAGTTTTAATTTCAGTCTTTATGATATAAATAAAGTTATTTCAAAGAGGTATGATGGATTCTATAGGCATTCTCTTTTTTCAGTATTGTATTATTATTATGATTGCATCCCGATACCACAGGCTACCATGCAGTTGAAAGAGTTAATTTAATCATCTCTATATAATCTCTGGATAAGTATATTATTTATGGCAATTTTTTTTTCTTGGCAGGAAAACTTATCAACAATTATTGGACCATTTACATTTCTACTATACAAAATGAAGGAAGTGGAATTTCATTAGTATACTTCATGCATCATTGATTAAATGTCACTTAAGGCCTTAACTAATTAAGACTCTGAATTACCATTTACATATAATCACAATCCTTTAAGTGAAAGGAAAACAAATGCAGAGTATTCATTTGGTTCGAAATTGATATTGATTTGAGTAATTGGTTCTAGTTTATTAACAGTAAACATTGTGGTTTCTTTATATCTTTTAACTGTTAAGATATACAGCCTTCAGGCTTTGCTGGAATCTTATAGGGGGAAGATTCCCCCTATATCATGAAAAGATACAGTTTTTGTATCATGGAGCAGATACTGTTTATTTTTTTCATTCAAATTTTTTTCATTTGAGTTTCCCAAACTGCAAAATACTGGTTTTGATAATGATAATGCATACTTAAAATAAAAAGAAAGAACAGACAAATATTTCACTTGTCAAATATGCAAAGTATTATATCAAGTGATTTATATATTACTTACAACTTACAACATATCAAGTACTTGATATATCAAGTATAACCGATTGCTTTTGCAACATCTGAAATGTTTTTTTTTTTCACATATTCCAGGTTTTTAGAAAGTTGGTAGTTTAGAGCTATAATACTGTGGAGCACAGAAGGTTAAGGACCTTGCTCACTGGGCCATGTGCCACTTTATGTACTATCAGCATATTTGTGTTCTAATTAACCACAGTGTTATTTACTTATTGTATTTTATTTCATTTAAAGTAACTATCATATATTACTGATGCTTTCAATCGATTCAGCAGGAATGTACATATTAACTCCCAATCCAAAATAAATGGTATTTATACATTGATATTTTGATCAGTATGAGAACCATTTGGTTCAGCATGCATGATCTTTTTGAGAAATACTATGGTATAATTAGCCTGTTTGATTCTTAAACATTAAACTGACCCACAGTAAATGGATATGCATATGCAACCTAAACAGATGTTTCTACGGTTACCGTGATTGGTTTCCAAGGATTGGCTTCCTCAGTCCCCAGGAACATAAACTATGCAACGGGAGCACAATTATGGCTTCCTTGATTATGCAGATCGCTTAAAATAATTGATTATTCAGTTGCTTCAAGATTAACTGTTCATGAGAAATATGCTCATATTTTGTACAGAAATATTTTCGGCTTGTGGAATAACCCAGTAACAGCTGTGAACAGTGAGCAAAAAAATAAGGAGCTCCATAGAGACATGATGACACGTGTAATATAGTTCAGGGTCACCTTGGTCTAGGTAATTTTTGAAACAGGTCAGGAACCAGTGCTAAGGATGAGTATAGCACAGTACAAAAAGATACAGAGTTGCATTCAGAGGTCAAGATGATGTAAAATTTCCCCAAACATCACTACTGCCCTGTATCCACCAGTAATGCTCAAATTAAACTAATTTCACTGCTTTTCTGATAAAATTACATGTCCCTCTTTTTTTTAATCCCTCTGGCCACAATGCTGAGTCAGTAGTAGGTCAGAATTGGATAAGTCCATAATTATTTGCTGAGTTGGAAGCTTCTGCATTTTAGCTTACTTGGATCATGATCCACTGTTCAGACCTAGGAGACAAGGATTATAAGTGGACTTTCATAAAAAAGCCCATGATATCCTCATGTATATGTCAATATACAGCAATATGTACTCAGTTAGTTTTTTTCCTCTGTGACCTAAATTACGAGCCTTTTATTAAAAAGAACATGACGCCTTATCTGTACTCATTTATATGAAGTGTATAGGTCTGGGCTAAATGTGGGGGTTGCTGACCTGAATATTTACAGTTAATGTTAATTAAAGCCTTTCCACAGTGCTCTCTGTGAAATAACTATCAGGTATCACTTGGAATTCAGAAAGGTATATTATTTCCAAACTAATTTATTCCTGACATATTGAACATAAGTAGCTAGGCAATTTCGAGTTGCTTATATAAAACAATGTGGTTGTAATACTTGTAATACTCATATTCGGAATTATGGTCTTATGGGCTTAATTTCAAAAGCTTTGTCAGTACTTACACTGGGAGAATTACTTTAATGAATTACGTATTCACCTGCATCAATCCATGTATTCTTTTACCACTGGCATTCTGATAAGAATTTACATTGGGAGAACTGTAGGTACTATGGTGTTTAAAAAAATACATGTAAAAAAATGAATAAATGTTATCACTAATTAAATATATAGTCAAATATAGTTTTCTATATTAAATGCTTAGAAAGTAAGAGTGAGAACATTGTATATGTCTTATAATTTTTCAGCCCTGATAAAGCAAGTGCAAAGTGAAGCCTCTATCATTGTGGGTCATACAGGAAACTGTTAAACGCTGATTAAAAATAGGCAGGATGCCACTAAAATGTACATTATATGTAACAGTGCAAATGTTCAAAAAGATGATGAACGTATTGCCCGATCTTCTGTAAATGTTCATTCAATGCATTATAAAATGACTGGGGACAACACACAGGAGAATATTCCTGAATCTTGAGGCATCCATATAACATCCAAATAAGTGGTGTTTTATGTGTAAATGATTTAATCAACACCATCAAATGTTAAAGTACTTATCCCTTAGTTATGAATAAAGTCTAAGATAACAAAAAGTAAATGTAAGAATGCATACTTTAAACTTTCACTTCAGTAAAAGTCAAAAGTATTTGCCTTCAAATACTTCGAATGTATTTAAGTATCCAAAGTACTATGGTTTATTATGGCTTTAATGTCCTGATGTAGCCAATATACAGATATAGATATATAGGAACAGGTTGGCATGGTAGGTGTGAAAACGGAGTTATGGATCCAAATTCAAGCTTCACTTAAGTCAAACAGTCAGGGTCAGCAACAGCAAACAGAAATATCCATGAAAGGGGAATCCATGAAACAGGCAAATGTCAGAGCAGGCTGCAAACAATCTGAAACAAGGTAAACAGTGCTAAGTCAAACCATGAAACATGGCATGGCCTGGCAAAAGGTGGAAACATGGGACACTTGCTGAGAAAACCAAAACATACAACCCATAAATACATTTATACACTGCAGTGCGTTTGTTTGTGTGTTGCTTTTATTGTCCTTCTGTGGTGAACTTCTAGAAATAGCTCCCAGGAAGGGGCTTCTGGGAACTGTAGTGCTATGGGACACCACCTTAGTAGCTATGGTGCACTCTGTTCCAGACTCTGGTCAAGTCAAGACTTGAGGAGCAGAATCTTGGAAGGCACATCAAACTTTTAACAGACAGTAGAAGGCCAGATCAGATCCTATCCTTTATGAGCTAAGAACATGACTTTGAGGTGATCATGGTACAAATTTCATACACAGATTTAAAGCAGCTGATACGGTTTTTTTTCTTTTCTAATCTTCAGCTGTTCAGTGCCAAAGCTTGAGAACTTGAAATCCTTCTCTTCTTTGGCAGGTGTGGAAACCAGTGTTATGCTTGTCTTCTTTCAGACTTCGTTTTCTTCTTGTGTGAGCATAGTGAGTAAATTGTTTTTTAATGTTACATCAATTTTAAATCAACCTCATTCGAAACCTGAAAACAATTACTGACCACTTTACTTTCACAATATTAAACATCTTGTCACTTTGACTAGAACCGAGAAGCTTTTCAAGGGAATTTTAGGTGAAGAAGTTCTTTACCCGAGCAGAAACACATAAATTACTCATTGCGATGATGGCAGCGCTTCTGTTTCCCAGGCAGGTAGAGGAGGCTGGATGCTCAATTAAACTCCATACTATAGCTTTATCACTCTAACTTTGCAGGAGACCATTTCTGGACTGGTGCAGCAGTGCCTCAGCTCCAGCTCCCCAATTAATTACAGGGTTTTCATGTAAAATGTGAAATGTGTTGGCTGATTATATTAGTACGTCAATCGCTTTCTGAGACTGTCAACTCTGTGAATTATTCACACGAGTTTGGCTATGTGACCAGCTGCCTCTTGGCTGTTTAAATTCAGCGTCAGCCATTCTCCCCAGAGAGGACAGCAAATGGATGGAGGATGGCTGCAGCCTGAAAGCGCCACGTTAGTGAAAGTTCTGATAATTTGCTGCAGCAAGTTGAATAGATGAAAAAGCTTCAGCTTTGGGTAAAATAAAAAAGTGCCTGCATATTCTGGGGCCACAAAGCATGACCAATTAACAAAAAAAAGTTTTGTGAGTTTGTCCTACGACCAAGTTTTCTCTTCTAAAACAGCATACAGATTTAAAAGTTCTTTTTAAGACTACTTTTCTGTAGCTGGCGAGAATATAAACATTTTAATATATTAATTTGATTTCATATTTAAAAGGAACCATCTTCATGAACTGACCAACACTTTTGAAATTCTGCAACAAAAATAAAATCATTTAAAAGTAGTTTAAAATTCCACATTTTCATCACACTCGGTACTTTCATAGCATTTAACCTCCAGTGAGATTTTCCTCCACTCGGTTGTGGAGCAACAGATGTGAAAGTTTTTAAGCAGACTCACTGATAAAAAGGTTTTTGACCTTTACAAATGTCAGTGCTACATGTAGTGCACTGGCCTGGGTGGAAGGGCATAATGAAATAAGCACCTTATGCTATTAAATTGCCTGTCTGCTCTATTGAATTACAACATATTCAACCTCTTTAGAGGAACAAAAGCATCTGCTTGTGCATAAAGGATGCCTGACTTTCAACCATTCACTTTTATCACACATCACTGGTTATCGGCTGCTGCACCTGTGAAAATGAGTAAAAAACCAATATGAGCATGACAGAGCATTCTGCACACTCATGCAACAGTTGTACTTTTTTGATTGAAAAAAAGAGAGAACTAATTCTGTTATGGATTACAAAACTAAATCTGTTCATTGACAGTTTTTTTTTTACATTTCATGTTTCTTTGGAAATGCTTGAGTGGTTGTTTTGACTCAAAATGATCTAAAACGTATTAGAATAATGCAAAAAAAATGATCAGTGGTCTAAAACAAAAATGTGGATGGGTGTAAAGTAATGCATTTAAAATATAGATGCAAATTATACTGTATGATACATGATGGTGCATCACTACAAGTGAGGGGGTGAGTTATAAAGTAATTTGATTAAACTCTTTTATTACATAAATGTGAGGTTAATTGTGATATTAAGCTATCATTATGCAATACATATTAGGCTTGATCATTAATTAAGGTAATTATTGCACTTATACACACAATAGTTCTGTCTGGAATATAAATGATGGCTTGTTCCTGGACTAATATGCCGTCTAACTGTTTTCATAGTGACAACTTATTCACAAAGACTTGTGTAGCAATAATAATAATGCTAATAACAAATAGCTACAGTTTAGCTCTTTTTTCCTGCAAATGAAGAGGTTTTAATGCATGTTTCTGTTATATGAAATACATTGAATCAACGGGAATCAGAGGGAAATCTAAATCTTTGCAGATTTGAATATCCTTGCTAAAAAAAAACAGTCACAGTCACTCAGTATACTTATATTTACTGTTATATTTACAAATGTCCAAAAGAACAAGTTTTCAATATTGTTAATAGTTTTGTTAATAGTTTTTAGCATATAAGAATAATGTTTACAGGTAAAATTAGTCATAATTAAATTACATTGAATTGACATCATGAATATGATTTTCATATATATATATATATATTCTCATAATAACGTTTATTACGTTTCTTTCTCCATTTTGCCCCACACTGAGAACTTTCAGACACAGCCAAAACATATGGCTAAGGGAGCCTGGATTTCATATAAATCTTAGAAAAGTTGGGAGTAATTCTGGGTAGTTAGCAAGGTCTTAGCAATTTAGCTCCTGGTAAGTGGAGCCTGTGGAGTACTTTGAACTTTAAAGTACATTCCGGCAAATTATGATTCACATTGATTGTTACTGCTAACTGTCAAGCTGTCTTTGGAATTTGAACTTTCACAATATGTATACCAAATTGTGGGAGGAAAGGCTTTGTATAGTTTCCTTTTGCCCATCAAATTGATATTTTAGGAAAAAAAAATAATTAATTCAAAAAAGTTTGAATGCAATGTAAAATGTAAATAAAGTGAAATACAATGATTTGCAAATGCCATAAACCCGTATTTTAAAAGCAGAAAATATATGCAATGTTTAAATTGATGAAATGCACCATTATAAGAGAAAAATAAGAAATCTGATAGCCATAACAAGTATTTAAGAAGTTGGCACAGAGGCTTCACAAAAGGCTGAACAACTTCTACTAAAAAGAAACAGCTGGAGGAAGGTTTTGAAAGTAATTAGGTTAGTTAGCAAGAGGTCAGTAACTTGATTTGATATACCACAAGACCTTAGAGATGTCTTAGAGAGATGGAGAAAATGGTTCAACAATCTACAGCTACAAAACTGTGGAAAATGTATATTTATATTGATGATATTAATGATATTGAATATCTCATCTAGAGTGCATAATATCCAAAAAAATATTCTAAGAGTCTGTAGAAATCTCTGTGCGCAAGGGACAAGAGTGAAAATCTAATATTGGATGCACGTAGTCTTCGGGCCCTCAGGCAGCACTGCATTATAAACATGCATAATTCCGCAATGAAAAACACTGCATGGGCTCAGAAGAACCTCTAAAATCACTGTCTGCAAACACAGTTCACCATGTCATCCACAAATGCATGTTAAAGCCCTATCATGCAATGAAGAAGATATGTGTTTATAATACAGAAATGATGGTATCTTATTTGGGTAAAAGTTTATTTAAAATAAACAGAGATCAAATGGGAAAACTGTTGTAAGAGGAGAGGAGCCAGTGCTCAGTTCAAAAGTCACTCTTTTAAAGTGTGCACTAATATTGGGGAACATTAGTGCCTGTGGGATGAGCAACTTGTACATCAGACCTTCCTCGACCCCTTCTCAGACCCTTCTCAACCTGCTCCCTTCTCTCACCATAAATCACAATCTCATACACAAGCATCATAGTCTCATGTCTGACCTCATTTGTCAACCTTTCCATCACCACTGCAAACAACAGAGCGCTCAGAGCTGATCCTTGATGCAATCCCACCTTAAACCAAGCTGTTCTTCCTACTGCACACTTCACTGATATCACACTATACTCATACATGTCCTGAGCAACCCTCACATACTTCTCTGCTACACATGACAGCCTCATACAACAGCTCCTCCTTTTCAACTTGGTCTTAAGCTCCACAAACACGCAAAGCAACTACTTCTCCAACAGCATCCTCAAAGTAAACAGTGCTATGCCCTGCAACCACCTTACAGTCTACAATCCCCTTCACAAAATAGAGATAACCTGTGTGCACCTTCATCCACACTTATGTCACCCCGTTGCTCCTCCTTCTTAAAATACATATTCACCATTGCCATCTACATCCTTTTTTGCAAAATCTACCACCATGTGCCATTCCACATTCCTCTCCTTGAGGCCATATCTACCCATCACCTCCTCATCACCTTTGTTCCCTTCACCAACTTCTGCATGCATTACCAATATTTCATTCCTAGGTACACTCTCCACTGAGTGCCCTGGTTTGTGCAACCCTAATGTCTAGGTTCACACCATGAAGGGCACCATCACTGCTAAAAGTCCCACCAAATTTCAGCAAAACAGTATTAAATAGCATGATGCATCGATTACAAAAGCTTTGTAGCTGATTGATTTTGTTGAAGTGTTCTCCTGGCAATCCTTTTGTCACCGCGCTCTCTCTCTCTCTCTCTCGCTCTCTCCCTGATCTCTCTTTCTCTCTTTTCACACACACACACACACACACACACACACACACACACACACACACACACACACACACACACACACACACACACACACACACACACACACACACACACTCAATCACACTAATCAGCTCAGGTGTTCCATATCCTAGCTCCTTCTCCCTCTCCCTTTATATAGCCCGGCTCTCCCTTCATTCCCGGTCCGGGCTCGTAAGACTTAGGTCGTGTCACGGACCCGTTCTATGTTTATATACATGCCTAACCTTTTGTTTGTTCCAGTTCCCGTTTCCTGCGTTCTCCTGATTCCGGACTTCCAAGTCCGCACCCGCTCCTGCTCGCGATTCCACGGACTTCCAAGTCCGCTCCAGATCTCCGGTCCTCCAGTGACCACGGCGCGCAGCGCGCAAGGCTCCCAAGCCTATTTGGCCGCTCCTTTTGAGCGGCGTCTCTTTTGTTATTTGATTATTTAAATAAATCCCTTGTTTTTGAATTCCCGTATCCCCGTGTGTCTGTGCAGCGCACCGCGACCGTTACACCTTTCACCAATTGATGCAACAGGAAATGAAAAATAAGATGGAGAAGACCCAGGAGTGTTGAGCAGTTAGAATCGTGTATAAGACATGAATAGGAAAACATACTCCCAAAACTTCAACAACTGGTCTACTCAGTTCCAGGCATATACAGATTGTTATTTAAAGAAAAGGGGATAATACATAGTAGTAAGCATGGCCCTCTCCTTTCCTATTACCTTATTGCTTTCCATCGAAATTGTGCGTTTCTAGAGTTTAAACATTTGTTATGTGCTCTACATGTTACTAAGAATAAAATATATTTGTGTATGAGAATCACAAATCCTTTTTATTTATATACCAACATTTTTTTTTACTTAGAGTTCTATAAAAAAACGAGACCTGGCATCTTATAAAACAGCATATAGGAGGTAACTGTTTTTCAGTGTACTTTCAGTGTTTCCTAAAAATAGTGAGAAGCATTTTTGGATAAAACTATATACCTGAGCATAACTGACACATTTGAGCTTCAGTTGCTCTCTCACATCTTACACTTCTCCTAACCCAGGTGTGAAATGCAGTCAATAAGAGAAAAGGAAGTGGGCTTTAACCTGACTGCCAATTGAAAGAAGTGCCTCAGTAACCACTGGGTCTCTGTAATGGACACTTGCCGAACTGCGATAAGCCGCATGTGAGAGATATTAGTTATAGTAAGTTACAAAAGAGTCCACACCAGAGAGCAATTCTATTTGATGCACATTCATTAATCTTAGATAATTTCTTTATGCTGGTCAGGAAGTACAGCCAGGGAAATCCAAGTAAGGCAGAAGTGTTTTACAAAGCATCATGCAAACACACACACACACACACACACGCAGAGTTTCATTCACACATTCGATTTAATTTAGCCAATTAAGTTTTTGGAATTTTGGTAAACTCTGGAGAACCCACACAAACACTGGGAGAAAATGCACAGAAATTGATTCCAACTAGTGCGTAGGATTGTTCTGGGAACACTTGATCTATGAGACACCAACTTCTACCCCTGTCACAAACAGTGCCATATAAAACTACATTTAATCTACATAGGCTGATAAATAGTCATGTATATAATATTCTTTACGGCTTTTTAATACTGAATATATATATATATATATATATATATATATATATATATATATATATATATATATATATATAATAAGTATATATATATATATATATATATATATATATACAACCTTTAAAAGGATTTTGGTTGTGTGTGGAGTTTGCTGTTCATCCCCCGTCCCTCAGCCCTAAATTTTCCCTAGCCCACGGGTTTTGGATTTCATGGCTAAACCAAAAACATGGGTTGGCAATTCCATACAGGGTGTATCCTGCCTAATGCCCAACACCAAGACCCAAGGAAGATTCATCCTCAACCTTTAAAAGGATTTTGGTTCTAAATTTTCTAAACCAAAAACAAATTTCAGCATTGCTGAAACACCAAGTTCATCCTCAGGGCATATGAAGGACATTTCACTGTTTCGCATTCTGCAAATTAAAAACTCAGACAAAGTTTTATTTATCTAAAGGTTACTGATGTCCAAAGATAAGAAGTACAGATGAACTTATACAGGAAAATGTCTGCAAGACTTGCATGACATTTGACATATTATTCTATTACAAGCAAAGGAGGAGGCTGATTATATCATGTCCTTGTCACTGTTAAAACCTAATATATTTTCAGACCTACAGATATGAAAGTATATGTATTTGAGAGAACTACATGTATACAGCGAAACGTTTCACTATTGAGAAAAAGAATTAGGGGTAAAGCATTTTTTCTTTGTTTTTCTTTGGAGAAAAAGAAGGGCAATGTGTGATTATTCTATGGCACAGAGTATAAAATTCTTAAATGTTTTTAAATAAAATTAAACTAAAGCTACATTTATCAGGATCATATCTTATTATTAACCTTCTGTTTATCACTTACAAGCCTTTATTACTTATATCTTTACACTTTAACACTCACCTCTTTCTTTAGTGAATTAAAAATAACATTTCCAGGCTATTTCCAGGCTCTTTCTTTAGTGAATTAAAAATAACATTTCCAGGCCATGGTTCCTCAAGGGAGCGAGACGCAGCGTCGCAATGGGTTGCTTTGGGTTCGCTTCCGTGTTGTCACACTCCAGTCATCGATGTAGTTTAGGATGCAGATTCCCTGGAGTATTGGGGTACCATGGTACTGGGGCAGTCCTCAGCTTGACCTGTCAATGTGTAGGCCTTCCCCACCAGTGCATGTACAGAGTGGCTTGGTGGGGAGAGCAGGGGCTTTCAGTGTTGATGCTATAGCTGGAGAGAGATAGTTTTCAAGCATCTCTTCAACTCAAGATCCAACTGTGAACCTCATTTTTCCACTCTGTCTCAGCAGAAGCAGGGCCAGACCCACGAGGAGTGAGAACACCTTCATCTGAGAGTGGAGCACATGCAATTGCATGCAAGCACAATGTGAGCACAAAGCACATGCTCCACTCCCAAGTAATCTGCACAAAGGCAACTCTCCTCTTCATTATTATAATTTTTTTTTACCACTTACCAATACTTACTTGTGGTAATTCCTAGACTTAACACAGATACAACGCTTTGTGAACAAACCGAAACTAGTGCTAGAAATGATGCAATTGCATATATAGCATTCCTGGTTGCAATATCCTGTCTCCTATGGACTGATTATACATGTGATTCAGAGCATGAAAAAATGGAAGCATTCCCAAAGTGTTGCATTGCAGCTCGAGTCCCTGATGTGGAGAACTTACATAACATATGCTTACAATCCCTAAAGGTCCTTATGCAATTATCACACCCAAAAATTCAGTATCCCTTCAACATGTTGCACTGTTCACTGTAATGATCGAAATCACACAATCAGGTGTTGCCAGGAAAAGAAGAGATTTGTCCTTCCTTCTTTGAACCTTTTATATCAGGATCAAACCCTCAACAAAGCAAAATTCTCCATATCTATTGGCGTTTGCCCATGCTCTGCTTTGCCTAGTGAGCAACAATAACAAAAACTACAAGGCTTAAGACTGATATATAATAAGCAATGTAGACAGAAACCTCTAACTTATGTAGTTTGTTTGCCAAAGTGTTCTGGCATAGCAAAGTCCCTGTACATGATGGGAAGTCTCTGATCCATCTCCCCTGAGGCAGGGTGAAGATTTGTGGGATGCAGTGCAGAGTGGCTAGATGAACCATGAGGTGTGAATTGTTGAAGATGTTAAAGTTATTGGTGGTGATGTTCAAGGTTAGGATTTATTTCAGGCTAAACACTTCTATTTATTGTGTTGCTCTTCCTCCTGTAACATCTAGAAGACACAAAATGCTAATGCAAAAAGTTTGCTATAACAGCAGAAATAGTTTGCTATATAGCAGAAAAACAATAAACAAGAGGCAATGAAACAAGTGACAGCAATAGTGTAAACAATAAATCAAAGTGGGGCCAGAGAGCTAGGCAAAGACAGAAAAAGAGAAACTCATTGTAAGAAACTGAATGTGTAACAGTTTAATAGCCAGTTATTAACAACTTCAAGTATTAGTATTTGTGGGACATGGAGCAAGCTGGATTAGGAGGATCCAGTAGTAACCATAAAAATAATTACAAAATATATTTTCATTCTATTGAACTTAATATGGTGTATGACTTGGATAAAGTGAACATGACAACATGATCTTGTTGAAACCTATGATCCATATAGTAATTAGGATAAATGAAAGAGTCTCTATAAGAAGGTGATGGTTTAAAGCATAACAGTATACAGTATTCACTGAACAGCTGCATTAATGGTCTCTTCTGAAGTGTTCTTGTGCATTCTGTTATGAGTTTCTAGCCATCAGTGCTTAAGGTTCACAATGGACTCAACAATGGTCCCTTGTTGAGATAATGGACTCAACAATAGACTCTTTTCTCTGTAGCTCTCTGGAAAACGCTTTCGTTCTGTGAAGGCAAACAGAGAGAACGAGGAGGAGATTCTTCCCGCAGGCCATTCGAAATCTAAACTAAAAAAAACAAACAGCACCTAATACCGGGACTTTCGACTTTCTCTTCTCTCTCCTGCAGAAAATTTCACAACAGTCACTTTTTGCTGGACGTTTTGCACTTGTCACAGTGACGCTGGCCACTTTGGGCACTTGGGCTCTTTACAATGAACACTTTAGATGCCATACTGGTCACTTTACACTTTACACTATTTTTACTTATACTTTATGTCTTTATTTTGTTTTGTTTAACTTTGCATTATTTATTATAATGTCTGCACTATTTCTTTATTTTCTTATTTTCTCATAAGTTTACATCTCTTAGTTTACATGTTGGACTGTCGTAAGACGCATGTCATACTATGTATGTATGTATGTATGTATGTGTATGTGACGATTAAAATTTGAATTTGAAGGTGATCAACTAAAACAACTAATTCTATTCCCTTTTCTGCTTCTTGTGCACATGAAAATGTTGTCAGTTTGGTTATTGTTCAAGTTCTGACAATGGCAGTTGTGTAGGATAATTGGGAATTGGTTGTTATCGCCAATAATAATAATAATAATAATAAAATGTTTCGATATAACATTGTAGTGAAAACATGTTTGGAGCTAAAACTTGAAGAATTGGTGATTATTATATTTGTAAGATGTTACAAAAAGAATGATCCATATTACAGAGAAGATTCAACCATTGTAAAATGAAAGGTACAGAAACAAAAAAGCCATGTGGCATCATGTCAGAGAACTTGCAAATGAGACATTTTTGAGGAAAAAAAGAAAGAACAGATGGAAGGATAAAAGAATGCCTTGAGGCCAGATGTGCAAGGGAATGAAGGGAAGGGAACATCTAGCTTTACAAAACAACACAATGAGCAAGAAAAACAATTAAATTATCTTTTGACATAAAAGTATATATTAAATGCCAAAATGTATTATTATATGTATAGAATGCATACCTACTTTCAAGAGAAGATTTTCCTTCAATCACACCCTTTTTACATACAGAGGATGCATAGTGATCAGACACTACTGAGACATTCTTTTAAAACTGGTAAACTATGTTCAATCTGTACTCTTTAGTGATTTTGCTTTCATATTTAAGCCTATGAAAGTCCACATCCTGTGCAACACATATGACTGATCAGTTCCTTGTAGTTCAATTCAATTCAATTCAATTTTATTTATAAAGCGCTTTTTACAATGTGTCATCGTCCCAAAGCAGCTTTACATAATACTAATGTTTGAAAAGTGAAAATCAGTTTAGCACTAATTGTTTCTTGTTGAGCAAGCCGAAGCGACGGTGGCAAGGAAAAACTCCCTGGGAACAGGAAGAAACCTTGAGAGGAACCCGACTCAACAGAGAACCCCATCCTCATTTGGGTTGTTAGTCATGTTGTAGTCATGTTGATGTATACTTAGTTCACTGTCTTTGGATTACTAAGTCTGGCCTTTGCCTTACAGTAAACTGCTATTGCACTTTTACATCTTAATGAGCTCTCTGAAGAAAGTAAATGGTAAAACCTAGTGCATTAGTGATAATTAGATTTCTTAAATTATTTGCTATTTGTATGGATTTCTTGGAATTAAATATAGCAATATATAACAATTAAATATAGCAGACAGGTGTTCATAATGCAGAAGAAATGACTTCTAGTTTAGGGAACTAATGAATACACTACAACTAGAAAAATAACTAAACTCCAATGAAACTCCATATGCACTCTTCAGACATAGTCTCTAGATATTGCACATAGCATTAATGATGAATGCAGATGGGTCATCTGGGGAGGTTGATTCTCCAGCCATGAAAAATTCATAACTGCTACAAAATACAGAATATTGTTAAGAGTGAAAAATCTGCATGGCATATTTGGATAAAATAAAAGGTGAGGACAGGTAACGCATGACAAAGAAATGCTTTGTCTGTCACTGATCCACCAGAATGTCTTAAAAAGTTATAGCAAAAGCAGCTCTCTGAATGTGTCATGAAATGCTAAACCTCAAACACAGAAGAAATGACATGTACATGGAAAGATTTTTAGTGACATCTGACATTGTTTTGCTCCTCTTGTAAAAAGTTTAGAATTAAATATCTGTTCTCACAACAAAATTTCAACTTTGGTTTGACCATGTCACTAACTCACATTGTATTATTTCTAGAAATTAAAAAGTGTTAATTAAACCTTGTACATGCTTAGAGTTTTAGCTACCACTAGTTCCGATTTAAAATTTCCAATGTTTTTACGAAGCGACTGGTCCTACACAGACATGTTTCCCTGCAAAAGCGCCTGGCAGAAAAGAAATTTCATCAGTCGAGCTTAAGTAGAACTAATTAAAATGAAGATTTTTTTTTTGTTTGAAATGATTATTGAGTCTGAAGATTAAAATACTTTGATGTCCTTAAGTCTTTCATACTAATGCATAATAAATACAATATAAAATAGCTTTGAGACTTTTGAGATTGTTGTAAATCCCTGGAGATTTCTGAAATAGTCTAATCAACAACTATGCTGCAGTCCAAGTCAGTGGTTTCAAATGTCCCCCCTTTTTTTGATTTTTGATGTGAACATTAACTGATATTATTGACCTGTATCAGTAAGAGGTTGACCTACTGCCACATGATTGGCAGAAATGAAGAGGTGTATGACAATTGTAATTAATTTCACAGAATAAACATATTATGTTCTCTGAAGAGAAACGATACAACATGAATAAGAGGTGCAATATTATTTTTCTTACATTTACAAAGTGTAAAAGTGTATGTTAAACATGGGACAATCGAAAAAAGTAGTTCATTAACATCATACATTTATTTTTTATATTCACCTATTCGGTGTTCTGATGGCTTACTATAGGCTAATATTTTTTGTATATATGTATGGGAAGAAGCAACAAAATTTTTAGATGTTTTGGCAGAATAAAGATAAATTCACACACCATGATGGCAGTGCTGGCATTTGTACTTCAGAGTTTTTTCCTCAGTGTTTTTTGAATGTTTCTGCGGCTCCTAAATCAACAACTCATTGAACAGGATGAAAACATTCTGTTTTATAAATTTGGGATCTGGGTGGGTTAGAGTGGATTGATCTTCCTGACTGAATAGGGGGAGAATACAGAGAGGCAGCTGTTTGCTGTTATCCCATGCATAAACACAGCACAACCCTGTCTTACCCCACTGCTTTTACAAAGCACTTCGCTTTACTAATAGCAAATTATGAGCTTCATTAATGAAATGCAGATTGCAGTATAGTGTTAGCTTGATTACAGTGTTAATTACTGCCAAAGTTGATGGGATTAATGGGGTTGCAGCATTTGCATATCTATGCGATTGGCAAAGAAAGGTGGTCCAAATCAAAAGAACCATTTTAAGCTGCTTGGCCATCAGTATATTCACCTATTAGCAAAAAAAGGTTCCACAAATATTCTTCTATAGTTTAGAGCTCTTAGTGTCCTCTACTGTATCAGGAGAGGGCAGACTGAAGAACCCTTAGTGTGCTAGCACAAATTATTGTGGTTCTCTGGACAACAGTGATGGTGAGAATCTCCTGTACTGATACATGATGCAGTATTTGCAGAAAATGACTTCCCACAAACCTCCCGTTTGAGATCTGAATGACAAGGGACTCTGGCTCTTGTCAGTGGTACCCAGTGTCTTTCCTATACAGCAAATTAATATTTGATTAGAGGATCAGATGTCTGTGCTTTCAAAAAATGGCCCAATACCTGGCACAACAAGCTTCTCACTGGAGACATGCCTTTATGGAATGGTACAAGGTCAATTGAGTAATTTACAAAATGGATACGACCTTGGGCAAAAATCCCAAGACTCAGCCTTATGGACATCAATGCATGCAAGGTTAGATTATCTTCTAGGGCATGGACATCTTTCACTCATTTTGTTGAAATAATCTCTCTTTGGGAGCCTGCATAGGTTTTTTGGCCACAAACTGACATTGACGAAGGCCGAGGAATGATTGACACAAACTGTGCTTGGGTAAAATTAACTTTATTCTCACACTGTATCCTTACAAAACACTGTAGTCAAATAAGTTGAAAACAATGTTACACTTCATACTATGCCACCTATAATGTTATGTCGTTATCGCTTCTGTCTTCTGTGCTGAGACTGACCCAAGTGCCACCTAGATCCTCTTTCCTTTCTTTGTCAGGTTGACGTTTTGTTTTGCATGAAAGAAATCTTAACCATACTCCTACATGTTTGACATGGTCAAGATCTGTAGTCAAGATCTTTCTGGGTCACTTATACACACAAACAACACACACACACACACACACACACAAACATACAGGTGACACATTTCAACATAAGTTTTCTCTTTCTGCTACCTCTTCCTGTGTTCTTTTTCTTCTTACAAATGTGTTTTTGTTTAATGCAAAAAGCCAGTGTAATTAGCAAAATGTTTGTTTTGTTGTTGCTTAAGGGCATCAGTAAACAGCTTAATTAATATTATTGTTCCCTAGCATTGGTTAACCACACACACTTTACACTAAAATGAACCTATTTTAGGTCTAGGTCTAAGTTAGGTCTAATTTTCACGTTAGGTCTTATTTTTCTTAAATGTTAAACAATCCACACTTATTCGTGTGCAACACTCTTTATTCACGGACAATATGCCATATTTCACATATGCCCTAACCTTTCTGAGACCTGCTGTCACAATTCTGTCAGGAATCACAGGCAGAGTGCATTTGGTATCACTCTGTCTGTGACAGGAGCCGGTGCTACATACTGTATGCTCATTTGCGGCCATGGTGTTGCACCGGAACTAGGTCTTATTTTCAGGGTAGATCTTATAGTGGCTGAACCTACGACAATAACACTAGGTCTTATTTTCCGGGAAGGTCTTATTTTTGAAGGAACATTGTATAAATAAATAATTAGGCTTAGAGTCCCGAATTAGCCATGAAGTTTACTTCAGTGAAGGTTCTTACAAGCAAGTTTATGGACATTCAGATGGTTGAATGGTAGTATATTATATTGCTTTACTATATTACTAAAAACAATATACTATACTATACTATATAACGTTCATGGATTGGCAATTCCACTTGTAACAATCTATGAACATTTTCTGATAGCTTAAATGTGACATTTGAAGCCATATGCCAGGCCTGGCCAACCCGTGGCTCCTGAGCCTCATGCGGCTCTTTAACTAGTTTCATTCGGCTCTTTAGGAGCTTTCACATAACATGCGTCAATGGGAATGGGATGATGTTCATGTGTACCCATGTGTATGATGTGGCTCTTTGCAGTAACACAGAAAAAAAGTGGCTCTTTGCCTCCTACCAGTTGGCCACCCCTGCCATATGCGGTCTAGGTGTATTGAATCAACAAGAATATATTCCAGGTAAAGCTACTCACATGACAACACCGTAACAATACTACATAACCAATTAACACAATGGCTCTGAAGGGACATAGTTTGGATTGTTTTCAATTTGTTTGCATGATCCATATAACATTTCAGGTGCATTTTATTTTACACTGTGCCACAAAGGTTAATTAAGCAGTAAATTGCTTGGTTGCGTCACCTTTGGCTGCAATTACAGCTGGAAAGCTGTGTAGAATAAAAAAATATGTCAAATATTAGCTTTCCATTTGAATCTTGATTCTTTAACTATTTTTCCTGGCAGCTATATTCAAGCTTAACCTCAACCAGTTTCCCAAAGTCATCCGTAAAACTTTATGTCGTGATGACCAGAGTATACTATAGTAAAGGTGTTTAAGGTTTCCATTAAACGGAACACTTTAAAGCCACAAATTGCATTTTAGTTTCTTTAGACCAGAGAGCCTTTTTTTCCACATTTGACGAGTTTGCAGAATGTCTTTGAGCAAAATCCAAGAAGGATTTTACATGTTTTTTTTTTTTTTTCAGAAATGACTTTTCTCAACACTTTTCCATAAGACTCAGCTTTGAACAGTGACTTACAGTGGTCTATAAGCAGATTCTCCCATCTGAGCTGTAAGTTCTCCAGCTTCTTTTGAATTATCATTGTGCGCCTGGCTGCTTCTCTGCGTAATGCACTTCTTACATGGTCACTGAGTTTGGTGGATAGTCATGTCTGCCCCATGTTTGGGATGTTCAAAATGTTATTTTTTTTTCATTTTATTTGCTATCTTGTTTTTACAGCTCTGTGGCCTTCAAAATGCTGTTTGCGTAGTTATGCTCCCCAACAGCCTCTGAAAGAGAAACCAGACGCTGGTTTATTTATTTAAACTTCACACTAAGACACCGAAATAGACTTCATTCAAATAACGATTTGCCTTACAATGATTACTGATTGCACCAGAAGTATAAAGGCAATAATGTAATTATAAAACAGTATATGTACTTTTCTATACTAATAGATTAACATATATATATAATATATATATAGAATAACAATAATATCTGTACTATAACAATAGTTCATGAAGTTTAGCCTGAGCTCAAAGGATTTTTATTTATTTTTTTTTAAGTGTATCCTCAACAGATTAGAAACATAACATTTGACCCCATAATTAGGAGGTTGGTGGAGCTTGACAGTTGATGGAGTTGTTTATTAAAATTAGCTATATTACAACAAAAATGTGTGCAGGGACAAAATGATTGTTTTACCGTAAGTAACCCAGTATGCAAATTTTAACCTTTTGATTTTTTAATTACAATTACAAAAATTGTTTAATTAGGGCCCAAGCACAGCAGTGTGGAGGACACTCTTGTTTTCCTTAGGATTATTTATTTATTTATTATTTCTTTTCAACCTTTCAGGCACTTTGGGGGGTCTTAACATACTCAATAGCTCATTTTTTGCTCAGCAGTTAGGTTGGAATCTGTGGACATTAGGACGTCAGTGAGGCCCTCAGCCCTGGGCGTGGAACACGCTGGATCTAGTGGATATGCACACTGAATTATAAAATTGGGTAGACATGTAGGTGTAGATGACAATGTAATTGTAAATCAATCATTGAATAGTAAATCATTTTGGTGTAGAAAGATTGGGCAACAATTATAGACGTGATGAGGGAGACCTTGAGGAACGTATTTGATGTGATATCTGGAAAGAGAAAGTGATGTACAAGAGTGTATATTATATATATATATATATATATATTAGATATATATATATTATATTTATATATATATATTTATACTATATATATATATATATATATCATATATATAAAATATATCACACACACACACACAAATATATTTTTAATAAAGTGATGAGGGGCCCAATGACTTGTGACTTCTCCACCTGGGATCTCCAGTTGATTATTATTATTATGATTACTATTATTATTACAATTAAAATTATAATAAGTGTACATATTTATCAATATTCTGGTGCATAAACTATATGAAAGCATTGCATATGAACATTGATATACCTCTTGGAGGCATATTGAGTCTTGACAGTTATTCCATTAATACATTTCTAGTTATGCCATGTGTTTGTGCCTACAGACACTGTATGTGGTATATAATACCAGACCTTACTGTTTGAAAGATATTTATCCTGTGGATGTTCTGCTGCACCGGTGCGACTGTGATTTGAGCCTGGTTGTCTGTGCTCAGGCCTCATCTATATTTCATGTACGAATAGTCAGCCTGAAGAATACACTACTCTGGAATCACAGTGGAATGTGTAAGTATACAATAAAATTATAATCAACTTCAAATAGCGCATTGCTAGCACACACACCTAGACACTTTGACTTTTTATCACCTTCAGTATACAGATTACATACACAAAGAGAGAGAGAGAGAGAGAGAGAGAAAGAGAGGGAGGCATATTGAAAAGGATCAAAAGAGTTTGTTAGAGAGATCTACTTAAATCACCAATCAGGTCTTAATTAGAGCTGTACTAATAAAATATGCATGTCATAACCCAGTAAAAGGCAATCTGACTTGCATTCCTGCAGGTTATAGTTTATGTTTAATATTGAATAAATGTCTGCATTAATATTATATATGATATTCTTCTCACTGCTGCCGTAGATGCTGAGTTAGCTTATGGAAGGCCCTTTTGGGAATTTCTATCAGTCTTCTTGATACAAACCCGTTTCCCCTGTAACATGCAGTGACCTTCATAACATTCCAAATGTTCTGAACAAATCAGCTGACATGATTAACCGTTTGTACTTTCCAGGCATGGAATAAAGCTGTAGATTGTATGCAACATCTATTTAAGCATGAGCATATGCCAGGTGCATATTAAACGCGACATAGCAGGGGTCATTATGCTCTCTTTCAATAAACCTCATTAGTCCACGAAGGTGATACAATCTTTAGGCATGGGCAGCTTATTGAAATTAAGATTCTAGTCAAAGTGGCAAAGAACAAATCAGACCTGATAAATACACAGGTAGTGCAACATCATTAACCGTTATGACACACTATGTTACTGTCATTTTCACAGACCTCATTTGCTCACTGTATATAAAGTGCTTTGTTAGAAAATCATTCGTGTGTGTTGCTTGTGGTTTGTATTCAGAGTTGAGTTAACCGTGCACAGAGAGAATTAAATAATGAAAGTGCACGTACTTAGTATTCAAACCGCGGCTATAACTTCAGACCTACACATCAACTACTGAAGGCATTGTAAGGCGTTATTTACGTTGGAGTTCTGAATGATGGATCTGTGCTGCTCTGCATTATAACCAAAAGCAGTGGCATAATGGCATTTATATTTGGATCATGTTGGGTTTTTTTGAGGGCTGATTGAAATGGATAAAAGTTTAAGCATAGCAGATATGTGTTTGGTCAGATTCCCTTTTTAACCAAGTTGAAAGGGTGGAATAAACACATAAATACTTAAACAATTCAAAAATAAGTCTACATCCTGTGCATGCTTTACATTTTGATTACCTTAATTTAGTATTTTGCTTCCGTATACTTACACATTTGTTGCATGAGTTAAAAAAAAATAAAACAGTAATTACTTTGTTTTTAACATCTGTGCTTCTAGTGTGTTTTTTTATTCTGCAAAAAAGGACATACTGGATCAAAAGGTATTTTATAGGTCATGCTATAATAAAGGTAATAATGGATCATTGATGGGCACTTAAACTACTAGATTACTAGTAGATCTTTACTTGAATGCTTTCTGAATTCCTTTTGTATTTTCCTGTTTTCAATTTGTCTCTTGCTTTTATGTTACCTCATATTGTAACTGAACAAAAAAAAAAAGCACACAATATGCTATTTCAGTTTTCCCTTTATTTCGTTTTTTTTTTGGGCTTAAGTGCGTTGGTCTAGACGCTATTGAAAACCCCTGTCTTGGACAGTCCTATTAAGGAAAAACAAATACTTGGAGGCAAAGTCTTGCTGTAAAATTACATGCAGATCATTTTAATAATCGAAATGACATCCACAGAAACTCAAATCGAGCAGCTGTGTAAGCAAAGAATCAGCCTATGAAATTTAGCAGTATGCCAGAAAACAATTTATGACTGGCTGGAAGGATTTATATTATGCTATATTTTGTTCCGTCGGTTTTCTGCTTTAGCTTAATATTTATCAAGAGCATTTAGTTTTCTTTTGCCTATTTAACACAGCAAACTACGTGCTTATTTGATGTTGTACTCATATGTGTGTATGTGAGTGTTATATACTGTAGGGTGTTATATAGGAAGTGCATGTATTATTTCACTTACATCATCCACAACATGGCATTGGCAGACGGCCTGTTGGGAAATCACAGCTTCTCACGAAATATACAGATTTATTTTAGGCATGTCGTGGAAATATCCAGCCCCTTATCCACTCTTAGGAGAGTGGCTACCTTTGAAGTCAGCAGGAGCTGCCAAGGTATGGCCGAAGATCAGTTTATTTTTGGGGAGTACGGATGCCTTTTTAAAATTCCAAGAGGGGAGCATGACTTTTGTTCAGGCTGGTTTAAAGCAAAATGAGAATGGAGAAAATGGGCCGAGATGGAAGCATGAAAAGTGAGCCGTTAATAATATAACTGCTTTAAATATAGATGTCACCAATTTATATTCAAGGGCAGAGGCCTCAGTGGAATGCTGGGAGATTTTTGAGAGATCCTACTAGTGTAAGTGTATAATAGGATAGGGAATTAAGGTCATAATTGAGAAGACCGCTTTTCTTATCCTGACAACAAATTATACTGGGTCTGTGTAAACTGGTTTATTTAGAGGTTAGCTCCACTGAGATTTTTGTGCAGCTCCGTTATTTTGAAGTAACTATGCTCAATAACAGGAAAACAAACCAACTTTTTGTTTTCTAGCTGGCTAACAAGTTGATTACATCCGAGTTAGCACTGTTTGGTGTTTAACATTGCATTTCATTCAAGTTGTGTTTAAATAAGTTGGGAGCTCGCAAGCCGTGTTCACTTTGACTCTTTGTGACATTCTCATTGTTAACCACGAGTTTTGCCTGTCCCTGCCATCGACACCATCGAGTGCAAATACTACCTGTATCCATAACAGTGTATATATATATATATATATATATATATATATATATATATATATATATATATATATATATATATATATGTGTACATATTTTCTGTTGTTTGTATTCACCGGTAGTAGGAGTATCGCTACCATTTTTGTTGGGTGTGGCTTTGAGATCCAGAGGAAGGCCTGCACACATAAACCACATACAAACATGCAACACAACCCGCAGAATACTGCAACAACAGCATTGCAACAACAGCATCACAGTGTCAAAAGGAACAATATTGCCTTATATCATATTGCACAATGTCATAGTGCCATTTTAGTCATTTTGCTTTTATACAGCTGTTTTATGAATAAGAAATAAATAACATTTCAAACTCAAATCCAATTAAATTTTGGAGACATATTACTACTTGTCTGCTGGTGATTGCTAGCTAACTCATAATGCATTCATTATGTTCATGTTAGCCAATAGCCATGTCGTCACTACAATTGCATTATTAAAGATGTCATTCGTGTACAATCAAATTAAGTGAGCTGTTGTATGAGGAGTCAAAGTTATAGATTTAAAGTGTACCAAATAATGACTGTAATAAACAGACACACAACAGGCACCGGGATCAAACAAAAAGGGTTTTTATTCTGGAAAATGGAGAACAAAGGATAACTACTCAGAGGAGTAGATAATGCGGGTATACAGCCCTGTACGGCCCGTGTCGTGAGCGCGGAACTAGGAAGCTTCCGTCGGGACGAAGCACGCAGGCTCAGCGGCGGACGAGGTCGCGTCCGCGGGGCTCGGGAGTCCGGGGAACTGGAGCCTGCGGGAACCGAACCTGATTTGGGAATCAGACAGAGTATAGAAAGGTTGGTAGCATTTTCATTGAAAGGATACGTGTCCGTTTCGTAATCCAGGACTCACAAGCCCGGACGCGGAAAGGAAGGAACGTCGGGCTTAAATAGCCAAGCTACTGATGGCACCAACTAGCCCCAGCTGGCGCTCATCAGTAGCTTGGTGATAGGGAGCGTGGAATCTCCGAGCTGGGAGGAGGCAGGGTTGTGACAAATGACTAGGTCATCTATTACTTAAATGGCCTAGAAATCTCAAAGTAGCTGTTCTGGAGGCTATAGTTGTTGATATTGAACTACAACACTTACTGTTTGAATAGTTCAACAAGAATAATACAACTAACAATTCATGCCACTCAAGGGCATGTTGTGATGTGAAAGCACAACAGATATTTAAATAGTACTGATACAATGTAATTTGTACCTGGTCGCACTATAATTCATTCAGTGAGGTTTACTGGCATGAGTAATGGATCAACATAATTAGCTCAAATTAAGTGTTGCATAAGAAATGAAACCCATGCCAAATTCCATTGCAGTTTTTATGATTTTCATAGCAATTGTGGATAATGTTATTTGATTTCCACAGTCTATTTGTAGAAGAAAATGAAAGATCTGTTTTTCGAGCTAATGCAGGCTTAAAATGAGAGAGTTCTGTTTTAGGTAGAGTATTGACAGGCGACTTAAGGGTTTACAGAGCAAAAATGCCACTTCGGATCATTTTAGCTTGTACCAGTCTGATCCCTGCTGATATTTCTTCCGTTTAAATCCAAACATTAACCCCAAAACACATAAACGTAAATATATATAAATTGTCGACCGATATACATTATTGTGATTGCAGCACACATTTATTTTCTGAATAATACATTAATAAGAACAATAAGTAAAAATGTCTAGTACATCTTGCACAGTTTAATGCTGTGTAATGTTTATGCCCCATGGACCTAAATAAAAAAAAAATAGGGTAAAAGACTAATAAATATTGCCATGTAGTAGGTTTAATATAATTGCAGTTAGATTAAAGTTGACTTTATTTATGCTTGCGATTAATTTACTAGGATTTATACTTGAACATTTAAAAAAAATTTTCTCCATAAAAGCATCTTAATGTGCCTGACATAAATTTAAATCCTATTTGATTTAAGGGACCAGCTAATTAGAGTTACAACTGAAGCTACTACGCTGCACTAAAGGTGTTAATTAAGTACAGCTTTGACAGGAATACCAGCTGCAGTTCAATTCACCGACTATATTTATGTAGTTATTCTAATATGATAAAGTTTCTATAGTAACAGATCATTCGAAAGGTTTTTTTTAATGCAATTGTATATACGGAACCAAAGAAAGTTGTTAATGCTGCCTGTGAATGTTTCTGTAAAGTGATGTTTTTTCCCCATTAACACATGCTGCATTCTCTGTGTCATTTTAACTTCAAGTAAGAGAAACATGTTGGTAAAATTAGTATTATTCATAACTCCTCGAGTGTGATAACAGCAATAATTAAGTCAATTGCACGTGTATAGTTGTGTACTTTGGAAAATAGACATTTTCCCACACCCGCTTTAGAAAAATAAATATAATAGGAATATATTATTTTAGAATTACAAATTAGACCCTTTAAGTTTTTCCCTTATAAGGAAGCCAATACTACTTTGACCATGAAACATGTAAGAAACCTTGACAGGAACCAGACTAACTCATTTCTCCCAGGATGGCACTGAATATCCATTCATTATTGTTATGATCAATGAGGATATCAAGTGTTCATTTATCAAGTGTTGAAATCATAAAAACATTTGTAATTAATATGATATGCACATTTGACAAGATGTATCAATAGTAACAAAACTAGATTCTGCTAATTAGGATTTACTCATTCGAGGACACTGACTAATAATGGTAAGATCATGAAGTTAACATGTAAAAGTAAGGCCACATAACAGGGACAGATATGGGAAGAAACCAACAGTTTACCTCAAGACTAAGTGTTCTTGAATGTGGTACACATGAGTCTAGATTGCGTTTTGTTTTGTTTGGGCGGTTTCTTTTCTGTGCTGAATTTCAAGGGCGTATTTCAATATCAGCTGCAGAAAGATTATTGAACTCAATAATTGGAGTGAGCTCTGAGGTGCAGGGTTTGTCTGATTATTATGCTCAACCTGAGAGATGCCTAATGCGGTGCAGAGTGAAAGGCTGTTCTGGGAAATCTCATGTGTGGTGTTTGTCATGTAATGGTTTCCCATGTCTGTAAACTGTTTTGCAGCATTTCACCCTGGAGATTAGATATTATAGACAGTTCTTACAGGCAAAGGGATCATTCTTAAATTAGAGTTCAGAGCAATCACAAGGGCTTAGAGTTGTGTTGCATTGTTTGTTGTGTTTTTGCACACTTGTGTTTAGGCATAAACAGTTTCCTACTTTGTAATACACTAGTAACTTTATTGTTTTATGTAGGAAAATAAACACAATGTCCCAATATGAGGACGTAAATTTCTTATCCAAAGACAATTCTTAGATTTTATACTTACTGGAATCTACTGGTCTTACTGGGTCCTGAGTGGCTAGAAAAAAAAATAAAATTAAAAAATTAAAATTAAAGCTCGGGTCTTAAGAGGTTAAGCCACTGTTGCAGACTAGATATATTAATTACAGTTCATCATCAGGGTTTTTGAATTTAACCCTGCACATTAACCTTATGGTTTTAAGGTTAAACAAGTGACCTGAGTGGTCTCTAATTGAACAGAACTCCATAAAGGGGAAAGGGGGTCATGGTGAATCAGTCAGGTTCACAATTCTACTCTGTCCTCCTGTCAGTGTCCATGTTTAGTCAGGGATGGTATTAATATTTAATTGTAATCGAATTGTGCCAAAGTGAGAACAGCTCCATGCAATTAATTTATTATTATTATCATCATCATCATAATAATAATAATAATAATATTATTATTATTATTATTAGTAGTAGTAGTAGTAGTAGTAGTAGTAGTATTATGGGACCAAGCACCAAAGGTATGTACAGTATTCACTCTACTACTATCCAACCTTTTCTTCTTCCTTTTCTTCTCTAGACTATAGTGATTGTGGTAGCACTTAGAGAAATGCTGGAGAATTTTGCACACTGATTGGAAAATGGTCTAAGGGTCATCATGACACATCATAACATTTGTAACTGTGTCCAAAATTTTGTTATTCCATCATATTTTTTGTAAGTTATCCTAGAAATATTGTCAACAAATATGTCAACAGACCAGCAAATCTTAAAGCAAAGCCATGAGTCAGAAATTGAGGCTACTCCTAAGCAAAGACATTGGTAGACAAAGACTGGTACTGTAAGCATCTGCAACAAAATGACCTCACACTAAGTCATAATGCAATTTCAGTCCTCAAGCTTTTTACTGCCATTTCTAAAATGGACCATCGTATAACCTTTATGGAAAAAAAGAATCATTTCTGATATGCAAAACCTCTGTCCAGAAAATTCATTGAGAGAGTCAACCCTCATGAGGAACATATCATGAATGTATTCAAGACATTTTCTGATTGAAAAAACCTTGCAATCAAGATCTGTAACAGTGATCTTTTTTCCATCTATACTGTATGCAGCTTTAATTTCTAATTAAATCTCCATTTTATTGAAGTGGAATTTTATGGCTGATCATTTAACTAGATTTACAGTGCAGCACTTTAATTGCTGCAGCATGAGTTGTTTACACCAACATTTATGAAATATTATAATGACTGAGACCATTTATGCATCAATTTACTAAATTTATTAAGTCTTTATTTGTTAACTTTTTTTCTTATTTCTGTTCCAGGCAAGTTGGGGCCGCAGAGGGGTGACCCAAAAGAGAAGTGCAGAATCATGTTACATTATGTGTGTGTGCGTGTGTGTGCAGTCTGTACAGGTATTCACTCTGTATTTAAGTAGGAGTGAGAATAACATTAATTATCAATAAATGTCAAACCTGTTATCATCAAAACTGCATCACTATAGCACCATTTTGGTTTTATTTTATTGCCATTTAGAAGTACTGCCACACCAGGTGCCTTTTGTATAGTAGGGTACTCCATAAACAGTGAGAAACTATACCTTTTGTCTATAATAATATTTAAGGACAACTGTGACTTCATGCTGTGGCTGGACCCTTTATTTGTCCTTGTATGAACTTGGCTGGACCTTGGTTCACATCCTTTTCTCTTAGACAGAGCTACATACAATGACCCCCAGCCCAAAATCTCTTTATTCATTTTCTAAATGGCTGTCCATGGTAGATGAATAGATTACATGGACAAATCCTCTGGAGTGGCCAATCTTCATTATTACCTGTATGAGACAGCAAGGAGAATGAAGGCGAGACAGAAGCATTAATATGGTACATACTGTATTGAGACTTGCCCAGTAAACTGGTCTGGATATATTGTGTCTTCTGCTTCTGTGTTTAATCATTCTGTTCAATACTTGAGAATTCCTGAGCACACACTTGCTGCATGTGTTAGTAATTCATTCATTCATTCATCTTCTACTGCTATATCCGATCTTCCCTCGGGTCACGGGGAGCCTGTGCCTATCTCAGGCGTCTATGGGCATTAAGGCAGGATACACCCTGGATGGAATGCCAACCCATCGCAGGACACACACACACACACACACACACACACACACACATTCATACACTAGGGACAATTGGTTCCAATCAACCTACCATGCATGCTTTTGGACCGGGGGAAACCGGAGAAGCCGGAGAAAAACCCCCTGAGAAACGGGGAGAACATGCAAACTCCACACACACATGGCCGAGACGGCAATCGGACCCGGACCCTGGCGGTGTGAGGCGAACATGCTAACCACTAAGCCACCATGCCTCTCGTGTTAGTAATTATTAAAACTAAAAAAATATATACCAGTGGTTCCAAAATTTAAACTTGAAAATGACATTTTCTGAAGGGTAGGTGGTTACTTTTTCCAACAGAGTTCAAAGTGTAAAGTGTGAAATGTGAAGTGAAATAATTGCTATCTGAAGTTTGCTGGCTATTACTGTTTACAGTGTCTGTTGTAGTCTGTTGTGCAGTCTGCATTAAGTGGCTGATCAATGCCGCGTTTTTCACGCACAGCTTCTTTGTGATAAAATGTTCTAAAATTGTAAAATGGCCATGTTTTCGATAAGGGCGCTTATGGTCACTTATCATGGAGATTCAACAAAAAAATGTTTCGCATTAACTAGATTTCATGCACAATAACTCTTGATATGAAAAAAGAATTTAGTATACCTGTTTTGAGTTGGCTGAGCAAATCCAAAGCTTGTGCCGTTTAGCTTGTTGAAATATAGAGGTGTTGAGAAGAATGCTGATGCTGACAAAATTTGTAGTAATGATGGAATTCAGAACAAGTTATGCTATGAAGGTGGAGAGTGGAGCGAAAATGTGCCTAGTACGGACGAGTTGGTTTTCCAGCTAAAATAGTCTAAATATAAAGATGGAGATGGAGAGTGATAGGTACCCAGTACTATTTAAGCATTGAGAGAACCCAACAGAACAACTATTTCACACAATGTGGGGCGTATAATATATACATTCATTTAAGTCCTGTGACTTCTGTCATAAATAAATATGGAATTGGGAAAAGCTCATTTCTGTACATCTGCCAAATGTACCATTACAGAAATATTTTGAAATCCTAAACAACAGCATTAGATGGGAGTTATGGTGTTCCATTTGCTTTTAAAGCTGCCACTTTAAACGCAGACCTCATAACTCTCACTGTCAGTGGAGATTGCGACTTTCCACAGCTCTTGTCACCCTGAACCAAGACATCTGATGTCATTCTTTGGGTGCCTTGGTAATATATTACTCAGTGTAACTATGGTAATGCAGGCACTGAACCATTTCTAAATCAGAATCCTTAGTGGCATTGGCAAAGTCAACAGCACAGATGAATGGTTCATTCCGAACATATCAAACTCTTTTAATGGATCTAGTCATGGAAAATCTTAGAATTGGAAAAGAATTTAAATATGCACAGCATATTTAAGGCTGACTTAGCAAGGGTCGCCATGTATTGAATGAGTTAGACTTAGAATGACGACAGACAAAAAGGACTTTATAATACCATGTCTTCTTTTATGTTTGCGTAATGCTCACTTTTAAATGTTTTGTGAGAATTTTAAGTAAATTGCGGGTTTCCAGATCTTATTCCCGGTCTGAAGTGTGTCACTACATACAGAGGAATGGCTTTAGACTTGGCTCAGTACACTCAGCTTAAAGTCTCAGACCTTGATGCCAAATGGAGAATCAATAATTTGTTCTCCATTACAGGAACACTCAAGCCTCACCTAGTGCTTAGATGAACTATTTCTGCCAAAAGGACAGGTATGGCAGTGCAGGAGAGGGAGGACAGAGACTCAGAGAGAGAGAGAGAGAGAGAGAGAGAGAGAGATTTTCATATACTTAAGAATTGTATATATTATTAATAGAATCCTACATATAATTTAATTAATCGAATTCTATATAGAATGAATAAACCTATAAATGTAAAAACAAATCAAAAGTCCCAATCAATTAAAATGAAAGCATGCAATTAAAACACTATTGAATATACTGTGCTAAAAAGGATGGAGAGCCACACACACACACACACACTGGAAGCGAGAAAGATCAGACTTCGAAAAGGAGTGGGTTGCATAACAGTCTGTCATCTCTGTCCACTTCACCGGGCTATAATTTCATTAATCACATGGAAACTATAATTCAGTTTTAGTACAAGGTGAACCATTTTCAGCCCAGCAAATGACAGCTTGTCACTCATTAAACTAATGTTCTATAGGGCAAGCGGTCTACTCAGGAGTAGATAATGTAGGGTAGGCTTTTTATAATATTTTAACACCATAAAATATAAAAGTAATGCAGTTCTGTCAAGCAATATTGTACTTCTTTGTTTAAAAAGTTGCTAGTCAGAGGGTAGACTATAAAAGGCATAGATGCTTTTTGAATGGGGAAAGAAAAAGGCCATGCTTATATCATTTGTAACAATTGAAGAACAATGTGATTTAGATTTTAGATTGACAGTTCTATTCTCAGGTGAACAACATATAAAGAGTAGATAATATGTAAGAAATGTTTTACTTAAGCTATAAAAAGTCCTATAAAGATTCTTTTATATCAAATAAAAAGCAAAATTGGTATAATCAGTGGATGAAAACCTTACGTTTTGACACAGTTACCTTAATCAGCACTAATTGAATGTGTCTGTTGATGCGTCTAAAATCTGCTGCATGCCTTTTTCTGTCCAATTCAGTCATTTATTATTCATCCTTTGAGAATGATTAAGCTACTCCTTCTCTTTTCAACCTTTTTTTCCATCTCTTTATCCCTCTTTCTATTATATCATCTTTGTCATGTTTTTTTACTAAACCCTCCCCTTTATTGAAAATGAGATTCTTTGAGCATTGTGTTTGCAACAAAAGGCAAGTGGCTGCTTAATAATGTAGGTGGTGACCTACATGTTATTGGAAACATAATGATTGGATATTACAGCTAGTGGAGAAAATGTCAGTATCTAGACTTTCTCACTGAGGTGTGTGACCTCGGTTATTAGCAACAGCTGCACAAAATGACACAAATGTCACAGGCTGGAGAACTAGAGTGTAGAGGGCTAGTGGAGAATTGATAAAGAGGAAGGAAGGAGGTGGTAGTGACTCTAACAGATGCATCAAATTTCACCTATGGTAATGGGAGGTCATTGACGAATGGCAGTAGTAGGAAGCCATTGTGCATTGACATTTTTCCAGTTGACCTGCTGCATAGGAATAACTGGCCTTTGGATGCTGTCAGAATGGAGACTTTAACTGCAAAATACACTCAAGTACAGCAATCTGCACCACATGCAATTACTTACTCATTTTCTGCATATCTGTTTATAATACTTGTATAATATGTACAACAGTACATGCGTTATGATTGATTAATATGCATAAGTGGGCAGGTTTATTACAATTGCCATTTACATCTCAATGCTACTTGGCGTGATCTAGACATTCTACAAATAATCAGCAAACCATACAGTCATTAAGCCATCTGTCAACTACTTTTTTGTAATCGAACCCGGGCACATTTGCCCCCTTTTTCTCTGCGGTTCAATTAGGGAGAGAATGTGGTATTTTTTCTCTCTAAATCAAAGAGAGAAACAATTAAAACCGAATCAACCCAGAAGCCTGCAGTGAACCAAACATGTATTTTTCAGTTTAGTTTAACATTTTTTTTTCTGTTGCACTGAACTGTGAGGCCTGTACCAATCCAAGGACAAAGCTGAAGGGCTGCAAAAATGAAAAACAAGTGGCAAATACTTACACAAAATGTTTAAACTAGCTAATTACATAATTATCTGGCAATTTCTTGAGCATTAGTGCAAGTTCTGTGCTCTCCATGCTCGGATGATTGTGATTTCTATAGGAACTTGGCAACCGTTTGCTTACCTTTTTTCCATTGCCATATTTCTGAGTAGTGAATGAAAGAGTTTTATGTGTACGTTTTAGACCTATTTAACCTCCAGATATTATTTAGTACTAAATCCCAGATGCAGGGAATCTCCCAGAACCATTTCCCCCAGAAGCGTTTAATCAGAAAGAGAGAAGAGCTCTGTTATTCTAGCAAGGGGAAGTTAATTTCAGAAGCATTTGCTTTTTACTAATGTTAGCAGTACACTGTGCTGAGCTAAAAATGTTCAGTAATGTAGTTAGCCACGGAACACAGAATGGCATAGGCACAATGGCAAGGAGTCCTGCTGCACTGTTGCTTATTGACAATGCATTTTATGAAAACACATGTATTAAGGCAATAAAGTATTAGTAAAAATTTTAATGAGTATTCTAAATAATCTACAGTGGCTGTATCTGTGAGGATGTATATACAGACATCTGCATTCAGTAGAGACAGCTACATGATCTTGTGTGATGTGGGAAACATTTGTATTGTGATGGAAATGATTTCATACAGGTTGATAATGTCCCTATCCACTGGGCTTGAGGTTGCAATGTGTAGGACAGCACTCTCCATCATCATCATCAAAACAATAATAAAGGAAACATCTTTTGTCATGGTAATGGCATCCTTCCAATGCTGTTCCAGGGACTTCTAGGATCTGTGCAAAGGAGCATTGAAGTGGAAGTGGCTTGTGGTGGGTAGAAAATCTTGCTAATGTTGGTTTTCTTTTATGCGGTCACCTGCTTCTTGGGTATGTGATCTGGCATGAGTTTAGTAATGATCACACATACCCTTTTGAGATCATTTACGGTTTATGTGTGTGTGTGTTACATGTAAGGGAAGGGAAGCACAAAAGACCAGAGTTGCTGCTCACACCTGCGGGTGGCTGAGAAAGTTCAAAGATCTCTTTTAACTGAAGCACTTTCAGTATTTTCACACACAACCGTCTGTAGTTCATGGGTCAGTAGCAAGAAGGTTTAAACTTTATATAGTAGACCAGTCAGTCAAAAAGAAGTCTTTATACTTCTTTGAAGCAGTTGCTCTAACATAACTGAGACTGATAGTGTAAGCTTTCATAATAGACATGAAAAAGCACAAAAGCATAAATGAAAACGGCAAAAAATGCATTTGAGGATGTTAGGAAATAGCCAGAGTGCAGATAAAGTGTGTTCTGATTTGTACTGCCCACGTCAGAAGCTTTTTGACACAGTCACCCTTGAATATATTATACGAACAATAACACAAGATGAGTATATTAGACCATACTAGGTACAAGGAATCACCTTAAAGCATTAATGGTTATATTGATTATTAATGCTTAAAGCATTTTTAACTGGATCTTATGCTTATTCTATTCTTCAGTATACTGTGAAATCATTTCTTGAGCCTACAAGAAGGCTCAAATTCAGGCTTAGGTGCTCAGTGCAAGTGCAGAAGAATTGTTCAGATCGCTTTGTTGAATCATAGTTTCATGGTTCCTAGTCTGATTTTAAACTTGGGTTACGGTCAGTATAGAGTTTTGTATATTTTTTCTAGGTAGGTCTTCCGTTCTAAAAACATACCAGTAGGTAAATTGGTGATGAAGGTGTGAATAATTTTTCTTCTTTTTGCTCTGTGTTGAACTGGCTCATCTTGGGTGTTTTCCCACCTCATATCATGTATTCCCAGGATAATCCATTGATCCACATTCCACATGATTCAGTATAATGTTTAAAATCCCTAAAGATACACATGTACCAGCAATACACTAACTATATGCTGCCTTTAAGCACTGCATAGCCAACCCAGCACGTGCACACAAGGGACTAGAATATGTCATGAAGGAGGTCAGCAGGCAGCAGTGTACATTTATACCTGTCACATTCATAACAGGAAACAGAATACAGATTAGGAGCTCTCCGTTTAGCGAAACCAAACCCTTCCTGAAAAATCTCAATAAATAACGCCGGACAAAACCACATTTTGTAAATGCTAATAGGCCATCATGATAATATATGGAAATGGCCCTCATTTGATACAATCACTAAATGTTGGCTAACCTTTAACAGTCATGCCATTAAAAACATTTTGAGAGTCGTTAAAACTCAATTAAATCTAATTGTTTAAATGCATTCCCACTTCGTGTCTGGTGTTGCCGAGGATCAGCTGTGGATCCACTGCCAAACTGAGCATGATGAAATGATCAAAGGTTAAATTGAAGATGAAAGAATGAAGGAATGGGAACACAGGTTGTGTATTATATGAAGCACCATAGATTTTCATTTAACCAGAAATAAAAAATATAAATGCAAGACAGACATTACCATGAAGAATGATGAGCAGGCATTGAGCTTTTAATACATTGAATACGTGACAATGATTGAGAGATCTTGAGAGACATTTTCTGTTGAGTCACTCTCGCTAATAAGTGCAGCAAACTGAAATGAGAGATAAATACATTTACAGAATTGTGACCAGATAGTTTGCATTAATGGCAACAGAGCTCGCCTCACTGAGCTCGAGCTTATTTTTTTTACAGCCTTCTCTCAAAGAAATAAAGTACTTGTGCAAAAGTAAACATTTAATACAAAAAAAAAATCCATAGTAGGCAGTAGTTCAGGAGTTCACAAATAATTTATGCTATGCGAGAGCTAGCTGTGATCACAGAGCAGCTTATGTGCTTTAGAAATCAAAAGCCTACAAGCACACTCAGGCTGTGAACAGCTGTGGACAATAAGAAGTCACAATCAATCAAACTCCTAGGCTTGGTTTCCTGTGAGATTAGCCCTCTTCTTTTCAGAGTCCCCTAAGGACAGGCACAAGCATTGCCCTTGCTTTAGCTGAGAGAGGAGACTGTTGAACGCATTCATGATGTATACTTAAAGCTGTGTAATAGACTGAACCTTCCAGGCAAACCTTTTGCACATTTCCATAACATTTTGGTCTATAACGACTGCATGTTCTCATAGGGAGAACGTCCACTATGCTTTTACCACAACGAGATGTAGCCATTCTCCATGTATGCAGTGTATTGTTGGAGGATACTTTTGTACAATGCAGAGATATTATATCTATATATAATATTATATCTATTATATATTATACATCTGGATTAACTGCTTGGTCACTTGTCACATGCTAACATGAAGTGCACATGAGACATAACCTCTACCTTTGCTTAATGGTTATAACCTGTTATCAATCAAGACCATCACCTTCATGATGGATTCAGAGCCGTGATGATATCACTCATAACCAAGAGAGCAAGACCGTTCAAGTTCTCTGGTGGGAGTGATTGTATACAGTATTTCCCCTCTCAGTCACAGGATAACTAGACCTTCTCAGAAATGTGTGAATGCAGATATACAGAAGAGGGCAGACAGCATATTTGGCTAAATGTTCTATGCACAGTGATGGCTTTTAGACTTTGGTATTAGATTTCAGTCGGTTATATTATTGATGTATATTGACTTCTGCTTTTTCTACTTTCAGGTGATTTTGTAAGGGTTCAGAGTCTACAGAGGATCATCATTTTCCCTACCATTTTTTTGTTCTTTGATATTTATTTAAAACTTTCTTCCTGCTAATATTATCTAATTTATCTTCCTGCTAACTAATTATCTGATATCAAGTCAAGTAGGCTTTTTTTTGTCATTTCATCAATATACAATGCAGTATACAGTGAAAGAAACAGCGTTACCCCAGGACCAAGGTGCTATATCAAACAACATAAATTAACCAGACACAGAACTGATTAGATATAGAAGTATAAAAAAAGCAAAGTGCACATGTGCGTGCAAAAAAAAGAAGAAAATGCTTGACTATGACTATGCTCTTAATCAAAGGTGTACTGCTTTGTAAAAGTGTAATAGGTTAGTTGAGGGCCAAACATTTCTTAAAGAAATAAATGCTTTTATTTATTGATAAAGGTGTTCTGTTTTATTTCGATATCTACTAATCACTGTTTCTAAAAAAGCCTTTCTTCTTTTTGCTCATTACTTGATGTGCAATTGATCACATGAATCACTGCATCTACAAATTAAGCTACAACAACATCTAGTGTGTTATCTACTTCTAAAATATGATGGCAACACAGGTTGTGCTGCGATGCATGAACAGCAGTTAGAAAAGATTCGGCTGGAAGACTGCATGTGTTTTGAGGAAAGCATGTGTTTGCCTTCACCCCCTACCAGTTGTTGTATGATATGGTGAGAAGCTGGCTGCTGGTTGGGAACTGGCAGGTGACCAATTCCGGGAAAGAAAACAAAATATGTGAAATATATGTGGAGAGAGGACAAAAATGATAGTATAGTTGCTCTACAGTTCTGATAAAACAAGTCGAATTATATAGATCATGTATTGTAAAACCATGTTTTTTTTCCAGTTCTGTTTGAATATCTTTTGTAAAACCCTTCTGTGAGACTGATTTTATCCTGTTGTCCTGTGGATGGCAGCACAGTCTGCTCTGATTGGACCCACTGCTTTGTATTTAATGGCTCTTATCAGAGTTTTGCTACAGTCTTGAAACAGCACAACATGTTCCTGAAACAACAAAGAACAGAAGGAGATTTGTTTCAAAATATGTTAAAATGTTAGGCCTCATGAATAATAGTATGGTCCTGGACTTTCATTTTGGCCTTTGTCATGTATATATATATAGGGCATCACTTTTGCCATTTTGCAGTTTAAATCAGATACGTTTTATAGATGTCAAACTGCAGTCGTGCAATGAAAATGTTAAGCTTTACTAATTTCAGGTTATACACTCATTCACTGTGCTTTGAAGAATACTTAGTCAAGACTGGACTAATGGTTGGGTTGACTGTCTGTAAATGATTTTAATGGCTGCATTTGACTAACGTTCTCTAAAACGTTGTAGTATAAATAATTCCTGCATTTATTCTGATTACCATTTGAATATCTGTCACTAAACTGGCAATGTTATTACCTGCCAATTCCCATAGACAGTGATGTAGAGCCTGGGCAATAAACCTCAGTTTAATTGGATCTGTTTTTTATTTATATGTAAATATATTCTTGTATTGCTGATTTTATCAGCTGCTGGACTGGACATAAACACACGTAATAGTGTTTGGGTCTTACATCTGCATGGAAATATTCATAGCAGACCTGGTGATATAATTAGGGCAGGAAGACTTCAACCTGAATAATAACTTTATCTCTGCAAGCAGAATGAGGCCTTAATGGATTTCCCTCCTTGGTTAAATTAAAATGATTATGTAAATAAAATACAAATCTAAGGTAGATTAACTTTTAAGGTTTAATTAAGCTGTAAAAAACCCCAATGGTTTCCATTTCAAATGTCCCCCCATAAATGTAATTGGGAAAATGCGCAGCAGTAGCAGATTGTGTAACACGGGTTCACCTTATCACCATGAGTTCTGACTGGGTGGTTCAGTCCTGATTTGCAATCAGAAGGTTCAGAGTTTAAACACACAAACTGCACTCACTAAATAGCTAAGTCTCCCCAAGGAAGCCATGTCATTTCGGACTGTGTGCTTTATATTGATTACTGCTAAGTAATGAGACTAACGGGCTTTAATGTAGGCACGGACAGCATCCATATATGCATGCACACCGAGTTCAGGAATTTGGAGTCAGTAACTGAAGCCTATTACATGTGTACTTATGTAGCTGGGAACCACACATGCTCCCTAGGATTATACACTAATGCAGCTGCCAAAATAACAAGCTCAGTTTGTCTCTGGATCGCGCGTAATATTACCTGACAGGAACAAAAGGTGCATTCCATGTCAGAAGCATTACATTGTGTAAGTAGCTCTAATCAGTCTTACATTAAGCCTAATCTGGTACTTTGCCAGGATTCATACATGTGACAGACCTATACAGTAGTTTGGGTGTCCCACTGACCAGAAGAAAGAGTGAGATAGACAGGTTAATGTTCCAACTGGCACCTTTAAGACATTTAATGGGGTGTTTTGCCACTGTCGTGTCACTACGTATTAAAGACAGAGACAAAAACGATGCAGTAATTGTGCCTGGCCTCACAATAGAGGCACATCCCTTTCTTTCCTATATTCTTTTTTTTAATCCATCAGTCTTTTCTTACGATCAGTTAAAAATTGCAGTAAATACATGTTTCTGGTTGATGCACATTTAGTTCCTTTTATGCTGTAAATAATTGACATTGGGTATTGATAGATTTTTCTTTGTTTCTTTGTGTATCGCTGGCCAGCTTGGTAGATACCACACATACGGCTGTACTTGTACTCAAGACATGATTCACAAACATCAGACAAAATACCTTGCAATATGTCGCAACATGAATTGAGAAAGCAAGCAATCATTGACCAGCATGCAGAGACAACAAACAAAGGCAAAACACTTGTATATATATATATGATATAAAATATCATAAAATATTATATATAAAATATAAATAAATATGTTAAAAAATGCACTAGAAACATTCAGGCTTGCTATCAACTCAATATAAGAGGGCTGAGTTAGTGCGGTTGTTGTTTTTGTCAGTAAACCCAAGCGATAAGTTATGATGATTAGAAATGATGAACGTTGATAGGATGTGAAAAAGATCAAGGATGGCTGAGGATGCTCACTAACAGTGTGTTATAGGGTGTCCATTTAATTATAGGGGCAGGAAGAATCAATGTCAAACGTATTTACCAAATGAGACTCCCTGAAGCACTATTTAAATGTGGCATCATTTATTGACCACTTGTTTTACATCTGCATCACCTGTCACTGAGCATAACGGCATATAAGCAATTATAATAAGGAGTTCTAAACATCAGTTAGAAATGACTGCACATGTATTCTCATAAATTCTCCTGTCGGGGTGCAGTTTGTTCCCCAGCACAGCAAGCTTTAGGTTTATGTCATGAGCTTCTGCCTGGATTTGCATTAGCTTTGATTCTAATCTGGTCTCCTCCCCAGCCGTGCCATTGGAGCAGTTGTTGATTACGTCCAAGTGCTCTGTGTTATGCCTTGATTTGTTTGTCACTTTATTCCCTCATGTAAAGTATTATCAGTGTTATAATTAATAAGCCTTGTGTTTTGTTTTTAAGTTTAATCACTTCTAGGCTTCAATTATATACGTTTCTCATTTGATGGCTAGCATCAAATAAGAAATTCTTCAAATTCAACCCAGTACTATGACAGTGGTTTTAACCTCCGTAACAGGTCACTCATTTTATACACTTACATATGGGTTCTACATGCACATAATATGCACATATCCATTACATACATATGGTCCATTTTACATGAAACACAGCACTGTACAACATGTATCGGCTTCACAGGCGAGAGCAAAATTTTTCTCTCAGAGCCTTCCAACCAGAGATGACTTGGCATCATTGGGATTCAAACTCATGCCAGAGCCTCTTGCACTTTATAGCATACACTTGAAGGTCTTGCTGAGATTACATTCCAGAGACGTCCTTAAAACTTTTACTGACATCCTTAAAGGATTTACAGTGTTTTGTTCTGCTGTAAACTGCTCTAACAGACCCTCTGGGAGTTCTTTGCAGGAGCTACCATCTTTTTAGGAGCAACAGTGGACCAGCAGAGAAAGTGGACAATTTCCAATACCTTGTTGTCCACATCACACAGGATCTGTCTTGTTGCATTAACACTCTGGGGAGAAAGGCCCGCCAGCATTTTTACCACCTTAGATTCTTAAGGGGTTTTCATCCACAATGGAGATAGGGAACATAAACACCTGCACTACTGAGAGCATTCTGAAGCCTGTATTGGGAACAGGACCAAGCAGGACAGGCTGGTTCTCTAGGGGGTGGTGCAAATAGCTGAGCACACCATCCAAACTGACCTACAGTCTATCTACAGCAAAGTACTGGTCCAAGGCCAGGAAGATAATAAAAAACCCGACGCCATCTTAACAATGGATTCTTCTCTCTGTTGTGGTCAGGAAAGCGCCTCAATTCCCTGAAGACCAACACAGAGAAAACGAGGAGGAGCTGCAGGCCATTCAGGCTCTCAATCAGGACAACACCTGAAATTATTTATACATGCACATACTGTATAAACACAAATACCCAGACACCCAATATTCCTATCAAAACACACAGCATGTCTATCCCCAGAGAGTAATTAAAAAAAGCATTTCGCTACATTTTCACTAGTGTATATGATCTTATAAATATATAACTGATTGAAATAAATTATCACTTACCCACTGAAATAGGTATGTTACCAAAGATGTCAGAGGTAGGTGACAGGTAACACAATGGAGAGCAGCCGTTTTCCTTAAATAATGTGTTTTATGCAAATGCTGACTGCTTTTTTTCTTTTACAAGTATATATTCAGAAGTTCCAGTTTACATTCGCTATATTGGATTAGATAACATAGCAAGCTCAGATTCAAATTCTAAAATCTTTCCAATTATTGATTCATTCATCTTCTACCTCTTTATCCGATCTTCCCTCGGGTCGCGGGGAGCCTGTGCCTATCTCAAGCATCTTTGGGCATCAGGGCAGGTAATACACCCTGTATGGGGTGCCAACCCATCTCAGAGCACACACACACTCACATTCACACACACATTCATACACGGGAAACAATTTTTCCAAGGTGCCAATCAACCCCACGTGCATGTTTTTGGACCGGAGGGGGGAAACCAGAGAACCTACAGAAAAATCCCCTGAGGCACGGGGACATGCAAACTCCACACACTCATGGCGGTGGGGAAATTGAACCCCCAACCCTGTAGATGTGAGGCAAACATGCTAACCACTAAGTCACCGTGTCCCCTATCTTTCCAATTAATTAATTGTAATAAATTGCCCAATCCATGCAGACAGGGGGGGACAGATTGTCCAGAAAGGCTTTAAATGGAACAATATGTTGTCCACTAAAATATATAGTCACTTTGTGCTACATTAATTCTTTGAGGATTTATTAGATAGTTATTAGTATTTACTAAATAATCTGATGTTCTTAGCTGCTAAATATAGTTAAACCTGAAATCCCTTTGTTGTTGGATTCTACACGTAAGTTTAGGTGTGACAGAAGAGGTCATAAAAGGTTCTCGAATGTATTATGATTATAACCGGTGGATTCGTTCTCAAGATATCTCAGTTTTCCTCAGTTCTTGATTCTTCTAGGTATCTTTAGAATTTAGAAGCAATTTTTCCAGATTCTTCTGCAGATTATTAATTTCACGGTCATGGGCTGAAGGACATCTGTTAAGAATTTAGATGACTGAATTGAGATTCCTCATGGGGAATTCTTAATGATGCATTGTTCTCTTAATGGTACAAGCTGAACCTTTTCAGGAGCTAAGAATGCTTAATCGTGCATTGAGCATTTTAGGAACTATATATTTCTGTAGAATGCATTGTCCTTGTAAATTATAAATGAATGATAACATCAAATTAAATACATCATTGTAAACCTCATGATATACTGAAAGGTTTTTTTGGTGTGAAATCATCTGTAAAAAATGTTTGCAAATAAATTCCCCAAAACACGCTTGCTATTTTATGTTTGTGTTCTCCATTTGCATTGTGAATACACTTGTGTAATGAATATGCAAATTTGACAGAACAATAAAAAAAATATGTTTATCAATGTGTATTCATTTCATACCCACAGTGTGATGCAGAAGCCTGCATATAAACAATTTTAACATTAATAATCCTATATAATAATAAAGTTTATCTGTATTAATCCTTTAATACTTTTATCTAAATAAGTTTCTTATGACCGTCCATTTATATTGGGAAATTCAGTATTGCAGCTTAATTAATTGTTCATCAACAGGCAACAGCAAATACCAACAGCATTTAAACAGGACTTGGTCATGTAGACAATTTTATTCATTTTATTGCAATTTTATCCATTTGTTTACTTGTATATATTCTTTCAAAATGCCTGACAGCGTATTTTTCATCTTTTTAATGCCAATTTAAAAAAAAATCTATTCTCAAAAACAATTAGAGATTAATAAGACAGACAAAAAACTCACCACTATCTGACACTATCTTTTTTGACATTTATTCACCATTAATGCTGGATAGATTTGCTGTCTGGGTAATATTTTTTAGAGAATGGACCATTGTCTTAGTAACCTTGGGCATATAGTTTCACAAAATACACCTTCAAAGTGGCAATACTAAAGTTTCCTACCACACTGTGTCTTGGTTTAATAGTTCAATGGAGTTGTGAAAGAAGCTCACAATGTGCTTTTGCTTCATACGTTTTTTTTTCGCAAATGAATTAGACATATCAAAGTCATGTTTTTCGCCAATATTGTTAAATGTTCTGACAATTCACATTTAGACTAGCCACATTTAAATCCATGTATTTTGTTGTCCTGATATATGACATAACACAAAAAAGTTGTATACATATGTATTATTCTTGACCAGTAGTTTTTATTATTAAAATTTTGCAGAGGTGTCAAGTAACAAAGTACAAATTCATTATCATACCTAATTTTGGGTATCTATACTTTACTGGAGTATTTGTTCAGCTGACCACCCAATTTTTTGTACTTTCTACTCCTTACCTTTAAAAAAATAGCCTCATTACTCCTATTTCTCCTCAGTTTGTTTTCATTCCAGCTTGTCATCATACAAAAAAAGAAAAAAACCTATAAGTATAAACATATAACATTCCGACGCACCATGATTTTGTACAGGATCCATCACACCTGCACACGACACAAATCACATCACACTCCAGCATGGACTAGTGTTGGGGTCGTTACTCAAAAAACATTATTTCTTAAAGGTTATTATTTCTCCACTACTGGCTCATTTATCAAATGGGTGCTTTCTCTTTGTCCTCCGAAAATTAATCTATAGTAGTGAATTCAGTAGAGAAACGTTTGAATAAATGAGCGATTGGCGCGGCCTAAACTTTTGTCCTTAATAGAATTTTTTGCATCACATATCTTTTACATTTATACTTAAAGTAGTTTTTAAATCTGTACTTTTACTTAAGTAAAAAACTTGAGTTGATACTTCTACAGAAGTCTTTTTAAACCTTAGTATCTATATTTCTACCTGAGTAATGAACGTGAATACTTTTGAAAGCAGTGAAGTTAAAGCATAGATTATTACATTACAATAATTATGACTGTGGCAGAAAAAACAGACAGATCATTATGTATAAAAATCTTCATGAAATTGCTAAAAATTTGTTTTTGCCTTGACATGCCGTCTAATAGATGTTGTCTTTAAACCTCCCGGGCAAAAAGAACAAAACAAAAGACACACAGTTCATGTGTGAAACCACCAGTGCAGATTTTCCACTAGACTTGTAAATCACTGCGAGAAATATGAATAATAAATATCTCTGTTTTTTTAGTATCTCACGCAATGTCTAAATGTTACAATATCGCTTTGAAATTACACCACATCATAATATACTTTATATAGATTCTATTTTATCGCACTCGTAAAAGGTAAACATACACATGGATTAAAGATTGAATACATAACTCTTCTTCAAAGAGAAGGACTTATATAAGACAAAGAACAGGAGCAAAGATTTTATCTGACTGCATCACACCCACAGTCAAGCATGAAGGTGGAAGCATAATGGTTTGGGTTTATTTTTTTTTCAGATCAGGGATGTTTTGGAGACTTATTACAGGTTCAAAGAAAAACTAAAACAACTTTCCGTAATTCAGCGCACTGCAATTCCTTCTGGGCCGTGATTAATTTGAACCAACTTCAACGTCAGTGTTATCCATCATAAAATGGCCTGCACGGTAACCACACCTAAATCCTATAGAACTGCTCCCAGATGAACTGATCTAAGATCATAAAGAAAGGTACAGAACTAGCAAAGAACTGCCCCCCCCCCTACCTTTTTTTAAAGAAGCATGGGTAAATATTTCAATACAATGTTGGGTGAAATGCCTGAATGCAAGGAATGGCCTTTTCACTGAAGATAAAGTTTATCTGTTTATAATTTGTTTATACCAACATATATACACTTATTTATTTGGTAAAAAAAAAAAGAAAGTTTCTGCAAGTAAACACAAGGGACATGTCTCTGTAAACTTTTGATAGGCACGCTAAGTCAGGTGGTTAGGGCTAAAGAACTCTTAATGACATGTTTGTCATTGGAAAAGTTTTGGAATGCCTGCACTAGGACATGGACTGATACATAATATTAGAGGAATTATATCCAAGTTGTTTGCTGATACAATATTCTGTGCGCTAAATAACTAAAATGCTGAGATCCAGCTCGCCCTGTGTTTACACATTTACCACTGTGACATATGACAAAAGCCAGACAGAAGCTAATTGCACTTTTCACTGTGGGTAAAAGACATGACTGGCAGTAGGTCTCAGCAACATTCGCGGAATGATAATTTCATCCTATTTGTAATGAGCCTATCACTCTTTTGTATGGTGACATTTGGCAATTGTGGAAAATCATTACACTGATCTATGCACACAGCATGTTGGTTTCATTATATTCGGCTACGGTTTTGTTTTGCCTTGCGCTCTCCGTGTTCTGCAGGGGGTGGCTGAATTCTAAGTGTTACACACCAATTACTCTGTCTGAACTTTCCCTACAACCTTGGCCTGCTGTTGATGCGAAATGCCAGTCTGTGTTGTGACTGGCACTGCATTTCCTCCCTTATCAACCACAAAGCGTGAAGCTCTGGTTCAGATAAAAAGGAATAGAGAAAAATATCAGCTCACTAGAAAAAATTCAAGTCCAGACAAAAAAGGAGATTTTTCAAAGTACATTTCAAAGTAAATAAGAAAAGAAAAATAAAGAAGGCTGAATCAGAATTTAATCCTATCTACTGAGCTAATCATACATTTGATCAGTTCTTTACAGGTCAATAAGATTGCCGTCACATGCAGTTATATACATCATTAGTTCATAGCTACAGTTCTCCGCTTAGGTGTACTGTATAGACTTGATATAATTAACACGACTATTTTATATAAATTTACCCTGCAATTGATTAATAAGTAAATATAATTGTGAACACGGTGAAATGGAATGAGTACATTATTTCAACATGTGTGTCTTAGGATTTTCTTATTCGATTGTGTTATTTCATCAGTTCTGTTTGTAATGGATTTCTGCTGCCAAAAATTAGGTTCAATAGTTCAGAGAATTTTCAGCAGGACACATTCTGTGCCTGCATTCAGAGCATTTGTTTATCCCTGTGGCAGTAATAATAACTTATAATGATGGAATAATAGTCGAGAGCATTCACACTAATTACAAAGGATATTAAGAGATATTTTTTTAGCCAATTATTGGGGTGGAGATTGTCCTGAGCCCAGGTAGCCGTCTGAGTGGATTTTTCTTTCTTTTTTTTTTACCCTGTGTTTGTCGGTTGTTTTTCTAGTTTGTCTGATTTTCTCCATAGCTCCCAAAAAGGAAAAAAATCTACAGATGTGCTACAGGGGTAAAGACATTACTTTAGAAAGGATTAAAGATTTTATTTTCCCTCCTGGTCTGATTACATGGCTTGTTTTTAAGATACAGCTAAATTTATGGTAAAGCTAAATGGTAATAGACTAATAGGAGAAGTATATGCATTTCAAATCCAAAAGCAACAACCTCATATTCACTACTAATTTAATATGTGCAAAATGGTAGTTAAGACTATGACTACAAGATGAACCATTTTATTTGCCATTTACAGCCATGAACATATTAATAATATTTTATTAAAAAGTATTCATGAATGCTGGTGCTATTCAGTCATGTTATTTGCAAGAAACAATTTTGATAGAATTAGCACTCGAGGATTTGATCTGAATAACAAAAGGCAGCAAAGTTCGGCTAAGCAAATTCCATTCAAGCAAAAATAGAAAGAGGATGGTTATTCTAAGATGTACCTTGTGAAATTAAGACAGGTTTCAATTGATCTTAGACACCTCTCGTGATCACATATTTTTTTTTTCTTAGACCAGTAGAGCATGAGAATTGAATTCGGTGGAATTAACATAATTAAAAACACTCGAAGATCCAGGAAACATAGAGCCCGGGCTATAGTCTTGTTTGTATAAAATGTACAAACTTTCCGAACAAGCTAATTCTATTTGCTCAATGAGGATAATATGTGAAATAAGCTGTAAATAACGTGTAATATTATGGCTCATTGGTCACACTCAGTTCAGCACAAAATGGCTTCAGAAAAGCGAAGCCAAAATGGCTCTTTGCTAAAATAGGTTTGGAAAGAAAGAGAAAATAAGCTTAGACATGATGGTTGAACCTTTCAGTCATGCAGCGCAGGGTAGTGTGAGATAGTGGCCCATCTAGTTTTCTTCCGCTTGCAATTTTTGAACAGCAGGAAATCAAGGAGACCATTTAAAATGATTGTATCAAAGCCATTACAAAGAGAACACTTAGAGGAACTGTTGGCTGGACTATTGAAATGGGTCTGAAGGCCTTTTTTGCTCGTATTACTGAGAAATCTCTTCTGAGCGAGATATGCGAGGGAGAGATAGAGAGAGTGTGTGAGAAGTGTTCAGAGCACGGACATAAATAGGCTAATTTGAATATCATGGGGGGAAGGGGGGGGATGACCGAGACGGAAAAGAAGAGAATGGAGAAAGATACACACGTAGCACACACAAGTCAAATAGGAAAGCGTATAGAAATCCAACCTTTTCTCAATGGACCTTCATCTTAGCCACACCCACTTCTTGTCACATTGCAAATGAGTTTGTGCAGTAGCACCATTACTAGGGTGTAGAGACCATTTGATGGAACACATAAATGCATCAAGGCACAAACAAACAAACTGTTTGGCCATTAGTTGCCCAGAGGGAGGTCTCTTCCCACCGGCTCATATCCATCACAGAGCAATGGTGTCCACTACAGCGTCCTTCCTGTCTCAGCATGTGGGGATTTGAGAAAATGTTGCTCTTTTCCATTACTGCAGCTCATCTTGCCAGACCAGATCATTATTCCTTGTACACGTGTATGTGGATACACCATTATTGCATTGAGAACTGCACAGAACAGCTGCTTAAAGTTAAAGCACATTTTAGACTTGGGAAATGGCAGATGGAGGACAGGTGACTCTTTCTGCCACCCCAGAAATCACTTCGCATGCTTTACTGCTTGGTATTCCGTTCCATAATCCGCTTCCACTGACACTGCATTTCTGCGAGATTTCTTTGCAGAGTATTATGTGTGAGTGTTTATGTGTGCGCATTTACACTTTCTTAGGGGGTTTCTTTGAGATATTTGTTAGGTGAAAGTTCTGTGGATCTCCATGCAGGCAATCTTGCACTCGGAAAAGGTCCTGTGCTCATTTGTAGGGAGGAGCAGACCTCTGTGGCTCATGTTTAAACATGGTGGCTACCGTGCTATCTAAACAAGTCCTTCAGGCTCAAACCTGATAAGCCCTCGAAAAGACTTACTTCTCCATTTAAACAAAACCAGACAAATGTGTTAGGATAAAATGCCACCTGTGTTTATATTATATTCATCTGCTTTAGAGGTTTGTATACAATATCTTTTCGGAAACCAGAGATTACAGAGCAGCTGCTAGGTTATTGATGAAGTGAATGTATTCACCCCTAGACCTTGCGCTTCTACTACATCATTAATAGACCCGCCATGTAAAAATTTCACTTGGGTCAGGGTGAATTCTGATTCCCCGTTTGCAATTGGATTTAGTTGAGTGGCACTCTTATTGTATCTTCATGGGCAGATGGAATAAAACCAGAAAGTGCTCTCTATAATTGCAGACTGCCCTCACAAACAACTAACGGGTTAAGCTTATTAGCCTTTATTTCACCTCGTTGAATTTTCTTCTCTCATTTTGCTATTCAACTAGGCTTCATTTTGCCACTCTCATCAGTCCAGGGTCAGGCGAAATACTTTTAAATTAGTGCAGAAAGTCTAGGTAGTGCATTTCAAAGTTTAGTCCATTTCCATTTAGATGAATGACTGTGCTCATGTTTGAGCAAATGTGACATTTTACTTAGGTTAACATATTGTGAATGTTTTTCAGAGTCATCATGTGTGAAATTGCAAAACCACACAGGCACTGAGAAAAGAACGGACTATATGTGTAGAAGGTCAATAATGTCTTCAACAAACAGGTAAGTTACTAGCGCAACTTGTGCGGTCCTTGCGTTTGCCTGCCAGACACGTGTAATGAGATGTTGAGGGGTTTCAACATGAAATTTTGCTAGATTGCTAGAGGCTTCCGTGCCTCACAAACTTTTAACAGTAGAGAGAATAATTAATGTTAGTAAGAGAGTCAGAGAACACGATCGCAGCAATAGAATAAAACTGAATGCAGTAGACAGATAGAGAGGCAGAGAGATACGATAGATAGATAGGCAGACAGGCAGAGAGACAGATAGCTGCTGCTTTCATGAATAAATTTCAAATTCAAATTCAAATTTTATTTGTCACATACACAGTACGACATGCAGTGAAATGCTTTATACGACCGTCCGGCATGTAAACATAACGGAAAAGAAAAGAAAAAGAAAACAGTGCAGACATTATAAATAATTGTAAAAATTACAATTGTAAAAAAAAACAAGCTATATATATATATATATATATATATATATATATATATATATATATATATATATATATATATATATATATATATATATATAGATATATATATACATATAGGGGTACGGTGGCTTAGTGGTTAGCACGTTCGCCTCACACCTCCAGGATCTGGGTTCAATTCCCGTCTCGGCCATGTGTGTGTGGAATTTGCATGTTCTCCCCATGCCTCAGGGGGTTTTTCTCCGGGTTCTCCGGTTTCCCCCGGTCCAAAAACATGCACGGTAGGTTGATTGGCACTTTGTTGATTGCCACTTTGTTTGTAAAATTGTCCATAGTGTATGAATGTATGTGTGTGTGTATGTGTGTGTGTATGTGTATGTGTATGTGTGTGTGTGTGTGCTCTGCGATGGGTTGGCATTCCATCCAGGGTGTTTCCTGCCTTAATGCCCATAGAGAAATGACATCTTTATAAAAATATACAAAATAGTGTATAAAGTGTAAAGTGATCATTGTAAAGTGTCCACTTTAAAGTGTCCGGTGTAAAGTGTCCGATGTAAAATATCCAGTGTAAAGTGTCCAGTGTAAAATGTCCAGTGTAAAATATCCAGTGTAAAGTGTCCAGTGTAAAATATCCAGTGTAAAATATACAATGTAAAGTGTCCAGTGTAAAGTATCCAGTTTAAAGTGTCAGGTGTAAAGTGTCCAGTGTAAAATATCCAGTGTAAAGTCTCCAGTGTAAAATATCCAGTGTAAAGTGTCCAGTGTAAAATATCCAGTGTAAAGTGTCCAGTGTAAAGGGTCCAGTGCCCATTTGTGCAATGGTGTGTGGATAAGAGAAGGTGAAAGCGGGAGTCCCAATATTAAGTGCTGGGTGTTTCCTGGTTTAGACCTGGTTTAGACCTTCATCAAATCAAATCTTCTTTCTCTAGTTCTTTAACATTTGCTTTCTTCTTTTTAATTATGTATTTTTCCTAGCAATCCTTTCCATATTCCAGACTTCTGTGTTATTCACTATCCAATTATTTAAGAAATTATTTTTCATTTATTGTTATCATTAATAAAATGGGTGCAAAACAAGTTTGTGACTTCTAAGTACTAGACTGTCATAATGCCACTTTATGCTCTGTTCCAGGATTCTTTATGTGTTATGTGTTGATAAAAACAAAACATGGCAAAACATGAAAATAAATGTATAATTGCACCTATTCTTTGATGTACAGGTAATTGCAACCTGGTTTAATTCCACACGTAATTTCACACATAATATTCCACGCACTGAAATATTTGCCAAGAATATTTATTGCAGAAGTCTTAATAATTACAAGTTTAAAAAAAACACATATATTAGGATTCCATACCGTTTTTTTTCACATATTTTATATTCCTTATTTTTGATATTTTATATCAGTGTCCTTTGAATCACAGTGATAACTTGTTCATTTGCACGTATTCATTTGGCAAATGTTTCTTGCAATAAAAATATAAAAAACAAATTTGTTTACAAGTGCAATAATCTCAGCTGTTTGAAAAGCTGAGCAGTTATATCGGAGGAAGTATTTCTTGAATGGCAAGAAGCATGCACGGGAAAGGACAAAAACAGACAAAAACAATGAGTGTCACTGAGTAGCTACAAACAACGATCACGAAGCATTTGTTTCAGTCTACCTAAAAGCTAGTCATGATATGTAATAATGCACACTAATAACAGTAATAGAGTGATAGGAATATAACAGGGTGTCAGGGTGGAAGGGTTTTAGATGCTATGCACAGCGGAGAGAAAATTGGGGAATTAGTTGGCTTAATGGGTAATGAGAATGATCTGTATGGTTGTTCAGCTTGCTAATAGTTTGCCTTTTAAAATGCGCAGTGTGGAAGTGAGCTGTTCCTATTTCAGCTTGCCGAGCTTGGGAAATCTCGTTTTTTTTTCTGGGGGGGGGCTGTTAAACTGTAATTCAAAAGCACATTTTTCCATATTTCCTTTTGTATACTCAATCTACCAAGTCATTTTTCTGACCATCAAAGCTCTTATACCTGAATGAAATACATGCAGCATTTCTCTCAAGCACGCGATGATACACTTTATAAATACATTATTTATTTATTTATTATAGATTGTATTTTGTGGATCCTGTATGATCATGATCCAGGCCCATGATTTAATGTTATAATGAAATAAAATCACATTGAACACCTCAAGTGTTACATCTTTTCTTGACTGAATGGAGAGCTTTGGTAGATTTGCATCGGAATACAACCTTCTATAATCAATGCTTGTATGACCGTGCTAGATAATGAATGATTGAATGCTACATGATTTGCAATATTTGTCAACTTGGGTTCAATAAATCAAATAAATTGAAATGCTTTAGTCAATGAATTTGTCCATAGCACACTTATACACCTCTATATTCATTTTATAAGAAGATCATTCATAAACATTAGTGTTTTTCGGAAACTTGTGCCGGAATACTCTGGGGCAGAAATTAGAACATATTTTGGGGTCATCTTTTACAAAATTCATCCCCCCAATGAATCTCATATGACTCTAGGGTCCACAGTCTCGAATATTCCTATAAGTCTGTGTGTTTACTGCTGCAGCTAACAGTAGCCTAATTACTGCAGTCTCACTACTGACAGCCAGCAGGAATTAGGTGCCACAATCTTTACTAGAGATTTGTATTTTATTATTTTTTTTAGTTACAAATGGCATCTTCTCTGTTGTTTGTTTATGGGCACCCTGTCAGTCACAAACTCTGCGTGCATCCCTTGTGCTTTCCTGCCAGTGACAAGCTTTACTGTGGAGGTAACATTCTGAATGATTTTTCTTCCTGCTCATATCTCAGAATTCTAATGCTCAAGGAGAATGTATGGACCTTCCTTACTTATTTCATTCGTTATTTGTCTGCTTATCTCGCAGTGCTTCTTAAATTATTTTGAAGAAAAAGATTTATTTTTACAATAGGTAATTTATGCTTGAACCCGCCTTCACCCCGCCCACCCATCAGCAGGCTTTTTCAGTTTTTGTGTACAAGCCCAAATAAATACAGAAAAGCATCTACATTTGTTAATATAAAAAAAGTATGCTGGGAATAGGGCTAAGTGTGTTTGAATATGCTAGACCAAATTGTTTCCATGTTGTTGCTTTAGTTATAGCACCATTTTCAGATTTGACCAACATATTCAGACAGACGCCTTTGAATTACTGAAAAATTACAGATATAATGGAGAAGTAAATACTAGATGAACTGTAGGCACACATACAAAATGTTGAATATAACTGTGCTTAATCCTTTTCCGATTTTAAGCATTCATTCACACTTCTTACCCATAAGTTTTTTTATGTGGCCTCACACTTTATAGTGAGTCTTCAATGCATAACAACCCTATATTCGTATTCAGAGTTTACAATCGAATAAAACATCATGCATAGTATTGATGGACAAGGTTGTAAAACTCTGTTAAAGTGATGTATATTTAATCATTTCTTTTCATTTGCCTACTGAAACCTTTCTCATAGAATCATTGTTGTCAAATCCGTTGATGAATATTGCAACTTTAAACATTGGTAATATATTAAAACACAGACGTGACAACAATTCCAATAATTGATTTAGATGATCAGATTGCATGCAATGTAAATCGTCACTTATGATATCTTATGGATAAAATCTAATATATAATATCTATCTCTCTCACTCTCTCTCTCTCTCTCTCTCTCTCTCTCTTTATATATATATATAGATATATATATATATATATATATATATATATATATATATATATATATATATATATATATATATATATATATATTATAATTGAAATATAATATCTAATATAAATATGGATGTTAGTTTTCTAAAAGGAAAAAGGTGTATTTGGGTTATATATCCCAATTAATCTCCCAACAACACCTATCTGCCACCTGGGCCCTTAACCCCATAGCTACTTGTTTGTATGAATGAAAGTCACTCTGAATAAAGGTATCTGCCAAATGCTGTAAAAGTAAAATGACAGATGTTTTCAATTCAAATTGATTATAAAGGTTTTACACGTTGACTTTTAGTTGTTTTCAAATAGTCTCATTCCTAGAAATATTGCATACAGAAATATGAGCTGCCTCATTAAAATTTGACAAATAGCACAAAAACATTTCTTTCTCTCAGTGGAAAAATGAATGAAGCTCAGGTGCATATGTTTGCATGACTATTATTGAGCATTAAAAGAGTCTGCATAGATCGTATTTTTGTTTTCTGCCATTGTCAATATCTCACCTGAACTATGGAAATGCAATTAGATATGCTTTTGCATCCGTAAACACAGAACTAGACTGTTGTACCACTGCTGCTGAAAGATTGCATGCAAAGTGATTTTCTGCTGGTAAAGCACTGCCAAAACCGCTTTGATTTTAAATGTCTATGGCGGTAGACAAATTCCACGCGTGTCTCGCTTGAATGCCTTATATTACATCCATGGAAATGAATGATGCCCTTCGGGATTTTTCATCAGTACTTTTATAATCTGATGAATGAGAAGAAATTCTTGGTTATCAGTTCACACAAAAACATCGTCCTTGGGTGGGCTGATTGGGGTGTCAAAAGGTCAATTTATGTAAAAGTACAAGGTTCTAGGCCAAGTCATGCAAGCTACCGGAATTTCTATAAATAGATATACAGCTAGCACAGACAGGTAGGATAATGGTGAAAAGATTTCTCTTAATTAGTTTCCAAAAACAAACACAAACAAACATGCACAACATGTGTTATATGTAAACACATGCATGTATGTGCGTAGTCAGGCAGTATTGCATATATTGTGTATATAAATCTTATTATATATATATATATATATATATATATATATATATATATATATATATATATATATATATATATATATATATATATATATATATAAATAAAAGATTTATATAATATATTTTATGTTATATTGGATTCACAACAATGTTACACTGTTTCATTTTCAAACATTCATATAATATGATCACAAACGATGACAAACCAAAAATGGTTCAGAAATGGTTTGAAGAACTTGACCAAGATTTCAAGTGTTCACTTAACCTCTGTGAGATGTGCCTGATGGAGATGTCTCTTTAACTTAAAGAACCTGAATCTGCTGCTAAGTTCCTGGCGCCAGATACCATAGATCATCTTCAAAAGTCATGAGGAGGCCATGTTTTGAAGGTATCAAGCACTTGTTTTGGTGGCACAAGAGGGAGCAATATAAACCAGATGTTTATGCTGATCAGTACGGGCATACCACTACACAAATTCACGGTTTGGTATGTACCTTGCTTTTGATGTAATGATTTGGTTGACTTTTGGTACTGTTAAGGGAAATGAAATTGCTTTTCATTTTATATTAATGCATTTTAGTATCTTGCGATTTTTTACATTTGAATATTTAGCATTTTAAAAGCAATTTAAAATAAAAAATGTCTGCTTTTGTAAATAATAAAAGATGAATGCAATTCACTTCCTGAGGCAAAAACCTGTGGTCTGCTACTTAATATGTTCCTGAGGGAACTCAGATTTTAACTTTCTCCAGGTAAAAAAAACCATTGTATTCAGTTCACATGTATAACAAACTCGAAAGCCTTTTACTAAAGCATGTTGCTATGAATACGCTTACCTTTCCACCCCAACTTATCAGTGTATACTGTCTGACTGATACTAGTCAAAAGACAAAACTAGAAGTGTCCACTAAACTCGTCTAGTATCAAGAAACTGTTGAGCTTATATTTATGAGTAACATGTGAAACTAAATCGCTAACTGTAAACAGTGAGTACATTTACTGTTACAGCTTTAAGGAAATCTATGTAGTACAGTAAGACTGGACCAAATCAAGCTTGTGTTTCACACTGGGAAAAAAAGAAAACACAGAAAGAAAGAAAACAGCAAAAATGACAAAAAAAATCACATACATTTCCTACCTGGGAAAAAGCCCAGAAAGAAAACAAGCCAATATATAGTATATTCACTGTAAAAGAACACAGGGGTATTTTTTAACATTCTGCTCAATTCTTCAGCAAACAGTTAGAAACCAAAAATATTAAAGGAATCAATGTGGAATTATATCTCTTAAAAAAGACATAATACATAATGTAGTAAAATATTCAACACACTACAAATATTATGTTTGTCTGTGTGTGTGTATGTGGTTAATTAAGTTATTTTAAATTGAAGTTATAAATCAATGTAGAAAAATATTACACTATTTATTTGTTGTAAATGTTGTCATTTGTTGTAATTAGCATTCCGCATTCGTTTATGTCACACAGGTCTCTCAATGTGAGTGTGGTGTGTGTGTGTGTGTGTGTGTGTGTGTCTGTGTGTGTTTTCATGCAGTTATCAGTCACAGAGATCCCTTGAACCAGGTTTGCAGCAGCACTGCTATAATGTCATTACCTCTGGTCTGTTTGAAAAGTTCATCACAGAATATTCTCTCATTACCTTTTTCATTTGCATTTTTACGACCCATTATATAGATTTATGGATTAGAGTTCAGAAAGTTTTCCATCCCTCACAATTACACATCTGCTCCGAGATATGGATGTAAAGTTCATTTGCAGGCAAGGCCAAAAAATTTAGATATTATAAACTTTTTTTTTTTTCAAATTATTCTTAATTGTGTTATTACTCATAGCCCAGAATATTTATAGCATTAGCACTGGACCTTAGACAGTAGGTTCACATCCTTTCTATTTTTGTCAGCATTATATCACAGCCCTTTAAATGGTCACAATGTGGTAAAAGTTCTTTCTGGTGTTAATTATCTGACTGGTTCAAGAGAGGACATCCTCTATATGGACGAAATAGACTGCAATTAAAGGCAACAATTTGAAAGCTAATGTTAGTTCATTTTCGTAAAAATAAATTAGAAAATATTATGTTAGCTTTCCCAATTTCTTGTCTCTGGTCCTGCCAAGTGATTCTTCTGTTCCGTTGAGGAACGTCATTAAAATGGTTAATTGGGATGTAGAATGTGCTGAGTCATTGCTCTTGGCTGCAATATTTTGTACAGGAAATGTACCAAACGTACAAATGCACAGCTTTCAGATTGAGCAGAATTAGGATGTGTAAAAGACAGTATTGTGACTACAGTACAAGAATATAAGAACTGAATTAAGAATCAGTAATGCAGTACATCATGTTTACTTCCTTTCCCAAATGAATTAGTCATGATGATGACGATGATGATGATGCAATGACAATACAATGGACTACTCAAATATTGAAATATAGAGGAAAAAAAAAAACAATAGCTTGGAAAAAGTAATCTCATATCTTCACTAACAGGACATCTAGTCACTAGGACTTTCTTAAATGCTGTTAAATTCACCAAACACACATTGGTTTATGAGGAGCAGGCTGTTTCTGATGCTGAACATGGATCTAACCAAAGTGGGAGGAAACCAGTGTGGTGACAGAGTGGTTAGCACTTTTCATCTCCATTGTCCCCAGTTTAATTCATGACTGATGAAATCAGGTTCGAAGGTTTAAAAGTTTCTCTCTGCTTTAAGGCCAGATGTTTTTCAAAACTGTTTATTCTTTTAATTATAACATTTTAATGAAGACTAAGTACAAGGATATTTTCTATTTTCTATTACACTTGCAATCGAATGCAAAGAATAAACTGTAGGGGCCAAAGTTGTTGCTGTGAAACAGTTCGAATAAAGAACTCACTTCTTCTCCACACACACACATACACACACACATTACGCAATTTCCCAGGAATCACAAGGAACATAAAGAATATTATGTGAGCCTCAGGATCTCACCGACGATTTCTCTCATTTCATGCCAATAGGAAATTTGTTTCAGCAGTATTCTATCAGGAAAAAAAAACCCACAGCCATTTCCTCAGTATAACATCCATAACATGGCACCTTATAGCATTTTCTCTCTGTCTCCTTTCAAATCGAGACAGTTAATGTATGTTTATAAGTAATTAAATCGCCAAACAAACAAATAAATAGGAAATTTATAGTATATAATAGCATGTGTTGTCAAAAAGAAACAAAAATGCTTTTTTTATATGCGTCAAGGAAAATAATTAAGGGATTTAGAACTGCAGTTATATGTTTTTGTTTAGGGAAATGGCTTTGCATTAAACAGGTCTCAGTTATTTCATTGGTTTCCATGTGCTTGATGGATCTGCGAATCTCAGCAAAAAAACAATTATCCACAGGCTAATAAGCATTTAAAACCTGCACGTGTAAGCTGCTTAGATAACAAATTCACTCACATGGGTATAAGTACAGATATTATCAAGTACATATATCAGTTCTTAGGGCCTCTAATTACAGATCTTTATTTCATTTTGTAATTAGGAATGTAATGAGAATTACAAGAAGAATGCACTTTGTTAGCGTTTTCTATAAAAAAAAAAAAAACGATAAGAATGTTTATCAGAACATAATTTGTTAAAAATGAATACGCATGCACATGTAATGACCATAAAATGTGAGAATCAATAGTGAGATCTTTCATTTTCCATTTAAATAAAAAAAAATGTTTTGACACATCCCTATCTGTACTTTCAGAATGTTTAGTGCTGTTTCATTTAGACTGTGACAAATAACACCAATGCTCGCAATAACAAACGTATTATTGATTTTTTGAGATTTCTATTTGGAGCAAGCGATAACAAGATTTGTTTTTTTATTGCTCCTCACACTACCTGACTCTGTACACACATATACAGACACACACACACACACACACACACACACACACACACAAACACAGACCCAGACACACTCACACAGGATTTGATGGCTTATAAACATGGCTGATGTCACTCATGATCAAGCCCTATACTCAGTTCAGTGAACCTCGCTTCGGGATGCCCAAGATAGCTCCCCCACATGCATCTTTTTTTTTTCACAGACAGAAAAGAAAAAAATCGGTTCATTTCCTTTAGGATTTCAGCAGGCCTGAAAAGCTGTGAGTGAGAAATCTGCCACGGCTGCTTTATACTCTCAGGCCCAAAGGTTTCTGCACTTTCCTCTCCTCCTGTCTTTCGTCTGCACCCTTTACTCTTTATTTTGTACTGTGTCTCTAAAACAGACGAATGGATGCTTCTGCTCTCTGTCATGTTTATTGTTTAGGCTTCTGTATACCACTGGTGCATGTGCCCATGAGGATTTATCTGCGATCATTAGTGTATACACATGATTCTCTTATCATGAATCACTAAAATGAGATTTTTTTTTTGGGAGGGGGGGTGAGGGAGGTTGTTTAATTTACAGTTTTTATGGGTTTTTCTCTTTTTACAATTCTTCTTTGACTTGCACCATTGGGAACAGTGATACGAGCAAATCATGTATTAAAAAATAAGATATTGTACCTCTACAGTATATACTGCATATTGATAAAGTGAATGTGGTTGCCTGGAAACAGCTTACAGATGCTAAGCTGTAAGAAATAGCACTATTGCTACATCAGAGACTTGAAGAAGGTCAGACATCTATTAAGACCTGTGGGAGACCTATGAGTGTGTGGAATTGACAAAGCCTGGGAGAAGCAGTCACTGATTATAGTTGAGACAGAAGAGGCAACGACAGATTCTGAATTTTGCTAGTTGGATTTCTCAGGCTGACCGGCCTAATGTTTAAATTACTGAGATGAACTACGTTTTTGTGAGATTTTTTTTTTCCCCGTACATTGAATTTATAGTAAAAGCATGAATGTAAAATTCAGATCTTTACACTGGAGCTCTTTGTTAGGCCTGTAATACAGCTATTTTTGTTTGATGCTTGGTGTGTTGGCTCTTTGCTTTTAGTCCTTGTCTTCAGTAAGTGAAATGCATTTTATCTACAGCCAGTACACTGGAGTAGAGAGCCAAAACATGAAAATGCATCACTTTCCATTTATTTATGGACTGCAATCTTCATTATTGAACAGTGGGACGTGCGTTGAAAGATGGTCTGTTCAGAGTCCCTTAACTCATGCTACGGGACTCATAAGGTGAATTATGGAAAAGCTTTTGGAAGTCATAAGATTGCTTGTAAATGGAAGAATGCGCACTTTACATTTCCAAACGAAATTCTTGGAAACATATTTTATATTGCAGGCACTGCAGTTTAATTAGAAATGCCAGTGACAAGAATTTAGTTTGTGGGCTCCAAGTGCACTTTCTTAAATAGACTGCTCGACCTGCAGCTACAGTATGTGTCGGTGAAGTTAGAGTCCATTTTTAAACATCGTTCAATAGACACAGTCGCATATTAATAGTGTTTAATAATGGCCAGGAATATGAATAATATTCAAACCTGCCCAACTGTTACCAGAGGCCATTACCAGTAGGGGGTCCTCAGTTGTGTGACCCCCATTAGCTCTTCCTATCTTTCTAAAGAATGTCCGATTCTTTTTCAGAGTCTCAGTTGTTGGTGTTAATCAAGAAAGCATATTAAACAAAAAAGAAAAAAAAATGACAGAAGATTCTTGCGAGTGAAACTTTTTCATTTTGATGTAAATTTATACAGCAAAAACCAACTAAAATCCACAAATATTATGCCACTATCCTTGTGGATGGCTATGTAGAAACGAATATTAAAATAAAAAGAACATATGGCATGTAGCCTGCAGTGCCTACTAATAAAATATTATATTTCATTAGCAAGAGTGATTGTAAAAGATTCCCACTTGACATTGACGACTGCAAGCCGAACTAAATTCATCCCTAATTGAGATCACTTGCAAAAATAAACTGAAGCGACTGATCAGGATCTGCATTATGCTGCTGCCATGTGATTGGCTGTTGGAATTGCATAAATGAGCATGTGTTCTATTAAAGTGGCTAACGAGCGTATGTTCTCAATATGTTACTCAAGATATTGATGTACAGTTGTCCAGCAATTTTCATCATCCTGTGTGATCAGTAATACACTAGAAGTAAAGTTAGAAGTAAAGTTTTCTTATTTTTTCTTCAATTGAATAAAATATACAAGACAGAAAAGAGATTTTGTTCGGTGCGTAAAAAACGAGTCTTTTGGAAGAAGCCCCCACACTGTCATATTATTTAGTGAAGTGAAAAGTTTTGACATCCTTCCATTTCAACCTGATAACTTCGGTATATGTGAGTAATAATGTGCATATTGGAGAATGGCATACAATTTACCCATCAGTAGATTTTGAGTAAATCGCATTGCCAAACCATTTTAAATCAATGAGATGGAAACTGGAGTTAACATCGTGCAATGATGTGGAATAAAGACAAACTGACATGAATTTTTACCACTGTGTGAAAAGCTTACCTGCTCATAAGAAGAGTAAGCAATGATAGGAGATGTCTATGTGTGGTCTGTAAGGTCACTATACAAAAATAAATGAACCAATCCCAAAATATTAATCTTTTCATTATCTTAGCGATAAATCATCGGCCACCTAATTCATTTGAACTGGAATGTTTAAACCTTGTGAGTAAGCCAACTTTTATTTGTTTAACCAAAAGAAGAGGCGACTTTGCTTTGTTTAATGACTTGAAACAGAGTTCTTAAATATTGGACTGCTGGATTTTACATGAAATGTTTTCCTTTTATCACGATTTTAACTTTTGAGTGTAAGAAGCAAAAATAAACAAGCAAATAGAAGTACTTTTTCCTTTCCCCCCTAGTTCATTCATTCATTCATTCATCTTCTACCGCTTTATCCGATCTTCCTCGGGTCACGGGGAGCCTGTGCCTATCTCAGGCGTCTATGGGCATTAAGGCAGGATACACCCTGGATGAAATGCCAACCCATCGCAGGGCACACACCCACACATTCACGCACACATTCATACACTAGGGACAATTTTCCAAGGAGCCAATCAACCTACCGTGCATGTTTTTGGACCGGGGGAAACTGGAGAACCCGGGGAAAAACCCCCTGAGGCACGGGGAGAACATGCAAACTCCACACACACATTCCCGAGACGGGAATCGAACCCGGATCCTGGCGGTGTGAGGCGAACGTGCTAACCACTAAGCCACCGTGCCCCCTTCCCCCCTAGTTCTGTATATTAATGTCTGTGGTGACATGATAACTGTGATCATCTAAATTGTGCTTAGTCAATAGTATATTATAAGGGTATTACTTCATCTTTTTATGACTACATAGTAATCACTGATATTTATGTTCTTTTTTGCAGCTGGCATCCACACTATACTAGAATCCTATTAATTTGACAAAACACCAGCAGGCAACTTCTAATCAGCGACATGATTGATTGCCGAAAGACTTAGTGGTAGATGTTTTTAATGAGCTGTTAATGAGCTGTGGCCCTGAAAGAGGAGTTGGAGACTGAATCCCTGTGAGAACTTCTCACTGTCAAGTGTGTTCACTTCACTCTTCCTTACAGTATCCACCGTCCTGCTGAAGTGTCTGTCACAGTTATTATGAGCGAGGAACTCAGAGGAGCCTGGATCAGAGAATGAAGCTCAGATGAGTCTCCTGTGCCTCAGGCACTGCACATACCATTCCACTTGAGTTTAGATGAAGTCTGTAGACTGAGTCATTAAAACACAACTCCAAGAAGTTTTGGTGAAGACTTCAGTCAGAGTTGTATAATAATTCCATATACTATGGCCAAGATGTTTGGTTTTAAGGCTGTTTTTTTTCTGTATATTATATTCAGTGCCTCAGGGGGGGTTTTTCTCCGGGTTCTCCGGTTTCCCCCCGGTCCAAAAACATGCATGATAGGTTGATTGGCACCTTGGAAAATTGTCACGTGTGTATGAATGTGTGTGTGAATGTGTGTGTGAATGTGTGTGTGTGTGCCCTGCGATGGGTTGGCATTCCATCCAGGGTGTATCCTGCCTTAATGCCCATAGACGCCTGAGATAGGCACAGGCTCCCCGTGACCCGATGGAAGATCGGATAAAGCGGTAGAAGATGAATGAATGAATGAATGAATATTCAGTGCCATTTAACCTAGAGGTATATTGTAAGTGGCATGGCCATAAGTGTGTGTGTGTGTGTGGGGGGGGGGGGGGGGGGGGGGGGAATTGGTGAGATCAAACAATAAATGCAGTCATATTTACAGGTTGTTATCCTACAATATCATTTTCTTCATTCATACTTTTTGCGTCACTCTTGTCTTGAGGGGTTTTTCTTCCCTAAAATCAGCTGGGCAAAGTTTACACCAGGCTTATTTGTTTCTCCTATAAATTGAATTGTTACATTTACAAGCATATTAATTATACATGTGTCTGTGTGTTTTTCATTGAAGAATTGTGAATATTTAAACGTGTAACACAAAGTATTTTGTCTCTAATGAAAAAAAAGGGCCCTGTGAAGTTTTAAAGGCATTGCGGTTAGGTATGATCGACTATATTATTATCTTCACAGGAGAATGCTGATGAAAAAAGGTTTTTCGTTTGAAAACATTTCAGACTTTCACTTTCTAAACCGTGTAAGGAAATTGGAAGGTTTTTAAAAAAATATTTTTATTCAGAACGAACCTTTGAGGTATGTGCCTCCTGTAGTGATTCCTTTAGTGTCAGCGTGTGAAAGCGTTTGTTTGTATGTGTGACTGCATATTGACAGGTGCTGTTTTGCAGTTTTCCTCTTTTAAAGCTTTTCACATCTCCCTTGGTAGATGCAGATATACAGTGTAATGAGACACACATTCACTAAAACCTATGTCTGTTACACCGTGATTTTTGATCAAGAAACATTTAAGTTAGATTTAAATCCCCACGGTGGCATGCGACATAGCATAGAGGAAATAACCGTTTATCAATCATTTACCTATTTTATTTTATTTTAACTCACTTTTGGCTTTCCTTCCACATGGAGGGAATCTAATCATGCGGATATGATGTATCAGTAATGCAATCAGTATTGCGCACACACTCTCTCCCTATTTTTCTACAGCTTTCCCCTCGTTACTCCATCTTCTGCTTCGCTCACTGGGCCATAATTCAGTAATTAATAGAGTTGCACAGGGGTACTTGAGAGAGATATTACCATGCATAATGCATCTGCATTGAGAAGACTAAACTCCATATTTCATCACTTTTATTACACCATTTCATAATGTAGGAGTTAAAGACATGTTAACCTTCAGGCCACTCCACGGTAGCACTCTTGGTGGGTAAATTATCCCGATAACCAGGAATTATGGGTGTGTGCATTGCTGGACATGGAAAACATATGGTAATATGAAATTAATGAATTAGATCTGGCGCGATCAAAGTATCATAAGCTTCGAAGCACAGCTGGAATGACTTTTATGTATTAACGATTCATTTTTGACATTTATGTGACTTTTATTGTTGCCCCTGTTTTCGATGCCGCCATGGTCCAACAGTAGCAATTCACAACTACATCACTTTTCATCAGCTCATCATCCACAACAACAAGTGTCTCAAATTTACGAGGGGAAGTCAAAAAGTAAATGGACATTTTAGAAAAGGGGCATTTATTCTAATAACAGAAATGTGAAACATACTTTATAATTACTACATAACCTCCCTGGACTTCATTGTGCTTTTCCCCCCAAAAAATGTATTCAGTTATATTTGCAACCAATTTTGCACCGCATCAATGACTTCTTCATCACTTGCAAATCTTCTTCCCCTTAGAGCTTCCTTTAATGGTCCAAATGGTGTTCCAGAACTTTGAATCCGAATAATGCATTCGACGAATAATGTCCGCAGGTTTAAGACCGTCCGCAAACAAAAAGTGAATAACTGCCCTCATTTCCTGCTTGGTGCAGATCGACAAGGGAGCTGTCATTTGAGCTGACACTAGAGCTGACCCGGTAGTTCACATCCTGCTTTTAGTCTTGATTTCAAGGTCTGTTGATTGAGAAAAGATGTGACCATTTATACATTCCATTTCCGCACAAATCGGTATGTTCGACATGTTCAGCAGGAACCAGACAGTGATTTTTGCCTGTTACCTGGCTATTAGCTGCTTGTTCAGTTATCAAATGTACTTTATTTTACACAGATAACAAATCACTACATCACTGAAAAAATAGCCCTACCACTATCAAGGAGTCGTGCTTTGTGTGAAAAATCAACTACACGTATACATTGGAATGTGCTATAGACATAACCAACATTCACTTAAAGCTGAAATGTGATATGTGCCAGATTTCTGGCTTCGTTCTGGGTATATGTGATTTCACTTGAATTAGATCAGGTTACACACCCACAGAGAATACTCATTTCTCCAAAGTATTTCTCCATTTGCCTTAGGCTATCATTTTAACCTACTGACCGGCTATCAAAACAGAGTTCTCACATTCTTTAGCTAATAAACTACAGGCTAAATGTAAAGTGCGCGGTAAATGCCTTTTATTTCATGTGAGCCTCAGTAAGATTGAAGCTGTATTCATTACTGCAGTTTTCCAAATCTGCCCTGCACATTTAGTATTTTCCCTGAAAACGCACGCACACACACACACACACACACACACACACACACACACACACACACACACACACACACACACACACACACACACACACACACACACACACACACACACACACACACACACACACACACACACACACACACACACACACACACACACAGGAAGCAATATTAATGAGCTGATGAGTTTAATCGTTCATGTTAGAGTAGGGAAAACATTAAAATGTTCATGGTTTAGGAACTGTGTATTACAAATGCATACAAGCACGGGCAGCTACAAATGTTCGTATAAAGCTGAATGTAATAAACAAAGACTTGAAGCAAATTCATCTAAATGTCAATAGATGTAATTAAAGGTGTTTATGGAAAACTCTAAATAAAATAAAAACCAAATAAACAATGTTATGTATTTATTGATAAGACAATTTTACACCAGGTACATTCTCTATAACACATGCCACGTCATTTTATGTGGCCTGCAAGAGCTTAAAAGGTGTATGATTGTCAACACTGCTTTAATGCATGCACTGACAATAAACTACATCCCCCACAATGTATGCGACTATGTTACCCGCAAAGTTACCCACAAATCGCCATTTACCAAGGGTTTTCTCCAACAAGCGGAACTGAGAAATGTATCCCAAAATGTACAGCATGCGAAAAATTAATGCAGATGGAAGGCATTTCCAAGAAAGGAAAGCGAATACATGGGGAGGGTGTAGCTCAGTGGTCTAAGGTGCTGGGCTGCTGATCGAAAGGTAGCGGTTCAAGCCCTGGCATCGCCAAGTTGCCGCTCTTTGGTCCTTGAGACCCTTAACCTTCTGTGCTTCAAGGGCACAGTATCCTGGCTGACCCTGCGCTCTGACTCCAGCTACCAAACAACAAGTTTGGATATGCGAAGAAAAGAATTTCACTGTGCTCTAATGGATATGTTCCAAATAAAAGCTATTCTAAAATAAATAAATAAATAAATCTTCTAAAGTTGTTTTGTGTTATAAGGCGGTGTCGCTCATCAAAGAGTAAATACTGTCTTATAGTTACAACTTGCCCTTCGAGGGCAACCATAATGCTGATGTGGACCACGGTGACACGCCTGCTCTAAAATATTGGATAAATTCTTGAAAAAAAAAAACATACAGTGCACTGCAAATATTATTCATCCACTGTGCCAATCTTCCACCATAATTGAGACGATGACCCTTGAATATGATTAAACTGTCATCTTGCTGCAATGTTCTGCAGAGCACTTACAATGCTGGTTTGACAAGACCCCTGACACTAGACATGATACTACACTACAGCGTGACAATAATGGGTGACACCATCCAGCCTGGCCTCTCCCTCACCCCTTTATAATGCAGCAGTGCTCAAGCATATGTTCTCCATTAACTTTTACTTTATTCCATTTTATAATTTTTTTTAATGGTGGGGGTGGCTTTCCTTTCAGCCGTGACTAATTCTACACCCTAGAGGCACTAAACAAACCTTTCTCAAGAAATAAGACAGCAAAATGAAATGCTGTATGTGTTTGATTATTGCTTATTTAGTAAAAATGTCAGTGATCTGAAAAAATAAAACATGCACAATTGAATAAAGCAGCACTTGAATAAGGACTTTGCTGAAGCGGGAACTAAATAAATATAGATTGGAATAAATAAGTAAAACCTTGGTCAAAATGAATGCTACACTAACATTAACTCTTTCTTGCACAGTGAGAGGTGAATAGTATTTATGACCATGGATGAATGAAACCTTATTAAATGCTGTCCATGGGATAAAATGGTAAGTAATCTTCACATGCCATCTTTTCACCGATTTCCCTGTTTGTCCTCTCCAGATCCAATTCTGCTGTAGATTCTCCATCAAACGCAGACTGGCCTTATCACTAGTCCTTGCTGCTTTGGAGTCCTGGACATAAAAAGTTTGATTGATTTCAGTAATATCCCTCAGGTCAGTGGCACCACAGCAAGGTCAGACTATATACAACACACCCTGCTGGGCCTTTTCATCCAGCCTCAGCCACAAGGGGGATGGGAGTCCAACTTTAAAATATATTCACCTCATCCCTCACTCTCACCCAGATGAAAGTGCTTCTCATTCAGGTCAAGTTCAGACAAGTTTTGCTTGTCTGAACTTTGTCGCTGTAAAATATAGTTGTGTAAGTTAGACTTCCCGCTTCCCACTTGCAATATACCGGTGCCTGGAGCAAGACCACACATAGTTAAAACTGAATAGCTGGATGAATAGCTTAGAAAGGATGCTCATCATGAGGCAGAGCCAAACTTGAATATCACCTATTCAACATTTGTAGATCTTTATTAGGACCTCGTTTACAGATCCATCCATTTGTAATTATGTGACTAAGCATTTTTGTATTTGCTCTTTGATAAATATAAACTGATGTTCCACTGATTCCGTGCCCTTTTTAAATGCTGTGTAATCATGGGCCACCATGCTCAGTGCCCTATTTAGAGCCATAGAGTTATTATTGCATCTTTCGCTCAGAAAATGAGAACGGCAAAAAAAAAAAAAAAACCTGCTAAAAGATGTGCACTGGGGAAGGAGTTATGCTGCTCACATTCTAAACATTTTTAGTGGCAGAGAAGAAAGAGGGTGAACAGTTAATTGAATTGATTTTTTAATCAAAAAGCAAGCAAATGTAGCCAATGTATAGCAAATAATGGGAATGAATTTGAACACTTTTACAAGTAAAATGCAAATAAAAACAGTAAATGAATTATAAAGATTGAATGAGGGAAAGAGGGATTACAGTGTCTGTTCATTAGAAAAGGCAGAGGGGAGAAAAAAAAAACTGTGTGTATGCTGGATGTTCCCTAAAAACCCACTACACTGCAGCCTATATCATAAATATAGTGCTGTAATCTATCAAGCTAATGTTGTCTAAGGCAGTTACATTATTAAAGCCATCCTGTTTTACCAAAAATCTTCAGTCACACATCCTTGCTGATAGAAGTTAATACAGTACTCTTAAGCCATAAATCTGTACTAATCTATAGTCTTTTTAAATTACATGTATAATTTTTGTTGCATCATTTTATATATGTATTATATTATTATTATTATTTATATATATATATATATATATATATAATATATATATATATATATATATTATTATACAGATTATAATTAATTAATAATTATAAAAATGTAATTATGGTATTGATTTATTATACAGACCTCCATGAATTATCGATCATGAATAATTTGATAATTGATCAATTTCAGAGCCGAGCTCTAAACTTACTTCATCTAAAATCTGCAGCTCTTTCAACGCCGTTATTTAAAAAAAAATTGAACCAAATCAGTTACCCGTAACCCAGATCAGTTTCTATCTGTTGTGTGAATTTGGATACATATTTATTTATTTTTTTATTTTTTTATTCATGAAACTTTGTTTGCCTTTGTACTTATTCAAGGTTGGATTATAGACTGTACAGTTGGCATGCACAAACAAATACTCTACATTTAAATCTTAGTGGATCTTTTTGCTAGTGTCTAATTAGAAGGAGATACAGTCTGGCGTACTTTATAAAGCTTGAACTAAAGCAGTGTGTAATGTTTAAACAACTAGGAAAAATAGTTGTTATTTAAGAAAAACAAATGAAAAAATGGCATCTGTCTCATTGATCCTTGCACCTGAAAATCTGCACTTAGTAGATATTCCTGCTTAGGAATCAACTATGTTGGATGAAAGTTCATTTGTTACTTTTAATTTAACCCGCACGGATGTCATCTCGCCGTAGACTAGTGCCTCCTCGTCTGGACTATATTTATTCTGTAGCAAACATCCAGATGTTTCTCCCCTTTTGCTCATTAAATTCCATGGGGGTGGTGGCAGATGCACTTAAATCAAAACACTTTTTGCGACACTTCTATCTCAAAGATGAAATGAAAATATATGCAATTAAAGTGTATAGAACAAACAGACGTTACTTCGTTTTCGCGCCATCATGTCTGAGTATGTGCAAAAGAGGAGAAAGAATGTAAAAGATGCAGCGGGAGAGGAAGGAAAAGTTTCGATTCATAGAGATGCACAAACATACTTAGAGTTAAACTTGACAAAAACACACACATACACTCACAAAACATTCTAAATTAGCTTCAAACTGCGGTTGTTACAGCGATTTTATTGTTCATATCTGCACAATTGTACATTTATTGATCTGCCTCGCAAAGATAAGACACTGCTTAATATGTATCTCACATTGCTACCATAACAGTGAACTGTTATTCAGGTCCTCGTGGACTTCTGGACTGGGTTCTAGACTATAAAGATTTAGACTATACGATCTAATGAGACAATCTATTGCAGCTAAATTAGCGCAACCCTGCTTTGTTAGTGCAAATGAGCCCAACCACTTGCATTTGCACACGCTCTGTTGTAAATCCCGTTACAGCAGTATTTGTGTGAGAGAAGTATAAACCATTGATTAATGCAGTGTTTACTTCTAAATGTGTTGGCATCCTTCTAGTGACTCAAGTGGCAACAAAATCATATTCCCCCAAGCCCACTTTCACATACGGTGGATGCAGAAATGGATGAAAATATTTAGAACAAACCAAGCCTTACATGCCTATTACGCAGTCCTTGATTATTTATACAAGTTTGCACAGATTGCCAGCCCTCTGGGAGAAATTAAAAATCTCACACGCACTTGTTTTGATGCATTTTTCATGAAACTGTCCCTTTTTCTTAATTACCTAAGACCCCATGTGCTTACAGATTTATGCAATAGAAATAAAACCTGGTTATTGCCTCAAGTGTTTACAAGTTTCCGCTGAATGAATGGCTCATGATAAAACTGGATCACGCCAGATTATGATCCACAAAAAAAAGGTGTATTTTTCTCACAATGGTGACCATTGACAGAGGCTTGAAAGATGGATTGTCTGGATATGAAGATTAGTCACACGCTCGATGCACCACATGAACTAATGCTTCAAGCAGCATTCAATGAGCAAATTATTTTAAAATTGTCATAAATGAATCGCTGATAAGTTTATTTTCATGCGTTTTTTTCCCCCAAAATGCCGTGAATTGCTACCAGGAATAAATGTAATAGATCATTGAAAATTATCGATTGAATCATGAAACTGGGTCATGTGATCTGACTAGATGGGGAGGGGGGGGGGGGGGGGGAGATCCCACCCATTTTGTGTGTTCTGTATTAAACAAATGTTTCCATCTATGCATGCTTAAACTCGGGTGTAGTGTTGTGTAGTCTAGAGTGTTATGAATTGAATAATGTATTGTTCTGGGTTAGATTCAGAAGCACGTGGCGACAACTTTTTCCTCTTAAATCAAATAGTAGGTAAGCAACTATTCTCTGAGGCAAAAGCTATCTAATGCATTTTTAATGTGCTGGGAGCTCTGTAGTCCTGTATTGGCTTATTGCCTTAATACTGTGTGATGTTTGGTTACAGAATGCTTCAGAAATTTTAATCATTTGACTGCAGTGTTCTTAAGACTAGTAATTGAAAATATAAGCGTATGTACTGGATATCAATAACAGCTTGCTGTTCAGGTTTTAAATGGTTTTCAACAAAACATCACAAGTCGGTTGTATTTATTTTTTTTATTACTATTATTTTACCATCTGAATTACAGTCTATTTAAATATGTATTACATAAATAAACTGGATATGCTACTTACAAATCCAAATTCACTACCATTACAGGAGACACCACATTAACTCCACACCTGAATGCAGTCTCTCCCGTTTAACTTATTTATTAACTGTACCTTATTGATCCTGCTTTAGCTCAGGATACATCATGCCAGAATTTTCACCTCATTTCTAATCTTCACCTAAATGTTTTTCAGTATATGCGTGTACATTTGTGAGAGGTGTTTGCTCTGTTTGCATCTCCTGACCTGAACTTTCCTCTGCCCTCTAGATTATTGATTATGATTTATATATTGTTGTTGGAGATGGTACTTCTGGACCGTATACACTATTTTTATATATTATGTATTTTTCAATAAAGATTTTATTTTTTACTCTACTTTTAAATTTTTATTCACATTTATATAATAATAATTTACATTTATTTATTTAATAATGTATGTTTACATGCTGGACGCATTTCACTGCATGTCGTACTGTGTACTGTGTGTATATGACAAATAAAATCTGAGTCTGATATTCGGATTTGGGTTGGCATTCCATCCAGGGTGTATCCTGCCTTAATGCCTTTAGACGCCTGCTAGCGGTAGAAGATGAATGAATGAATATACAGACAGTACTGTGTAAAAGTTTTTTTTAGGCAGGTGTAAAAATTTGCTATAAACAAAGAATGTTTTCATAAATATATAGAATAATTTTTTTTTGTCAATTTATAAAATGCAAAGTGAGCGACCAAAAGAAAAATCTAAACTGAATCAATATTTGGTGTGAGTAACTTTTGAAGAATTAGAAGTAGTGGAAGTGATGAGCACGACCCCCACAGAGACCTGATCTCAACATCATTGTGTGTGTGGGATTTACATGAAGAGACAGAAGGATGTGAGAACGTCTACATCCACAGAAGATCTGTGTTTACTTCTTCAACATGGAACAACCTACCAGCCGAGTTCCTTCAAAAACTGTGTGCAAGTTTACCTGGAAGAATCGCTGCTGTTTTGAAGGTAAAGAGTGTTCACACCAAATACTGATTTGTTTAGATTTCTCTTTTGTTCATTCACTGCAATTCATTCATTGACGAAAGTTAATGATTAACACTTCCATTTTTGAAATAATTTTTTGTTTACGGCATTTTTCACACCTGCCTGAAATGTTTGCACAGTATTGTATATATATATATATATATGTATATATATATAGTATATAGTATATATATATATGTGTGTGTGTGTGTGTGTGTGTGTGTGTGTGTGTGTGTGTGTGTGTGTGTGTGTGTGTGTGTGTGTGTGTGTGTGCGTGTGTATGATGTTAATTCCTAATGAGCAAACCAGTGACAAGAGTGGAAATGAAAAACTCCCTGAGATGGTATGAGGAAGAATCCTTGAAAGGAACCACACACAGAAGGGAACCCATCTTCATCTGGCTGACCCCAGATGTCCATTCATTATACTTCCATTATTGTTGAGGTTATCATCTGTTCAATGATGGAAGCTTCATTTTGTTTGACCGATTGACCTTTGCCTGAATTCGACTACTGATTTGGATTTTAAAGAAGTCTTGCATGTGCATCCGCCCCCCTCGACTTGCAAAATATTACGTGGAACAGGGCAAATCGAGCTATAAATATCCCGCCTCAAATGTAGTGTCATGTTACTGAGATATAAGAGGTATGCAGTATTCAAGAGCACATTGTGTATTGACTGCAAACTCTATCTATAGCGTGAGCCCTGGAGTGAAATGAGTTTCTCAGAATACCACAGAGTGGAGAGTAATATTGTCAGTAAGATCCTCGTGTCAATCATTCTCATAGGCTGTAGGTCTGAAGCAGGCTCGGAAACTGCTGCATATCCGCATACCACAGATGCACGAAGGTATGGGGGAACTTAGAGCGAATGTTTTGATAATAACTTTCTTTGCACACCCAGCTGTGACATATACTCGGCTTGTACTCAATGCATCGCATCAGTTTGACTTTCGGCAGCTTTTCTTGTTTCGCTTCCTAGCTCAAGCTACAACCAAATCGCAATTCGAAATTCACTATTCTGATAAAATGTGAATAAATGCACCCAAATTACAAAGGAACAGTAGTTGAAACGACAAATTATGGGGGAAAAAAGTTATAGAATTCTAATTTTATTGAGCAGCTACTTTCATTTGTCTACAGTAATATTTGCATACAGTCTACTTGTACAGGGTATAATTATAAAAGGGAATAATAATAATAATAATAAGAGGAAGAAGGAGAAGAAGAAGAATCACCACCATCATATCTTGATATCTTGATATCTTGACACACAATGTGTGTGTTTAACCCTTACAAGAGCAATGAGATCAGGGACTAGAATTGAAGAGCCTTTATTTGTCACATATACTTTACAGCACGGTGAAATTATTTCTTCACATATCCCAGTTTGGAAGCTGGGGTCAGAGCACAGGGTCAGCCATGATACGGCACCCTTGGAGCAGAGAGGGTTAAGGGCCTTGATCAAAGGCCCAAGAGTGGCAGCTGGGTGACACCAGGGCTTGAACCCCAACCCTTAACCCAGCACCTTAAGTACTGAGCGACCCTCCCCCCTTCCTGGCCCCATTGATATTAGGTGTAACTGAGATGCGGTCTGTATTCCATTTCAAATTCAGTAGGGTTCATTGCTCTGTGAAGAACACCTGAACACTCCAACATGAGCAAAGTGTCAGGAGTCCACATACTTCAACCATATCTGACACCAAGACAAATTCCCAGTACAGTAAAGTAGTCTTTACTAAACACTTTGCTGTACCTGGCAATAAAACCTTTCTGATTCTGAAACAAACGCATGTTAGCCAGTATGTGAATTGTTCACGCAGAAAAACGTCGATAAACATGGCCATGTATGTTAGATGCCAATCTTTTTATGATCATCTGGAGCTGTTGAGACGGCTACCTACCACACCTGCTGTTATTCTCCAGGCATGCACACCACACTCTACAATGATTAGAAGTATTGAACTTGATTCCTAATAGGATAAAAAAAAAAAAAAGATTGCTTATGGTCAATTGTTTCATTCAGAAGCAATATCGAACTGGTTATGAGAAAAGAGAAAAGACAGCATGGTGTTTTATCGTGGCTTATTACTGGAACTGCTGCATATTCTTTAACAAAAAATAAAGCTCAACAATTTCCATTCTACAAAAAAGGGGGTAATCTACTAGAGTAAAATCTTGTAGCTAGCTTCTTCAGTGCACAATGGCTGGCGTCCTGTCACTCACAAAAATAAACTCCGAAGACAAAAGAGTAACTTTCTTTCTACGAGGCTTGATTGGTTTCTCTAATTGGCTGCTCATTTCCTAGCCTCTGGATCTCCTGTTCCGTTTGGTAATGACTTATGTTCGTGACAGTGAGTGTGTGTATGTGGGGGTTAGCCCGTGTCAGTGTTGGGGGTTGAATAGGGCAGACAATGCTTTGAGCATTAGAAGCAAGGCAACGAGCGTGCGTTGTTACTACCATTATCATTGTTTCAGACAGGCCAAGAGCAGAATGCTAAGATAGTGCTTTCTAGTGCATACTCCGGCAAGCCTATGATCGATTATTTTGAGCATCTGCTGCCTACTAATGCTCTCAATGCATCTGCGGTGCCTGTCAATAAATGAACTGATGTTAAATATGTAGGCTGAGATAGATCAAACAAGGTCAAGTACAGTTACATAATGCCTTTATAATGTACTAAACTAAAGCACAGATTTTGTCTTAACGGTATATATAAAAACATGCGTCTATAATGGAAACCCCGCCATTCTGCCAAACAGACAAATCGACAGTATGAACAATGTATACGGATACACACACGCTCGAACAGACGATTTTTCTCTACTCAAAATCAATAACCATTTGATGAAAATGGAGGTCATAATGCCTCTAATGATCACTCCTACCGAGGTCTTTTCCTTGGTGCCTCTAAACAGCTTTCTCTCCTACTGCTTTCAGAAGTGAACGCATATTTGACCTGTTCAGAAGTAATATTCCGCACGGTATTAATTCGGTGTCCTGGCGTGAGTGCGCTCAAAATTCGCACACTTTCCAGTTTTTAAAGCAATGCTGGCAAGCTGTGAGATTATTTGCTTTTCCTCTCCCGCGGATTAAACACTTTTCACTGATAAGTGTGCTTGAGCCCTGAAAACGTATTAGGGGAGAGGTAAGACACTGAGAAGTACCATTATCATGATGTTCAATTTCCAAATGATAGGCATAATTGCAGGAATTTAATCAGTGTCTGGACTACTGCGGGATTGGAATCTGTTTTTAAGAAATGAGGAGAGGAAATGGTACGAGTTAAAAACGATTCCGTATCCGCCTTGGTGCATCTGGAAGGCGGATATGTTTCATCTTTTTAATATATTTAGCACTTCAGCCAACTAATCACTGCTGGCTCAATTGCATCGCATATACTGTAGCGCTTATCATATTGTAATGTTTCAGCAGGAAAGGGAACCTACAGTACAGCAAACACATTTGAGTTAAGCTGGGACCATGCAGAATGCTTTATTGATCTCCACATCACTTCCTTAATTTGCAGCCGACTAAATGGAGTTTCTTCTGAACATGAATCACAAGGGGCGAAAGTTGCTAGATCACGCCAGTGCATACAGGATGTTTTTCAGAAAAGAAAGGATTATTTGCTTCAACATAAAATGAGAACAACAAAGAGTATTTATGATCAACATATATAAGCGTACAAAACTGTTGGACATGTGATTTTTAGCATAGTACTGAATGCATGAAAGAGAGGCCTCCCAACAAATGTTTTAAAAGAGCACTAATGAGTGCCTTAAAATGAACAGGGGTTGTTTTTTGTGTTGACAAGATGAAACAGGAATTCAGACTGCGGCATACTGAGTAGTTCCTCCCTCACCACAGGTGGCAAAAGTACATACATCCTCTGGCCTCTGACCGTCACGGACCGACACTCCTAACCGTCCCCATATATACTGATCATTATTCTGGCTCCTCTCAACCAATAAGTTTGGCTTTGGCTTTTCCGTCGCATCATCCAGGTGAATGCTGCTCACCGGTGGTGGATGAGGAGATTCCCCTTTCACAATTTAAAGCACTTTAAGTGTCCAGAAAAGCACTATATAAATGTAATTATTATTATTATTATTATTATTATTATTATTATTGTTATTATTATTATTATTATTATTATTATTATTATTATTATTATTATTGTATAGAACACAAGTAGAGAAGAGTTTATCAGGTGATACGGAATGGTTATATGACTGACTCTTTCTGTCTCATCCACGTCACCATACTCCATCTTGCTTGCTGCCTTGTTAGCTTTATAACTAGATTATGTCTGTGGAGTTTGATAGGAAGGAAATGATACACTAGGGATAGATTGCAAAAGCCTCAAAATGACAGGAAATAGTTGGAGAAGATAAAATATTGCTAATTCACCATTCAAACAAAGTTAAAGTTGTTGTAAATGTATGAAGTAGAAAGTGCAAATATTCGTGTTTAAAAAAAGGTAATGAGTGAAAGAAAAAAGTTGTCTTAGAATAAACAGTGAAGCACTGAAAAATCTACAGTAATGAAGTATTTGTACTCTTGAATTGCTTACTCAGTTTATCATTCTGTCATTATTTTGGAGCACACTAGCATAGACAACTTTAACGCTAATCTACTCCTACTAAAGGCTAAAAAAAGGAAAATAAATTCTTTACGATTTAATGGTAACTTTAGCCGTAGTATATAGGCAATCAGTTAAACATTCTGAGATGCACTGTTATTTCCAGTCAAGAAGTGGATTCAAACCAATCCCCCACCACTACAGAACCAGTGCATTTCCCACAATTCACATCTGTATTTTTTCATGACACATCTGACAAACACTACATGTTGTAAGCATGGTTTGATAAGTCTTACCTGGATTTCCACCAGCTGACTCAATTTGAATGCAAGGCTGAAATGTGAATATAATGATATGACGGTTTGATGGGTAGGTGTGCTCTCTTCATGCTGGTGTGACTGGTGCTCATACTCAGGAAATCTGTAAAAGGAATTTGCATGAAATTTTTATAATGGACATATTCACCTTTTGGCGTCCGTGTTCAGTGTATAGCATTTATAAACTCTTTTTTTCCCCCCGCTGCCATGTCAACACATGAGAGCAGGAGGGAGAGATAGAGAAAATGATTGATTACTGTCATAAATCAGTGTCTGCAATACATGAGTATGATTCTGTTGGTTATAACTACCACTAAATCACACAATGACACTTTTGCTTCCATCCATAGACTAAAAAAAAATGCAGTTTACTCGACTCTCGGCCATTTTGTTTCCATTTTCAATATCATTCTTTAGATGAGGGATGCTGGTTAATGGTTGCTTTGAGTTCTGTACTTCCTGGCAGCTACTCCAATTATTCTTTCATGAACATGAAGGCCAGGGATTGGCTTTCACATCTGTCCCTGCCAATTTTATGATAGCAAAATGGATATCTGCGTGAGTCCAGTCTAAGCGGCTGCTGCTGAATGAGAATTTATGCTGGGTGATGGCAGAGAATTTGCGTGTTTTCATTATCCATTTCTCTGTGCACTCATTCCTCTAGCAAACCTGTGCACATGTCTAAAGCACACACACACACACACACACACACACACACACACATTTTCATTTGTAATATGAAGGGGCTGTTTTAAACACCAGATTGCGAAGAAAAATCACAGTCTATCAGGCTGTATACAAAATATACGGTATGATAAGCGGTAGGTGTGAATATATCTAAGGAGATTAAAGGTCAGTCGCCACTGGAGCATCATAACAGATTCCACAATGACAAAGGTCAAGAAAACGCAAGTTCAGGTTCTTTTCACAGGTTGATAGCTGTCAGCTGATAACTGGTGCATTCATTTATAGACTAGACCCGCTATGCAATGTGGCATTTATTTGGATTCTTTTTTTGTAAAGATCATGGAGGAAAAAAATGGTTATACCGAATTAATTTCATTGTGAATGATCAAAATATATGTCAGACACGTGGATGGTTTAGTACAGCTAATTTCAACGGAATTAAAATTAGAAGTGGCCTTCAATGTTAATTGTAATTTCAATCTATATGTGCTTCTTTTTCATTTGGCCATCCATTAAAAGCACTCAAATGTTTTTTTGTTTTTTTTTGGTGTGTTTGTCAGCCTTTCCTCTATGATCAGCATGCTTGCAACTATGCTTTTTTCATCACAGTTCCTCTTCACTACCCACCTTTTCACTCCTCCCATTACTCCCCTGTCCTCTCCACCTTCAGCAATCTGTCTCTTTCTCTCTTTAGCTCATTAGTCTGCAGGAGAGACAGCCATCAATCAGAGCTTAGCAGATGTATCAGAGCATCAAGGGTAATAAACAATTAATTGTTAGTGGTGAAGATGTGAGCCTCAGGGGACATAGTCGAAGCGTTGGTTCTGAGTAACTTCCTCCCATTATTTATACTGAACTGCTTTTTTTTCTCTCCACAGGTTTGGCATGACCTTCCGTAACCTTCCGCCTCGTTTACCAAGTCAGTGGGGGTCAGTAGGTGGCTGGATGAGAAGTGGATTACATTCTGCTTTTGCAACTAGGAAAGTTTGTTATTACACACAAACAGTATAAGCATTTTGACCACTGCATTAGTCAATAGTGTTTGGCATTATATATATATATATATATATATATATATATATATATATATATATATATATATATAGATAGATAGATAGATAGATAGATAGATAGATAGATAGATAGATAGATAGCAATGTTGCAGTGATTTTGGCACAACAAACCTAGCCACAGATAGCATACATAAAGAATTTTATTTTCAAAATGGCCTTTGTCTCAAAGCTGCTTTGCAGAATGTAAAAATTATACAACAAAAATTATAATATAAATGATTTATGTGTATTTATCCCTGTTGATCATGCCTGGGTGGACTGTGGCAAGGACAAAGCCTTCGATGGAATGAGGAAGAAACCTTGGAGGAACCTTTTCCTCAAAAGGGAAACCAATCCTCATTTGGGTGATGTCAAGAGTGTAATTATAAATAATACAAAATAGCAGCGAGTGAGAAATAGCTTAAAGAGTGAAATACCATGGAGTGTGTGATTGTGAGTAATGTCCTATCTGCAATGTTATATTGTCAGTTGATGCTGTGGGAGCTAAAGAAGTCCAGTGTCGAAGCTCTGTATTCAATAAATAGTTTATAAATGTCTATAACAATAAATTGCCTATAATCAATTAATTAAAACAAACAATTAAAATAAATATCTAACAGACATCCAAAAGACATTTTGAGGACGCCCTTTTGTGTATTAATGTCATAGTCAGGATATTAGCATGTTTGCTAAAGCTGCATGTTAGCTAGTAGTGTGTGTGTGTGTGTGTGTGTGTGTGTGTGTGTGTGTGTGTGTGTGTGTGTGTGTGTGTGTGTGTGTGTGTGTGTGTGTGTGTGTGCAGTGTGTGTGTGTGTGTGTGTGTGTGTGTGTGTGTGTGTGTGTGTGTAAATGACTAACTGTAAAATGTTGGAGGTTACATGATGTTAATTAGACACATTATAACTATTAACCTCTGAGTGCATGATTGGTTGACTCACTGGGTTAAAGATCATCAAAACACAAAGCCAGATCAGAGAAGGCAAATGCAAACTCCTCAACATTTAATCCTTGTTGTCACATAGTGGGTTCACTCCCATTCAAGTGATGTTTTTGTTGTTGTTGTTGTTATTGTTATTGTTATTGCTTGATGGTTTTGTTCATTTACCATATTGCTGACAGGTTTCTGCTGTGGCATAGGTCAGTGTACACCTCGAGCAGAAATGCCATTCTTGCTGCATATAGTGTTTCACATACCCTAGGCACAGTGAGTTTGTTTTAATGACAGTGTTTGGACTGACAACACAAAAACATTGAGTGAACATATTGACGAGAAAACTTCCACTTTATAATTGGCCATGCTCCCAAACACTGCTCTTGGATATACACACATCAACACACACGCACACACACACACACATGCACAGTAAGCAATACCCCGTTGTCCGGGAGCTGGATAACGTTCTACACTTCTCGTGAAGATGGTATGTAGGGCCCTTAGCTCAATTATGTTTTATCCTGTGTAGAGTACAAACCAAATGAATAAGAAGCCATTTGAGATTTGTTAGAAGATGATTCATAGTATGAAAAAAATGCTCAAAAATCAATCTACACTTCAATAAAACAAAAACAAAAAACAAACAAAAAAGGAAAACAGTACAATGGGTACTTAGGCTTTTCCTGCGTGTGAAGAAGCAATTCTAGCCTGAGACATTAATCAGGATGATTCTGTGGTGACTGTGTTTGATCAATCAATGATCTGCACTATTTTTAGCTCCACCTGCGTATCCCAGCTCAGCATAGCTTCTGTGGAAGAGGAAACCGTGATAACATGGAGAATTATTGGTAATTTTCTAACCTGAACCATGCGGCATGGTCCTGCTGGGAAAAGCGCTATTATCCAGCTGATACAATTATTTCAAATCCTTCAGGACATAGTTTTCATGTTAAGAAACTTCCACTTCTATCATGGGGATAAGATGAGAACGTTAAAACATGCCACACATCAGAAGCAAACAATCGGTTTCACAGAATTCCACAGTATTCCACAGATTAGAATGTGAACATGCAAATTTATTTCTACAGCCAATAGAAGCCCAAAGGATCAGTCTTTTGTCACCTATCACTCTTCATGTGCAAGAGAAGCAATCAGCTGAATGTCAGAAAATAAGGTTCTCTCATCAATTTGATTTGCTGTCGAGTCACCTTCTGCAGAGATAAACATAACGCGTTTTTTATTTTGCAGAACAATGAAATCAGATTGCATGAGAAAGGTGCAAATCTATATTTTATTTTTTATATATATGCTTTTATTGTTATTTTATTGTTCAAATGGAACTTTTATTCCACGGCTTGTGTTTGTGAGTAGTTTTTTTATGATCTATGTCAAATTTAGCTCTATTTCAAAACACTACTTTACTGTCCTTCTTTTCTTCAATTTTTGTTCGCAGTTTTGATTATTTTAATTAGAATATTTGAAATTCTGAATTAATAATGGATTGCATAATCTCCAAAACCTTTTTCATTCAGATTTCCATGTCACATTTAAAGTTTAAATAAATAAAGGACTAAACAGACAGACCAGGGGTTTTACTTTATACACATTCAAGATAATCAAATTAAGTTAATTATGTTCTGCAAGTAAAGTTCTTCAAATGCACATATGGATGTGATTTATAAAGCAGGACTGTGTTGTTCGAGATAATTGTGTGTTCACAAGTTGCTTGAAAATCTGTATATACCAGGGCTGCCAATAGATTAAATGCTTTAGTGGTTGTGTGAATTGTTAAAAATGGTACGTGGCTCCTTTAAGAATTAGGTTCCGGTTAGCTTTCCATATGAACTGGTGATGTGTTTAGGTTACATATTAATAACAGTGAGGAGCTTATACCTGTTATTATTGTGCAGCTAGGAGGTGTAATTCATAGATGTTTCGGATGAGTGAGTGTGTATGCGCATTGATGGGTGTTTTTTGTTCATAAAAAACATCTATCGCCTCTTTTATATTTCATCCTAACATTACAAGCGGTAAGTGCGGCTGACGAAAGATCAATGGTGAAATTATCAGGGAAAGCCACAGACTGAAGTTTAATGTTCTTTTTCTTCTTTGTTCTTTTTGTTCTTTGTTGTCCGGGTTTCACTCATTCACCAAAACAAGCAGAGTGAAGGAGCAGATCAGCAGATAGAAAGGTGCCTCTGTGTTAATTGTGCGCTAATAAAAAAAAGTGCTGTTAAAGTGAATTTGCATTAACGTGTTATTAACGAGATTAATGGCTGATCAGTGGTGTAATAACTAATCCGTGTGCACAGATTGCTGCAGTGCAAGTGCTCATTTTAATTGTATTACTATAGTACGTTTAACAATACGACGTGGTATCAAAAAGTTTCAAGCCTAGCTCTGTTCACAAGAAATTACTTTATTATCACCTTCAAAATGGTCCCCATATGGTTACCTTTCCTGCCACTCTTGGAATGTGTCCTAGAGGACTTCTTTTTGCACCTTCCCTGATTCATGCTGGATTTCAGCAAGGGTGTCAAATGATCCTAAAGATGATTCCTCTGAGCTGGATCATCATCGGGAACAGAACGAAGTCCACATGAGCCAAATCTGGTGCGAGATCGTGTGGATTGTTCATTATCATTATGCACAAGTTGCATTTCCGGCACATTAAAGGAGTTCCTGATCTCTCGTTATTTTCTTCGTCACGTTATTCCGTCCTTGAAGTGAGCGTGCCACTCAAAACACCTCGAACGACTTATTGCAGGATCGCCGTATGTCAAACTTACGTCATGTCAAACGCCTCCGGGGTAGATTTGCCAAGTTTCCCAGAGAATTTGTATGACATGGCTGTGCTCAACTTCCGTATCACCTCTGCTTATAAAGATTTGATCTTATCCTGTTTATATGAAGTAAGCCTGCTCCCAAACAGGTTTGCGCTTACGAGCTTGTTGCTATGACAGCAACTCCAGGGGGAGCTTTGAAGAACCAAAGAATAATTTCAAATAATGAACAATAAAATCCAGCAAATTGATAATCCAAAATAACCCATAGCCTACAGTGTTTTATTCTGCTTGTACCGCAGTGCTTTTAACAAATGACCCATTGCGTATTTTATTGGATTATAGTGAGTGACCACGGAACAGGTTGTGTTATCACTTGTGTTAAAGCAGCTACAAACAGCATCTGTTTGACCACACAGATCTGAGAATTCAACCGCACTGTGGTATAAAAGTCCTTTTTTTGACAACCACATCTTTCATATCTAACATTAAACACGATTCACCTCCTCCGGCTACAGAAACATTTTGCTTGAACTGGTGATAAATGACTTTCGTCTTTTGTATCTTGAGGGAATTTAAACATATTTTTCTGCATACCCATACTACTTACTCAACATTTATTACTGCAGTATATTCTAATTACGTATTGCATTTCACCCTGAAATCTAACCTTGGTAAGGACTTTTCATACAGGTTGAGCGCGGACACGTTACGCAAGAGGGTTGTACATCAAAAGATCTTCTGAATTAATTCATTGTTCTAGGCACAATGATGGTTAACAAAATGCGGGCTTAAATATCAGATGTAACGCATGTTTGACCTTGAGTCACTAAAGCGCCATTCCCTTTAATCCTGGCCTCAATGACATTCACAGCATGTGACATACATATAGCTCATTTGCCCTGCTGTTCTGTACAGAGCTTCCATGAAGACACACTGGTAATTGTTGAGCTTGGAGAGCTGTAAACCCCCCCATCCTCATCCCCACCCACTGTAGCCTTCTGGACCTTTGGCATTTCGCACTGCCTGAGAATGACTTTAGAAGATGTGTTTGGGCAGAAATTAAGAGCATTAGCAGCAGTAGACTTGACCTCTAAGTACAGAAACACAGAGGGGGACATTTTTAGCCTCATCACTCTATGAGGAGGAATTAACCAAAGGCTACAGTATCATCTCATTGGAAATTCTAATTTAGCAAATCCACTTTAACTAAATGAAAGTCACGTTTTAAAAACAGGCAACATCTGTTCTAGTGTTCACTTCTCAACACAGGAATCAAAGGTTGCAATAGACTTAGGAATTAAAAAAATAAAAACACCCAAATGAAAGAAAGTAGAAAAAAATGAAAAAAAAAAACAGCACAGGGTAACTGAATATACAGTAAGCTTTATTGTTTGTGAGAAAGGTGGGGGGAAGCAAAGGCTAATCTGCATTTTATCGATTCTTTACATACATAACCTCAATAGTTATCGTAACCAAACCTTCATGTGTCTTACGGCTACTCTTATGGTCTGCTAGTTTGCCCTTGATAAAAATTGCAATCCCTGCTCAAATGTATGCATGAATTATTTAGCGTTATTATCATTTTTATGAAGTGCATAACGTATTACGCAGTTTTACAAGTGTTTGTCAGACTACCTGGAATCAGAGGAAATTAAGAGCTCTATTATATCTTGTTATTAAATTTTTTTTATAGTGCTTCCAGGGTCATGGGCACTAATTTATCCGGATACCACATGCACTATTAATACATTCTCTCCATAATGTGATGTAGCATTTTCATATCCGCATCTATGAAAGTAGGTAAATGGATTCTTAAATGAACTCGACGCTAATTGCAATAGCATTAACAAGCCAACTAAACTGTGTTAAGGCATATGTGTATTTATAATGAAACATCTGTGTTTAAACTAGAGCATCTGTGCTGTCCGTGTTCACTTACTGTATGTTCACTGTAAAATAGTTTTAAGCCTTATTATCATCCTGTCACATGCCTTTGAGTAGAGTATATCTATCAAGGTGAGTTTCTTCCTCACACCTGGGCATTTTACACCAGACAGTGCCTGAGGAGGGCTGGGAGGATTATCCAAGACCCCAGCTACCCAAACTACAGTCTTTTTTCATGGTACTGCCTTTGGGCAGACAGTACTGCAGCATTAGGACACACACAAAAAGACTCATAGACGGATACTTCCCATGGGCCCTTGAGGTTGAAGAAAGCTGTAGTCATCCATTAATTTCACATTTTCTTGTAAGGAAGTGTACTTACTGCATAGTGCATGCTGCATTCAACCCTTTACATACTGACTAGCTATTTATAGTCACAAATTTCACAAAATATGGCACATGTTAATAGTAAAAAAAATTGTATTCATCCTGTACTATACTGAAAGCACAGAAACAATATTCTTAGAATGTAATAATCTTATTTTTTTGGTTAACACAGCTATATTTTGCTGTATATAATGCTGTTTCATTATAAACGTAAAAAATGTAATTGAAAAGTACTTCATGCACATGCAATATGAATTATCGTGATTCATGCAATGTCATGATTCGGATATCGCAACGAATCATACGGAACATAATTACATGTATATCCATAGTGGATGTAGAATGTTGTTCCTGAATGTTGAGAAATGAATTATAAATTTTGCTGTCGTTGTTAAATTTTACAAAAAAAAGGCAAATAAATTATTGTCTTACTCATATTAAAATTATAAATAAAATAGTAATAAATAGTAATGAATAAAGTCTTTAAGTGTAGTACTCTACTCATATAAGCATAATGACAGAGCCATCCCATTGCGACATTTCTCTATGTAATCTCAGCCAATCAGCACGTCGAGTTTACACTAGAGGCTGTTTACTGCTTTGATAACTGTTTTAAGTGTACTGTACTGTTATTAAATGTTACTCTTTAAATGTGTTTTTATACATTATGTGGGGATTGTGTGTGTGAATTAGTTTGAGTACTGTACATGTACTATACAAAGTTTATAAATTGGGTAAGATTTTTTGTGTAGATTTTTGTGTTAGGGTTAGAACGTAACCGTAATTACTATATAACGTAATTACTATATAGTGTTTGCATTCATTCATTCATTCATTCATTCATCTTCTACCGCTTTATCCAATCTTCTCTGGGGTCACGGGGAGCCTGTGCCTATCTCAGGCGTCTATGGGCATTAAGGCAGGATACACCATGGATGGAATGCCAACCCATCGCAGGGCACACACACACACACACACACACACATTCATACACACATTCATACACTAGGGACAATTTTCCAAGGTGCCAATCAACCTACCATGCATGTTTTTGGAGGAAACTGGAGAACCCGAAGAAAAACCCCCTGAGGCACGGGGAGAAGATGCAAACTCCACACACACATGGCCAAGATGGGAATCAAACCCGGACCCTGGCGGTGTGAGGTGAACGTGCTAACCACTAAGCCACCGTGCCCCCTATATAGTGTTTTATTATTTTATATTTTATATGTGGTAAAATTGCCTTTGCAACATACTTGAATGTTTACCCTGGTTGTAGAGTGCTTCTGAGACCTTTTAAACCTATGATGACTGCGGTGAGAGTCAAAATGTTTAGCACAATCATTATTTTAATGATTACATGTCGCCACCTGAAACATTATTGCATTATTATTGCAATCATCTCTTTCTATTGCATTATTGCTATAGAAAGAGGAATTTACCCACTACGTTTCTGATCTCTGGCTGTGCAAAGCCTTAATTACACAGATGCACCACTTGTACAGGTCACTATTGCCATCTTTTGCACCGAAAAATATCTGATATGATCCAAGATACATGCCACATACCACAACAGATGCTCGTGTTTGGACAAGACACTGATAACGGCTTGGATGATCCTTTTTCTCTTTGGTCTGAAAAACACAGTGGTTGTTTTGGCCAAAAACTATATGAAATGTTGACTCATCGGACAACAAGACACACTTCCACAGTGTTATTGTTTATCTGAGATGAGACCGTGCTCAGATAAGCTGGCAGTGCTTCTGGACAGAGTTGATTTATGTCTTCTGCTCTGCATTGTAAAGTATTAACTTGCATCTGCGCATCCAGTGACGAATAGCATTCACTGACAAAGGTTTACTGAAGTATTCCTAAGCTCCAGTCAAGATATCAATTATAGAGGCATGATGGCTTTTAAAGCAATGGTGTCTGAGGGATCGGGGATCACACACACACACACACACACACATTCAGAATGAGTTTTTTACCCCCATGCAAACCAGATTTCCAGAATCTTTTAATTATATTGTGCACTGTAGAGGATGAAATGTCTTTGGGGAATGCTGTTCTCAATGTGCTGGATTATTTGCTCATGCATCTTTTGGCAAATTGAGCCTTGACTCATCCTTGCTTTTAAACGACTAGGTTTTTCTTCGAGGCTCACGTTGTTATATCGGTTTGTGACATTGCTATTAATTCTAAATGATCCCAGTTCCAATGTTTTTTTTTTTTAGGGGGGGTTGAATGTTTCAGTTTTAGAATAAACGTGTTCAGGAAAAACTATGAAGATGGTAAAACATGAGATGGTTTGTTTTTATATATTTTGTTTGTTTAAACAGTAGGCAAATTAAAATTACAAATTAAAACTGGTGTTCATACGGACAGATTTGTCGGCTTGATTATAATGATGCTTGAAACTAGCTGTTCTTTTTAAATGTGTATGTTTACAGATACAAAAATGAAACTCAAAGAAAAGAAGACAATACCTACTGTGTTATACACGTTGCTGTTTTATTATGTAATACACAAAGCTGAACCACAAAACAAATGTAACATCTGATTTTTATAAAATATGGGAATGAGTAGTGAGGGATTGTGTTTAATTATGACAATTGTGTCCATAAATGTATATACAGTATCTGTTATACTTACACAGTTCTATCTATCTATCTATCTATCTATCTATCTATCTATCTATCTATCTATATATATATATATATATATATAGATATATATATATATATATATATAAAAGCATCACAGTATGTATATCTATATATTACATAATGTACCTGAATAAAGTCCTTTTCATTCATTCATCTTCTACTACTTTATCCGATCTTCCCTTGGGTCAGGGGGAGACTGTGCCTACGGGCATTAAGGCAGGATACACCCTGGATGGAATGCCAACCCATCGCAGAACACACACACATTCACATTCACACACACACATTAATACACTAGGGACAATTTTCCAAGGTGCCAATCAACCTACCGTGCATGTTTTTGGACCCGGTGAAAAAACCACTGAGGCACGGGGAGAACATGCAAACTCCACACACCCATGACCGAGATGGGAATCGAACCACCGTGTTTTCTCCTGAATAAACATTGACATTATAATATATTTAAATGTATAGTTCACTAGTTTAAGTAGTAACATGTTCAACATTTTAGAAAACATGTAATCACGTTACTTGTTGGTGCTGGAAAATATCCTCTCACCAATGCATGAAATCAGAGAGATGGCAGAGCAAAGAAACAACACATAAAGGCATGGGCAAGAAAAAAAAAGAACAATTCCAAAGGACAATGAAAAATGAAAGTTGAATGAAAAAATTAAAGTCGGTTTCATCCAGGTCTTTTATCCTTTTCATTGGTATAAGAAAAAGTCAAAATGTCTGTTTGCGTGTGATAGGGCAAATACTGAGTAGAGACGAAGCCAGGTGGAATAAGGGAGCAAGAGTGGCAAGATGCAAATGAAAAAGACAGAAAGAGGAAAAAGAAAGAGAGACGGAGAGAGATTTAAAAAGACAGCTAAAATATAAAATTTCTTCTTTAGTAAAACACCTCCTTTGACCTTCTTTTCATTTCAAACTGGGAGAAAAGTTTTCATCATTTGTCAGTTGGAGAGAAATGTGACTTTTTTTCTTTCATTTTATTATATTTTATGTTCTGTACTGCAATAAACAGCAAGTTATTTTAACCAACTGTAGAAACACCTATTGTGTTGTGTTTTTTCATGAAAATAGGCATATTTATATTTCCCTACTGCTTCAGTTTAATTACATTTTGTTTGTACTTGTCATTTTTAGCTGTTGTAACTCTTATAATAATTTTACAGAATTAAAATTTTATAACTTCTTAGCCATAAGCATAAAGTATCCGAGACATAATTCACTGAAGAACAAGTGGCTATTGGAATGTAAAATATATTGGTCAAGTGAATTCAATGTTGAAAAATCCAGAATAAACCCCCATGTGAGATACACAAAGCACATTCCCCTAAAGTCTCCCAAAAGGGTTAAAGTGTATAATCACTCTTTCTTTTGTCCTTTTTTTTAAAATTCAGAGTGGTTTTGGACTGTTACGATCCATTTGTGGAAGTCAGATGAGCATTATCCTGGTGTTGGATTGCAGGTTGGCTATGTATAATGTGGAATTGTATAATCTTGTGAGTCACCCTATGGGTATTCTCCTGTCAAAGTAGGAGGAAGAATAGTAGAGGAAATACACTCACAATTATGAATGGATACGTGACTTGGCATCTCTTTTGAATCTTATTCAGTTGCGCTTTAGAAGGAACAACAAGGTATATTTTAACAGGCATTCTTCTTTACATTACTGAATATTTAAAATAACTGTATGAATGGAGATGCTGGTAAACGACATCTGTTTTTATATAGACATTTCTATTTGTCATTCTCAGCCTAAAAAAGAATCAACAGCAAAACAAAGGGTAGCTCTTGCGACACCAAAATAAAAATCTGACCTTCACAAGAGTCCAAAGTCAGCCTTTGAGAAAATTTAACCTGTGTGTGTGTGTGTGTGTGTGTGTGTGTGTGTGTGTGTGTGTGTGTGTGTGTGTGTGTGTGTGTGTGTGTGTGTGTGTGTTGCATCTGTGCCTGCTGTCGAAATCCATTTTGTACACTAAGATAAAGATACAGATGGATGAAATCCGTCTCTCGACCTAGACAGCATCCTGTCTGCCTTTGTAGACTTGAGATACAGGTACTGAGTTTATCATAAATACATATGGCAAAATATGGACTAAATAATAATAAAAATATAATATAAAGGTTGTACAAGAATATCTCTGCAAATATGTTAATTGATGAAAAGCCTTATATTAGGTCTTATCTGAGTGCATTTAAAAGCTAAACAGATTGTTTTTCCATTTTCTGCCTTATTACACTGCTGTTGCTTGTCAATCCTTGAATAGTTTCATAATAATAGTCTTTTTACTAATGCAGTTTTTGTGGATGACAATAAACAGTATATATATATATATATATAGTATATATATATATATATATGTATATATATATAACAAGGACAATATCTGTAAATGTACAATAGACATTGCTCAGATATCTTTGCCTAGCTCCAAAATGATTCTATATAGTTTGTGTCATTTATCTAGGATGTAGTTTAGCTGTGATCTGGGCTCTGATGCCTCCTCGATGGCAGGTTATAGCAGACCAAGGATTTGACACAGTGGAGAATTTAAAATGATTACACGATTTGCTCTGCAGGAGGAAAACGACATCTTAAGGCATTTTTCCCACCTATAACACTCTGCAAATTAGTGGGAGGGGTTGCTGAATGACAGCCATGATTAGACATCTGAACAAGCTCAACAGACAGGCCGTGTGCTTCAGGAAAGTGGGACTGATAAAAAAAAATTACTTTCTGTTCCATGGATCTGCACCTGAAGAGTGCATTCAGGAACAAGATAATTATAAGCGTTATCACTGCGAAGGAAAATGTCCTTGTAATTGGTGTATGACTCTGCCAACACCTTCCTTTTCATTTGCTCATCACAGTTAATTGGCAGTAATTGCGCTCAGTAAAATGAAACTTTAAAAAAATATATTAAGCCCGGATGGCGACCTCGCTCAAAGGAACCAGGAAAAAATGCATAGTACAAGTCGAATAATTAGTTTTGCACCATTTTGTGTGTCTGTCTGCACATGTCTTTTTCAGGCACACGATGGATTATGTACGGGATTTTCTCACAGTAACTCTTTAATTAAGTCACACTTGATCTGGTTATGTCTAATATATTAATGGAATAGTTATGCAGCCTCGGGTTTGCCCAAAGCATCTAAGCATGATTCACTGACTTAGTAAATGAAAGAGTTGAGCAGAGTGACACAATGCCTTTGGTTGTTCATCTAGGCTTATACACATCACAGGCATCCTCATGACCATGTCTGTGCATGAGTGGCGCATGCTAGGAACAGTGAATAGGCTGTTAGTAAGGCTATAGGAAGCAGCATTCAGAAACAGGAGGCGTCTGGTGTTGGGCCGCTAATGGCTTATTGATGAATGTGTCTCCCTTTTAGTTTCAGCACTCAGGCTGTGTTTGAGTGAGCAGAGGCCTTTAAGACACGAAGCGTACAGAGACGCTGACAGCTGACGAGTGCTTTTGGCGACTTGCTGGGCCATGAAGGCATGGGAATAAGAGCTAGTTAAGTTTAATCTTTACAGGTTGTGCATCTCAGATTTTCACAAAACGGATCCATTCAAATGCAAACTTTATATTCTCTTTGATACTCCAAATCCATTTGACCATGAAGCTTGACATGTGTTGTGTATGGATGTAGGGAAAAAAAGAAAAGAATGTATAAGTATATGATATTTGATAATGCAATACAATTTAAATAAGGTAAATAATTCATAATACCACAAATCATCAACCAAGCTGTTATGACCAAGCTTTTCCCCTTTAACATAGTGGCCAAACTTGCCTTTAAAGGAATTAGAGCTTAAATCAATATTCTCGATTTTGCTCCTTTTCTCGGATTCGACTCTTGTCTGGCACACGGCGCAGGCAGGTGTGATGGTCTGTGTTTTGTTTCATGGTCCTTTGCTCCTGCTAAGGCCCAACTTAAGCTTCAAGGCAGGCTGTAAAGAAAAAAAAAACAACTCCAATCATCTCGAATTTTCTCCCACTCTCAGAGTCATTAATCAAGCAACTATTCTCCATGCATGTGGGAGTCTCATTTTAAAGCACCTTTTTTATGTGACTTGTTCTCTGAGCACTTGTCCATGTCCAATTATTCATTACACTTATTACTAAAGGTGTTATCTGGGATCTGGGGGTGCAGTGAATATTTGTAGAATGTAAGCCGATTTTCTTGTGGGCCATATATATATATATATATATATATATATATATATATATATATATATATATATATATATATATATATATATATATATAGTTTGCATTGTTGAAACTGCATCATACATTACACTATCTATCCTACATATTTGTGCATTTTTATTGAATGTGTCTGAAGATAACTGCTATAACGATTCAGACCAGAGAAAAAAATATATCGTTACACTGGTCTGTCATGATGCATGAAGGTGCAGTAGGGAAATTCTCTCCTGTTCAGTGTCTGTCAAACATGTGATAAGCCAATATTGATAAAAAAAAAAAGAAAAAGAAAAAGTCTGTAATCCAAAAGGCACCCATGCAGGTATTCCACACAGTCCTTTATCACATTTTAGATAATATCCTGTCAAAAAGTATAAAATTTAAAAGCTTTCCACAAACCAATATAAAGTTCCACTTTTTTTTATTTTAAACATTTGAAGGCTCTTCCTTCTCATCATGGACTCCATAACTATATGACAAGGTTCATTGATTTGGCTCTTTTTGCCATGGTGTTGCTCATTTTTTCAATGAGCATGATATACATCATATCTTCTAGTAAACTCTATGTTAATAATACAACGGAAAATTTATGCACTTGGCAAGTAAATAATGATTCATTAGCCATAACTATCTTCATTTCAATGGGGTGTTTTGTGTGGGTTGGGGTGGCAACTGTTTATTTGCTGCCACATTCCTTACTGCATGCATGAGTCTTTGTGTGAAGCCTAAATTGTTGAGGCCGGAAACATTCAGGGATTTATCTAACATCTAAAATGTTCAGTGAATGGTCTTTAGAAATGTAGTTACATTGTTATCGTGAAAATATTTTGTTTATGTAGATATATGTCGTTTTATACAGTGAACTTCAATTAAGAATTTATATTGTGTGTCTCTATGTGCAGTGCTGGGGAGTAAGTGGTTACATGAAGCATCGTTACATAATTCATCTTCTACCGCTTTATCCGATCTTCCCTCGAGTCACGGGGAGCCTGTGCCTATCTCAGGCGTCTATGGGCATTAAGGCAGGACACACCCTGTATGGAATGCCAACCCATCGCAGGGTAGGTTGATTGGCACCTTAGGAAATTGTCACTAGTGTATTAATGTGTGCCACCTACTGAACAAATAAAAGTAGACAAATATAATTGGTTACTGTACTTTTATAAAGTAATTCAATAGTTACACTACTTATTACATTTTGAATAGAGTCATTTGTAATCTGTAATATATTGCATTTACAAAGTAACCTTCCCGACAATATTTATGTGTGTGTGTGTGTCCATCTAGATTATTACTACATTTTTCAGCTATTCTGTTAAACACTTGCTGGTCTGCTTGGATTCATGGTCCTGTTGCATGACCGATTTCAGCCAAGCTTTAGCTGTCAGTCAAATGATCTAATATTTGACTCTAGAAAGCTTAAGTATACAGAGGAGTTCATGGCAAAACACAATGATTGCCCAGGTCCTGTGTCAGCAAAACAAGCCATAATTATCACCCCTTCACCACAGTACTTGACAGTTGGTATGGAGGTGTTTGTGCTGGTACGCTGTGCCAAATGGTTATTACGGCATAATGTTCCCAAATGGGATTATAACCCTTCCTAGATTGACAGGCAATAACAATTGATTCCCTAAAACTAACACCGAAGGCTTTCCTCCATGGCATTGTGTTAATAAACACCTGAAGGCTCCAGACCAGACCAGACCAGACCAGAGGTGGTCACAATTGCTAATGATCAAGTGTAATATGTCTTGCTGTTAATCATATGTGATTGTATTTATGTAATTTTAAGACCTAAGAAAGGACCATATAATTTTTTATTATGTTCTGTTTAAATAACTAAGTTAAGTAAGTAATGTGTACTGCAGTTGCCCGTTATTTATGTTAGAAGTTCATGAGGGCACTTAAAATTTAGAGGTCTGCTGGTGGGGGCTATACACTGGGTTATGTTACCCTCTAATAATAAATGTGCAGACCATTTGCCAGGATAAATTGAAGTTAAAGAACTTAATGGCCTTTGGGAAATGGCTCAATGACCAAACCGTTAAAAACGATTGTAAACTTAGAGAACCATTTTTGCAGAAATCCGAGACCAATAAGGATAGTTCAGGAAGCGGTCTTGTAATTTTGCTGTAGACATTGTATTTTATTTTGGTTTGATTTTATAATGCACAGTACACCTAGTTTTGTGTTTTCTGCACCATAGCAACTTTGTCAGACTGTGAACTCAAGGGAACCATCAGAGAGGTGCTTTAGATATATCTACCTATATCTTTTGCTTATTTATTATTGTTATTATAAGCAGGTAGTTAAGTGGAATTTCTAAGTGATGAATTAATTTCATAAAAATGATCTGCACACAGTTTAAAAGTAACAGTTTGCCTTAGTGGTTTCCAAAGGACAGTAAATGCACCCAAGACAGGGTTTTTAGAAAGTTGTCTAGACCTCAGGCTATAAAAACAAGCACTTGACTTTAGGAAAATCTCAAGGGATACTGAAGAAGCAAAATGTGTTTTTTTTTTGACAACTGGAATAATGTAATGTAATATAAAAGGAAACAAGAATTAATATAAATACTGCACAGTCTCTAGAAAAAGAACACTTTTTCAATTCTATGTTTTCTTTTGTTTATTTTGTTTGTTATGTTCCCCCTTTCACAATCATTAAGAGAGTAATTTGCATCCAGGTGGTACTAATGAAAGCACAAGATCATTTAATCATCATAAAGAGTGACTAACTCTATTCAGCAGAACTTTTGGCAATGTAGTGATCCTGAGAACTCAGGCATTTGTCTACATCATGCCAAAATAAAATATACCTCAGCCATGACCTCAGGGAACCAAATGAGAAAGGTTAAAAGGCCATCTCAATACAACTTGGAATGCAGTATTCTATAGTGAAGTTGAGCATGCATATAGTTGGAGATCCTTCAAGACAGTTACCCATCTCCCCATGAGTGGGTGTCCTAGCAAATTCAGTTCGAGGTCAGAATGTATAATGATCCGATATGTATAAATTCTAGATCAAACTTAAAAATGATGCAAACTTAAAAAAAGATTACAAGATAGAAAAGTATATATATATATATATATATATATATATATATATATATATATATATATATATATATATATATATAGGGAGTGATTGAAAGTACAAACATTAAAATGATTCATGGCTAAAAAAGAAAAAACTGCAGATCTATCTATCTATCTATCTATCTATCTATCTATCTATCTATCTATCTATCTATCTATATATATATCTATCTATCTATCTATCTATATATCTATATATATATATATATATATATATATATATATATATATATATATATATATGCAAAGTCTACACTTTCCTCACTGTCCTTCCTTACCTCTATTATTTCCAGTGTAGTTACTGAATAATTAATAGCAGTGACTGAATAATACACTTTAAGAGGAATAACTGAATAACAAGCTGAGACTTCAACTGACAGCCTGTACTACCGTTGGCGCCATGCTGTTATAGAAAATGAATAAACACCTTTGGGCCATTCAGATTCACGAATTCAACATCACCGGCTGACAAAAAAACTCATATAAATGTTTTATCATAGAAATTCTTCATACCGGCATTGAAAAATGCTCTATACAATCCTAATAATAACACTGGATAATAAATATTTTTAAATGTACTTATATGCGAATATGAATCACAAGAATGAATGCTGAAAAAGCCGAAATGGCAGCATGCAAGTATTTTGTGCAGGCATGCCACTCGTATTTTCTCAATACCACTTTATTCCACATTGTTTCGTTTGCATTTCATCAGGTTCAGAAATTACTCTGCCATTTACCTGATGATTTTATCCCTGATTCTAGTGTAGAAAACTTTTCAACTTTATTATCCATATGAAGTTCTTTTATATTTAAAAAGAAGAAGAAGAAAAAAAAAAAAAATATATATATATATATATATATATAATATATATAGGTGTGTGTGTGTGTGTGTGTGTGTGTGTGTGTGTGTGTGTGTGTGTGTGTGTGTGTGTGTGTGTGTGTGTGTGTGTGTGTGTGTGTGTGCGTATGTGTGTGTGTGTGAAAGCAAACCAAAGTTTTAGTTATTTAATGTAATATATATTTCATTAAAACGGTGCATGGTGTCTTAGTGGTTAGGGCATTTGCCTCATACCACCAGAGTTGGGGGTTCAATTTCCGCTTCGTCACGTGTGTGTATTATTTGCATGTGTCTATGTGTCTCAGGGTTTTTTTTCTCCAGGTTCTCTCCCGTCCACCCCCCCCCATCTGATTCCAAAAACAGACACTAGATTGATTGGCACCTTGAAAAATTTGCCCCTAATGTGTGAGTGTATGTGCACTCTACGATGAACTCGGCACTCCATACAGGGTGTGTCCTGCCTTGATGCCCGAAGATGCCAGAGATAGGCACAGGTTCCCTGCGACCCGAGAGAGAAGTCAGATAAAGCAGTAGAAGATGAATGTATGATGAATTAAGATTACATTAAACAACTGAAACCTCACACTGATCACTATTCTCAGAAATACTGGTTTAATTGGCTCAAAGACCAGTACACAAAAGCTCCAAAATACAACAATATTACTTAAAACTAAAATTATTATATAGACGGCAACCTATCTTTTGAAAATCATATCTCTCATATTACAAAATCAGCCTTCTTCCATATTAGAGACATTGCCATGCTAAGAAACATATCTATATCTGACGCATTCATGACCTTCAGACTGGATTATTGTAATGCATTAACAGGTGGTTGTTCAGCATCATTAATAAACAAGCTACAGTTAGGCCAGAATGAGGCAGCCAGAGTTCTCACAAGGACCAAAAAATGACCATATTTTCTTGTACTTGACTATATATTTCCCAAAATGTATTCATCCAACACTGGCTACTTGTATATGTTTAAGATCGGCTGCAAACTACAGATACTGACTTATAAAGCCCTCAGTGGTTTAGCTCCCGTACATACCCATGCAGTCTTCTAACACACTGCAATCCGACACGCTCTTTGAGATCCCAAAACTCTTGGATTCTAGTAGGTCCTAGGATAGCAAAGACCTCTAAATGCAGTAGAGCGTTCCCACATTTAGATCCTAAACTTTGGAATAGCCTTTTTAACAGTGTTTGGGGCTCAGACACACTCTCCCAGTTTATGTGTAGATTAAAGACTTATCTTTTTAGCAAGGCCTACACATAACACACATCATTGTGCTACAGTACACCTTGAACAGCAGCTACACTAATTCCTCTCCACTGCTTCTCTCGCTCTCTCGCTCTCTCTCTCTCTCTACTCATGCCGAGGCTTCATGAGGATCCGGCAGCTCCAAATGTGTTCTCTTCGATAAAGATTTTGAGTAGATGCTGAACCAACAAGACACCTCGATTCATCTAGAGATGTACTACTTTTCGTTCCCACGTCATGTAGAATTTTGATATTGGACTTTGGCTTCCACAGCGTCAACTAACTGAATCTTGTAAATATCAACCGACACACTCGATATCTCCAAAATGAGGATGGGTTCCTTTCAAGGTTTCTTCCTCATACCATCTAAGGGAGTTTTTCCTAGCTCCAGGCTTGCTTATAGGAGATAAATACACATACATCATTTATATTATAATGTTTGCTATATAATTTTTACATTCTGCTTTGGGAATGTGAAAAACGCTCTAAAAATAAACTTGAATTTAAATTACAGTATGCGCGTTTCCATTACCCTTCAAAATGCGCAAATTTTAATAGCAAATTGAAAATACGCCTAATGGAAATGCATGAAATTCACAAAAAAAACACACACATGTATCGCAAAACGGTTTTTAGGCTCGCATAAGGTTGTCTTTTTAGACGATGTGAAAAAGGTATAATTCGCAAAACTGTAATGGAAATGTTTTATTCACATTTCCAGGTCACATGATCTACCTTGCCTTGACTTGGGCGTGATGTTCAGGTGCTTAGCGAAGCCCTATTGCACTGCACAGCTCAAAAAAAGTGAACGCGTTCATCCGGAGATTCTGAATCCACAGGTCCTCGCGCACTATTGCCTCCCAGAACAAGCGCATACGTGCCCATGCCCAAGTATAGGGGGATTGCCTTGCCATTAATGCTTGCGTAATGCGCCTACGTCTCAGATTAAAAATAAAAACGCCTGATGCATTGGCTATGATATAATTAAGCCTGCCTATATCTGTCTCCATGGCTTATCACGGGTTTTAGTCGCGTGACACGGTTAATGTAAACACCGTCATTTCAAAACAGATTTTTATCGACATTTTCAAAAATACCGCAAAAGTTTTGCTCCAATTTGTAACGGAAACACGTCTAGTGAAAATGGCAACTGGGGCATTAGGTGGCTTTTGCTGACATATCAATAATTGCATGGGTATTGAGGTAAAGCATTCACTCCAAAAACCCTTGTGTACTTGTAAAGGCTGTAAGGTTGAGGACTTCTTCCAAGCTAAAAGAATAATAAAAAAAAAAAAAACAGCAAATAGGATGTGTGTGTTTGTGTGTGTGTGTGGGGGGGGGGGGCGGTAAATGCTCTGAATAAGAAACCAAACAAATCAGATATTGCACGGTTCTATTAAGTCGTACGGTTAATCGAACGAATCGAATCGGTGGATCTTTGGGGCTGAGCTGGCGCTCCGCTCTCTCTCTCTCTCTCTCTCTCTCTCTCTCTCTCTCTCTCTCTCTGTCTCTCTCTCTCTCTCTCTCTCTCTCTCTCTCTCTCTCTCTCTCTCTCTCTCTCTCCCTATCCTCTCTCTCTCCTCTCTCTCTCTCTCTCCCCGGTGGCGGATCTTAAACAAGTGCGCGCGCGCGTCGGTAACGGAACGCGCGAGACAGCAGAGAGAGTGAGAGTGAGAGAGAGAAGGAGAGAAAGAGGGAAAGAGAAAGAGAGAGAGAGAGAGAGAGAAGCGGGCGAATTGAAGAGCTGTGTATATATTTTTTTCCCTTTTTGCACTCGCCACACGAACATCCAACTGACTTCGGGCATCGGCGGCGGTGGTCGGTCAGCACGCGTCCCTCCAGAAACAATGATCGGGCAGCTGCTCTTCGTGCTCGGCTTGCTCATCAGCGGCAGCGAAGGTACGGTGGAGTGATGCTGAGGTTCCCGGCGCGCGTGGGAGTGTTTGGGCTGGCCTGAGTGTGCACAGTGTGTGTGTGTGTGTGTGTGTGTGTGTGTGTGTGTGTGTGTGTGTGTGTGTGTGTGTGTGTGTGTGTGTGAGCTGAAAGGCTTGCGCTCTAAGAAAGGAGACGGCCACAGTTTTGCAGTTTGGGCACGTCCTGGTGGAGAAAAGCGTTTCTTTTGACAGCTTTAAGCCGGGCTTGTTCAGAGAGAACGAATGCATTGCTTCTAGTGCACGAGTATACGCTGTGCACGAATCCACTCTTCTAGAGGAATCATGAAAGTCTTTGCATCGGATGTTGGAATTTCTTTTTTTTTTTTTTTTTGTTCCGAGAAAAGTGCAGAGAAGAGGTTTTTGCTTGTCGGAATGAGAAAAGTGTAAGCCCAAACTCGCGCGGTGTGCGTAATTTGGTGTGGTTTGATGCAGGATGAGCGCTAATGAGTGTTAACCCATCCCTCGCCGCCAGTCTCACGACTCAGTATTCAGCCCTGATCTCAGTCAAAGCAGCTGTTATTAACTTGGGCACTTCTTGGTCCTTGTGGGATTCTGGGCGCTGAGGGAGATGGACCTGGTGCGTACACGCGCCGGCGATCGACTTCCCGCGTGCACACGAGTGTGAGTTGCCTGTTGGGACACACACCGGTTCTTTCCACACGACAGCAGGTGGAGATAGAGGCACTTTTCTACTGACCAGCAGACATACACACACACACACACACACACACACACACACACACACACACACACACACACACACACACACACACACACACACACACACACCATAAGGAGGCAATGTCTCGAACCGCACAGTACCACCCTAAATAGTGGGTCTGCATAACTATGGAAGGATCCATATACAAACCTGGCATCCTAACATGTGTGATGAAAATATATCCGGAAACTGAACAAACATTACATGGTGTTGTTGGTATCACCTTTTTGTGGTTGGGATCAGTGACGGATCAGTGATTCTGGCTCTGGGTTACTGATCAGGTGGTTGGGGGGGGGGGGTCGAACCGGTCTGCCACTGTAGGGGCCCTTGAGCAGGGGCTTTAACCCTGTCAGCTACTGGGATGTTGTGTCAAGGCTAACTCTAAACTCTTGACTATTGCCTAACAAGCTGGGATGGACGAAGAAAAGAGTTTCACTGTACTGTGATGTATATTTAACTTGCTGCTGTATATATATATATATATATATATATATATATATATATATATATATATATATATATATATATATATACTGTGGAGTAAATCATAAATGAGACGACATAGAGACACCCAGGATCTCAAGCCCAGTGTAAAAATACTGTACTCTTTCTCTCTGGGGTTTCTGTGCATGTTCTTCCTGTGTACATGTGGGTTTCCTCTGGGTCCTCCTTTATTAGACCACCGTGCCTCTTACCAGGATAGAATATTAATGAAGAATAAAAATTGAATAATTGTCACAAAGCAATGGTATATCCATGTTTCCAAGTGAGAGATATGTGTTTGAGGTGGAAAGTATGTACAATCCCCTCATTTCCCCATGAACTTTGGGAGGTTGGGAGTACTAAAGTAACAATGTGTGATATTGTTACATTAATAACTATAGACTTGTACTGTTTATCTTCATTTCTTTCTTTAAGATTCTGTAATGTTCAACAATTGCTATAAAGTCCTAAAAAAATGCAAGTTCTTTTCCAGATGAAGGTCGTGAAAGAGTAAGAAAAATAACTTTAAAGGAAAAGTGGTTGACTGCTGCACAGGCACCAAGGTGCAGTTAAAATGGTATTATTTTTTGAAGAAAACATTTAAGCGAATCTCGTGAAAGGGATAAGGCCCAGGTTCACCTGTAGCTCCTAGAAAACAAAAGAAAGAACAGTCATTGGGGCCCGTGGTCCAGATTGCAATACAGCGATAGGGTGCTGTTGTTATGAGTTATGTCAGAGTCTCTGCTCAACTAGTTTGCAGTCTGCCAGATGACATGCATCATGGTGAACACTGGTATTAAAGGTGTGAAAGATAAAGCTTTGGAATGTTTGTAGGAGATTATACATTGCTCCAGTCTCTTTGGGCTGATAAGAAGCAAGGTCTAAAATTCCCATTGGTACTATTATCAGCAAGTAGTTCAACAGCATTGTGGGTAATTTCAGAAAGATGCGCTAAAAAGAAAATAGACCAAAATGTTGAAAGACGTTTAGACTCAGAAGATCTTACATATAAATGGAAATACAAAATAATATGCAAGTTGTTCATGGTTGATTGATTGATTTATTTATTTAAATACGTGCCTTAATGCAACAAAATTTCTACATTCTTTTTTTCATGTTCCTATCCATGTGTCTCTCTGAATTTGTTTTAAAATGAAGTGTTATGTGCATATCCCAAAAGATCATCATTTGGAGATCATAATCAGGGTAACTTTATTAGCCAATATTGAATCTGACCAATATTTTAATTCCAAATTGCATAGAATGTCATTTTGTGTATGTGTTTTGTGTGTAAGTTTTCCATCACTGGAACTAAATAGACCAAACCTGTTCCATCTTGTACACAAAGTAAGATCAATAAAGACAAGTTTTGCCAAGGTTGGAGTGGTAGAATTTGAGTAGCCTGCAGAGAGTTCTGACCTCAACCCCACAAAAAAACCCTTTGGGATGAACTGAAAGCAGACTGCACCCCAGGCCACCTCACCAAACATCACTGCCTGACTTTACTAAGTCTGTTATGGATGAATGGGCAAATTCCCCACGGCCACACTCCAAAATCTAGTAGAAAGCCTTCCCAGAACAGTGGGGGTTATTATAACGGCAAAGGGGAAGTGCATCACATGGGTCTGATGGCCAAGACCCACAGGTGTTTCACTTTGGAGAATTAAGGCATTAAAAAGCTCTCTGGCTCCAGTACATATCCAAAGTAATACAGTACACAGTTTTATAAAGGCTCCTAATAAAATAATATTCATGAAGAAATATGTAATGAATGGTCCATTGAATTAATCATACAGTTAAAGTGGTGTCTAAGAAGGAGTTTAAGAAATAATAGAGTAAACTGTGGCCCCCCCCTTAAGTTCCCTGAGGAGTGAAATAGATGCCAGGTGTTTATAGTGTATGCTTCTGCTTTTCCAGTATGTCCTTGTTTGGCAATGTTGCACTTTAAAAAGTATAGAAAGTAGGCCACACACAAACACACACATACATACATACATACATACATATATTTATCCCACACACACACACACACACACACACACACACACACACACACACACACACACATATATATATATATATATATATATATATATATATATATATATATATATATATATATATATATATATATATATATATATATATATATATATATATATACAGTGCAATCTCCAGATCCTTTGTGCTACATAAAATGTAAAACATCAAACAACATTGTCACATAAAGCAACATAGAGCTACATAACCGAACACAGAGTCGAGAACTTGACTAAGATGTCCTAGCAACATAAGTACATCATGTGAAACCTAGTGCAAACCATGCAAATCAGACAACACAAAACAGTGTAGGACAAATACACAAAACACAAATGACCAGTAAACCTACTGTATATGTGTACAGTACAATGTGCAAAATAGCATAATGTAAACAATATTGATGCAATGATGTGTGCAAAAAAATAAAACAGGATAAACAGTATAAATAGTATAAAACCAGTAATGTGATTATACAGCCAACATTCTTTACAAAGTTGAATTTCAGTGTTTGTGTGTGAATCCAGTTCCAGTTCAGATTCTATTTCAGCATACATTTGAGTGAGTGTCTATGTGTGTGTGTGTGTGTGTGTGTGTGTGTGTGTGTGTGTTGTGTATGTGTGTATGAGTTCAATTCCAGTTCAGCTGTGTGTGTTGAGAAGCCTGACGACTTGAGGGAAAAAAAACTATTGCACAGTCTAGTTATGCCCGAAAGCCCGAATGCTTTGGAACCTCTTTCCTGTTGGTAGGAGTGTGAAGAGTGTGTGTGAGGGGTGTGTGTGGGATTGTCCACAATGCAGTTAGCTTAAAGGACGCACTATGAGGTGTAAATGTCCATGACAGAGGGGAGAGAGAGACTCCCAGCTGTCCTCACTATCTGTTGTAGGGTCGTGCGATCCGAGACGGTGCAGTTACCAAACAAGGCAGTGATGCCGCTGCTCAGGATGCTCTCGATGCTCCCTTTGTAGAACATGGTTAGGATTGCAGGTGGGTTTTCTCATCCTTCTCAGGCTTTCTTGCTGATGGAGTTGGTGTTACTTGACCAGGTGAGTCAAGTTACTTCTCCATCAGATGAACACCAAGGAATTTGATGCTATTCATGATCTCCATGGAGGTTCCATCGAAGTTCAATGGAGAATGGTCACTCTCCTAAAGTCAACTACCATCTCTTTAGTTTTGTCGCTGTTCAGAGATGACTTGTTGGCTCTACAAGGGTGATAGGTGGTTCTAGATGTGCCTCATGCCGAGTTTCTCGAAGCACTGAGTGTAACGGGATGGTAGTCATTGAGGCAGGAGACAGAAGACTTTGTGGGCATTGTCTTGAAGCACCTTGAAACAGAGACAGAAGACTTTGTGGGCATTGTCTTGAAGCACCTTGAAGCATACTTATCATGTAGGTTATATGGAAAGCAACCAAAACTGGATCCCATATAAATAAATAAATATAATAAATATATATATATATATATATATATATATATATATATATATATATATATATATATATATATATATATATAATACATATGTATACTTTATCTGACTTCTCTTTATCCGATATTATACCAACCCATAGTGGGACACACTCACATTCACACACTAGGAACAATTTTCCAAGGTGCCAATCAGCCTACCATGCCTACCATGTGAGTTACATATACATATACATATAGATAAAAACATTTGGACTGGGCCATGCAATATGCTGATATGACAATACTTGATCCCTCTCTCTCTCGCTTTCTCTCTCTCTCTCTCTCTATCACTGTATCTCTCACACAGACATACAATCTAGGTGGTGATTGGTCTCAACCTGAACTTCTCAGAGATAGAGACATTCAGGCTCCCCCACTTGACAGTCAGGTTGTTGTTAATGTACGTTGTCGAAGAGCTCAGTCCATTAAGTTTAAATGAAGATCATTGTGATGAATTATGTACTGTGCCCGTCTCAGGGGAGACAGTTCATCGTGCTGTTATTTGCAGTAATGAAGGTATTGCTCTAAATCTCATTCTCAAAAGGCAGCTACAGGAGCATTAATAAATGCCCAGAAGCAATATTGTTGTGTGAAGCAATGTTCTTGTGTATGTCACCTGACTGTAATGAGTAGGAAACTCTGACTAGTGCTCTTTAGGACTCTGATTAGTTGCAAATGTGTGTTCTAAAATTTATTTATTTATTTATTTATTTATTTTACACATGACCTTTACATAGACCTTTCCATAAAACAATTGCGTCTGTTCATTTAGTTGAACCCATACTACACTATACGGCAATAGTAAGCTATAGCATGCCCTTATTACCACGAATTAACCTTATATAGTTACTCCAAACAAGCAATGTTAATTAAAAAATGAAGATTTATGTTCAAACACATTACAATCCTTGTTTGAGCCACTGACACACATCTACTTATAATGAATCTCCGGGTTTGTCTCTTGTTAAATTTACTTTTAATGAAAAAATGGCAAAATTGACTGCGAGGCTGTCATGTACTAATTGAGCACACGTATCAATGAGCTACTTGATGGGTACAATTGTCTCCAATGTGATCAGTTCTCCTGGTTGGAGGCATTATTTTTTCATTTAGGCCTGTCGTGTGACTAACGCTTTAGCGTCAGTGGTCCCAACTGGCTAATTATCTGCCATTTAGCAAGCAGCATTTATTTTGGTAACAGTCTGATATGTTGCTCAATTCAGTGTTATGCCAAGTGAACTCATGAATATTTAATGTCACATTCAGGACATTCACTAAAAATGTTTTTGATAAGAATATGCCCATGACAGCCAAAATAGTAATTCCCGGCTTTTTTCAAATGTGAAAATAAATGTTAATTAATGCATCATTTTAAGGACGTGCATTATAATATTGATTAAAAATAGCAAAGAAATTAAGGACAATTACCGTTCTACAAGGAACACAAAAATGTTGACCATGTTAATTGTTTAGCTATCAAGAAATATTCTTAATAGTACCATAATTTAAATGCACTCACAATTGTTCATAAAAGAGATCCATTCATTTTTACAATTAATATTGTGCAGACATTATGGAAATATAGTGTCTTTATTCAGTAACCAACATTGTTCCTGGAGAATTGAAGCCTCTTCATCATTTTGGCTTGTGATATATGAATTCTTACTTAGTGTAATGTAGTGTTGTTACCCTGAGGTTTAGTTATTAAATGGATCTCTCTTAGGATGTGATCTTCTCACATAATATCAAGGACTGGTAGTGTTACCTAGAAATTGAAATATCCCTTGATAGGGTTTGCAAGCAGCAATGCATAAAAGACTTCACATGACACTTTCCTGGGATGGCAGCAGGAGCCCCAACGTGTCACCTACTTGTGCCGCGAAACTCACTACTACATGTGTTAGTTTGTTAGATAATGGATCATTCTGAGGCAAATCAAAAATAAGTACCAGTCTGAAATTGTAGTCTAGGAATCTGATGGCATAGACTGAAACATTTTGTGTTAACACAGAGTGTGAAAACCCTCAAAAAAGGATACTTTGTACAAAAGAAATACAACATAAAGTGAAATTCGGGCGATAAGGAAAGAACGGAAACTAGAAAAAGGACAATAAAGTCTGACTGGCTCTTTGATGCATGGAGAAACCGTGTAAGTGTGGCACAGAGGATAGAATCTCGTTTTGTAAAAATAAATGAGAACAGTTGCTGGTTAAGTTTTTCTTTTTTTTTTAACCTTGTGGTTGTGGAATCTGGTAGTATGTCGAACCTGATGAAATTTGATTAAACATGGGATTCATTTGTGTCAAGGAAATTCCATTTTGTTTTCCTGTGTAAGGTGCAGCGCTGCTCTGTTTCTACGAGAGCTTAGAGCAGGGGTGGGCAATTATATTTTCCAAAGGGCCACATGAGAAACCTGAGGTGTGTTCGTGGGCCGAACCAACAATAACGTTGAAGATAAACTTTTTAACTTGTAAAGAGCGGTAAATATCATCATGTTCATTATGCTACCAAAAGAATATGGATATGCTATTTAAGAAAAAGGAAATAAATAAATAATTTTTTCTCACTGAGCATACTCCAACAATGTCAGCACTGCTGTGCGTTTATACTTTCTTCTGGTGCGGCAAAGAAGCCGAAGCAGTTCAGCGGGCCGGATTAAAAGGACCAAGGGGCCGGATGTGGCCCCCGGGCCGTAGTTTGCCCACCCCTGGCTTAGAGAATCTGGGCAAAACACATAACAAGCAAACATGTTCTTGGTGAGACAAGTTAAAATTTTGCTGATAATAATTTTCTGAGTTTTGTAAGAGAAAAGTAGCTGTGAACATATTTGTGTTCAGTAGCTAGCATCTAAGCTATAGTATGCAGTTGTTTGCTAGCAAGCATTTAGCCTCCAAATTAAAACAAACAACAAATGGAAGATTATTATAATCAATTGACAACAATTTTAACTTTAAAATTAATGTAGAATCACTTGCATGATTAGGATTCAGTTATACGTCGTAAAATTTACCAAGGTTGGTTTTTACTCAGACTTTAACAAAAAATGATGACATGGCCTGTTCTTATACAACAATAAGATTTAGTTACATTTGCAGCCATTTTTCTGTTTTTTAAATTAATATGCAAAGATGGGCTGACCATCAGGAGGTTTGTTTATGGTCACTTAAATGTCAAATATACAGTAATAAACAAAGTTCTGGAAGCTTCTGATGAGTATGAAGATGTGTAGTGAAGTGATATCAACACAGTGAACAATAGTAGCATAATGTAGCCACGCTAAATAGAGCAAAGAAAATGGTGCTTTTTTCGTTCAATCTTTTTATATAGTTTATACGAATATTTGCTACTTAAAGTCAACTGTTAGCTGGCAGCAGAGGATTCGATACTGAAATTAAATTCAGTCATTTTCAAGTTAGCAGACAACAAAGCCCTAGCTGGGCTTTGCTTCTAACATTTGATCAAAGATTAAAAGATTAAAGTTTAAGAATTTAGAATATCAGTCCTTTAATGTAATGTGTATTTATCAGTATTTATGTTAAAAGCAGATGATACGTGTTTGCAGGATCCAGCACAGGATAAAATGATGCACTCGTTCTGCTGTATGTCATAATACAAGCTCGTGCACTTTCATTTAATTTATATTGGACAAATGCAGGGTACATAAAAGCAAATTCCCATCTGCCCCTATCGATCGCTAGATGAGGTTTTAGTAAGATGCGATTAGGATTTATGTTTTATTAGCATGCTACAGAAATGTTGCAGTGGTGTACATTATGTCTGGCTTTTGTTAGAACAGCGATGTCCAAGTCATACTCATTTTACCAAGCATTTTAAAATCATTTCCGGAAATGGAACGCTTCAATGTATTGATAGTGTATTTAAGATTTCGATCGCACTAGCCTCCACCGAGTGACACACTCCCGCTGTGCATCCAGTTCAGCATTCCAGTGTCAGCGGATGTGACGCACACAGCACAACTGTAATCACAGCCGCAGAGCAGTAAAAATAATAAGCCTGCCATTGATTTTCATTACGTTGGCTTGGTTAAAAATAAAAAGACCAGAATTCATGCGCTATGAAGAGTGCACCCATTTCTGTTGATGTTCATTCTTTGGAATGGAGCCTTATTTTTCTTTCTTTTCCATTTTTTTCCCTTTTTTTGTACAAATTAGCTGGCGTTCTCCCATGCTGCGCTGCTTGGACAGCAGACGCTAGGTGCATCTCTAGCACCTGGGAGAACGTGTGTGCCAACAGCTCTGGCAGCTTAGCATTAGAGCAGGTTGACATATGTGCCAGGTTGAAAATGAGTGGCTTAGCCACACATTTATTTAGGCAAGCACTGAATAATTGGCAGGACAGATCTGAAAATTTAGACGTGAAATATTGTCACTACTTCACAGAATGGAAAACGGCAGTAAATTTAAATACGGTTGTTGTCTCTCATGTGCCCTTCAACTTACTCCTTATATCAACACACTCATTATAGCAGTCTATCAGCAATGCAGAAGGAAATAATATATTCGGAAACTACGCCTGCTGTTAGGCCAATTTAATATTTACTACACTCTGTGTGTTCTTGGGAGGAAAAAAGCACAGGATCTTGTCCTTTTAAGTATAAGTAGCTTGATGCAGTACAGCAAGTGTACCAGTATTGCTCCCCTATATGTATATATTTATATATATATGTGTGTGTGTGTGTGCGTGTGTGTGTGTGTGCGTGTGTATGTATGTATAAAACCATTTGGAATTAAAGCAATGTACACTGAAAAATATTTTACACATTAATTATACACTGTTAACCCAAACAAACCAAATGAAAAAAATTAAATGCTTAATCTTTTATTTATTTTTATTTTTATAAACACTTTGAAAATGCAAATCATTAATATAATTCTGAATGCATTGTTTTATCAAAGATGTTAAGCCATGTCTCAGATACTACTACAGTTGGCATAAGGTTATTATAGTGGAATGCAGTGTTTTTCTTTCTGTTGTCTTTAGGTCTTCTCTTTAAACAAAACATTTTCCAACACTCTTATCTGCGTGATCTGCAAACATACATTATTTTACATTAGTGTTCAACTTTAGTGTTCATCTTTATAATTAGACATCATAGGAGAGGCCTTGAGATTCCTATAAGTTACACTGGGCTTGTTTTATGATTTTGAAGACTGGTACATGCTTTACTTATGGTGTAATATTTATTTTTCACTACTCCTGGGGAGGGTCACTCTGGTATTAAATTTCCTTCCTTTATACACAGTCTGTCTGTGGATTTGTGAAGACTAGAAACTTTTTGTGACTTTTTCCGCAAGCTCATTTTATGTAAATGAGGTATAGATATATAGATTACTCATCAAATAAAGTTCATATTTAAGAGATTCATGTACTTTTGGATAGGGCTGTCACGATTCCTCATGTAACTTGAGTAATTCAATTACAGATTAATTTGACTTGATGTTTCGTTTAGTCCATTTAACAAAACACGTTTCCCACTGCGTTTCCCACAAACCATTATTACTGATCCACTGACCCGCTAAACCCTGGAGTAGAGACCTGCACTTTACCTGCAAAAAACAACAGGAGAAGTGAATAAGAAGTTAAATTATCAATGCACTGACTTTTTCCCCACTGCTCTGCTTTTTTAGTTTCACTTCGAATATAAATCATAAAGAAACGGAACATACTGTAAATTAGGAGTATTATTTAATAGTCTTGAATATGTCTTTCTTTAATAATAAATATGTTTGTAAGGTAAACTCTCTTGTTTTACTTGAGCTTCCATTACTGGTTTTCTGCACTGGATACATAATTCATATTATATATATATATATATATATATATATATATTTATATATATATATATATATATATATATATATATATATATATATATAATATATATATAATATATAAATATCTGCACCAGTAGTGCGTATAAGAAAATAATTAATTACATGACCACACACACACACACACACACACACACACACACACACACACACACACACACCACCCCACACCCACCACACCATATCATATATACATATATACCCTATATATATATATATATATATATATATATATATATATATATATAATAGTAGTTTATGAAAGAAAATGCCAGAAAGTTTAGAAAGTTTACAAGCTTTGGGATCATTTCAGACTAAAACATAAAGAATACACTGTACAGTGTGTTTACCTTTTTTGTAAATAATTTGGCATTAATGTTAATATTTGTATTTATACTGTATAGTGCTTTCAAAAATCCCTCAACGGTGGCCATGTACATTACGTCGATAATTTGCATGGAAAATCGAACTCAAGGCCATGTAACTTTGGATCATTTTCTCAATAAATAAATGAGCAAGTATAATATATTTTTTACTGGGTTCACTTTGTCAACTTTCAGGATTTTGGTCATATTTTGCAGAAGCACCACTGTATATATATATATGTGTGTGTGTGTGTGTGTGTGTGTGTGTGTGTGTGTGTGTGTGGGTGTGTGTGGGTGTGTGTGTGTGTAGAGATTATGAAAACCTTTTTCTACTTGACCTGCTCTCCTCCTGCTTTTTAGAGACATCATGTAATTGAACTTTTATATGGTTCATGGGAAATTGCTGGTGTATGAATTCTTTCTAGGCATAAATCAATTGCATTATGGGGTTAATTGAGTGAACGCAGCTCCACTAAGATTGCATGAAAAAAAAGAAAAACTTACCCCCTGCGGGACTTCCATATGAAAATCAATTTGATGAGATATATCTGTGCGTCATACATTGGTAGAGAAACAATGTTCAGTATAATGAGACCTTTCTTTATTCATTGCCGCTAGCGTGAATCCAGGATCTAGTGCTTTTGCCAAGCAATTGTTTATAACCTGTCCTGTACTTAATTCACACACATTAAGGATGGTCCTTTTTTTATCAACAATGTGGCATGTCATTGATTATTTTCTTATACACGTTTTTTTCCATGGTTCCTTGACGGCAGAATAAGTATATAATTGAACTTTAGCAAAGCGGATACGTCATTGCAAAGCTGAATAGCAATTTATTTTTACCGATACAAGATTACCCTGAAGGAATTTGGTATAAGCTCGATGTGCTTGAAATAATTTATTATTAGGCATAGGAGTAATTTGTTTCATTTTTTTTCCTAGAGCTTATTTCTACGATCCTCCGAAGTGATTTATAGTGTATAAGGAGCTAGTGTTCTACGCGACCAGCCTTGGAGAATCTACTCTTCATAAATGCACTTTATTTAATTATTTTTTAAAAGAGACTGTTCATATGTTTTGCTCCATATAGTCTAAGCTCAAACATTTCATATATCTAGAAGCGAACATATGTGAAGCTCATAACAGACCAGTACGCTAGAAGTATTGATTATCGGTAGTCGGCTTCTCTCCAAGGCTTCCTACTAGCAAAGGAGTTCTTTTTCTTCCACACGTCAGTGCTGCCTGTAAGACAGAGACCGACAAGCAAAGAGGATTGATGTTGGTAGAAAAAGAGGCCAATGGACAATTTGAAAGGAGACTGAGAAAATTTGTGCAAAATGGAAACAGAGTCCAGCAGTTGTGAATAGAGAAAACGCTGCAGCAGTCACAGTGGAATTTTGGAGCCCCCCCGGTATTAGTAGCCCCGCTTGCAGATTCTCAAAGCACAGCCAGTGTCGACGTGTATTACCGCTTTAATGGACATACCAGGGACCTTCCTCAATGACGTGATCAACAAGTTAAAGGAAGATATATTTAATGGTACGAGTTATTTTGCAGCCTCGTGTTCTACCCCTCTGTCCCTTTCAGTCTTTGTCTCGCACACTCACACACTCGGTGCCTGACAGAAAGCCAGAGGGATGTGAGGCCATTTTCATAATGTCTAAAATGAAATCACAAGGCTGGCATTTTAGCCTTCCAGTCCCAGTTATTAAGAAGCATACATGAATAAATCTTCTGTTCCCCACTTTTCCTCCGATCATGTAGTAGTGCAATTTTCGAGAGCACATTCTCCTAGCCCTATGATTTTCTCGTCATGTGTTGACTCAGATTAGAGACCAGCCTTTTAAATGTTGTGCCCACCCTTTTTTTTCCTTTTTTTGTATAACAAGGCCTTCATCTATAAAAAAGAGCATTTCAGTTTTCATTTTTATATATAACACCTTTACAATGAATGCATCTGCGATTAAACACATGGTTGTTTAATAGGCTCTTGGTAAAGCTCTGAAAAATATATTGCTAGTCATAATGATATCTAGACCCTGTATTCTAATGCTCAAGTGAATTTGGTACTAATGGGGAACCCTGGAGTGAAAAGTGGACATTAAAGCTTTAATAAAAGAAGTAAACAAATAACGAACAAAAGAGAAGTAAAAAACAAATCAATATTTGGTGTGACCGCAGGAGCGATTCTTCTAGTTACACTTGTACACTGTTTTTGAAGGAACTCGGCTGGTAGGTTGTTCCATGTTGAAGAAGTAAACACAGATCTTCTGTGAATGTAGACGTTCTCACATCCTTCTGTCTCTTCATGTAAATCCCACACACACAATGATGTTGAGATCAGGTCTCTGTGGGGGTCGTGCTCATCATTTCCACTACTTCTAATTCTTCAAAAGTTACTCACACCAAATATTGATTTGATTTTGTTTGCTCACGTTGCATTTTGTATATTGACAAAAATGAACAATATACAATATATATATATATATATATATATATATATATATATATATATATATATATATATATATAAATCAGATATAAAATATAAATAAACAGCTGCTAGGTTTGCAATTCTTATTCACATGCACTGCAAGTTCTTATTGAAAATATCAGAACTATTAAGGAAAATCCAACTCGACATGAACCAATTTGCATTTCTAGCATTACAGTGTCAAATTACTACTTACACAAAAACTATGAGGGTGTAATGTTGTGGCATGTGCTACAGTGTACACACAGCTGCATTGAATACGCTAAACACCATGTCAAATAGATTTGAGTGCAAGTTTGACCCTGCTGAGCTCTTTACAGTCTCCTGGTAATTATAGCCATATAGAGTCAGATCTGTCTTCTCCATCTCCACGGCTGCCATTTGTCATTGTAGTGTGACCCTCAAACTTATATCTAGCCTGCAATGTGGAGCCACAGCAATGACATTTGAGACAAACATCAATTGCTTCGATGTAATGAATATGATATGTATCGGCAGGAAGCTGTAAATGAATGATTAAAAGCCAGGTCGACCTTGCTGGCATGGTGAATCTGAGAGTGTTTCATCATGGTAATAAAAGCTTTAGCGTCTCTCCTTCTTTTTGTCGGAGAAACACTGCATGAAAAAAAAAAATCAGTGTAATGTCCAGATAAGTCATATCATGTGGCGGTTGGTGGCTTCATGATTAATTGTTGCAGTGAATCACTGCGCGTCTTCGCAGTGGTTGACATTCTGTTAAATGTGGTGAGATTTTTTTTTGCACTAGTGTATATATGTGCATATGTATATGTGTTGTGTGTGTGTGTTCTGTTTATATCCTGCTGTGCTTCTGGTAGTTTTCAAACTACTGCTGGTTCTCCAGAGTGTTGACTCAAGCTGTTGGTGTCTAATCTGTATGTAAGCAGACTAAGAGAGTTAACACCATGAAGTGCACTCTTCTGCTCATTGCCTCTTTCCTTTTCATTTCTTTTTTTTATCCTTTTTATCCACATTCTTTTTTTTTTTGCTTTGCTCCTCATGTCTTTACAGTCGTCTGTCATGTAACATCCATAATAATCAGATTATGTGTTGACACTAAAGCTGCCCCCTTTGTTTCACAGTACTGGTTTAATTATGTTAAACTTGGACTAATAGACATGGTTCGACTCTATGACTCTGTGTGTGTGTGTGTGTGTGTGTGTGTGTGTGTCTGTGTGTGTGTGTGTGTGTGTGTGTGTGTGTGTGTGTGTGTGTGTGTGTGTGTGTGTGTGTGTGTGTGTGATTACTTTCTTAAATGGGCCGAGAGGTAGGAAATGGAGACGAGGCTACTCCTCATTAATTCTGGATCCAGGGTAGAAACATTACATAGGGCAGGAAAAGAGAAATAACTGTCTAAAGGCTTTGTGTCACATACTTCTTTTTTATTTCTTTTCACTCTACACTTTTCCATAAAGTTAGTCTCCCTGTAGTTTTTTAAGCCAGGACCATTAAAATCGTTTGACTATTTGCTATTAAAGAAAAAAATATATATATATATATATATATATATATATATATATATATATATATATATATATATATATATAAAAAGTATATACAAATAATAAAAAAAACGTGTAGGTGTAGGTGCCAACTTCTATATTTTATTCATAGAACATAAACAACGTAACACACGAAACAAATAAACTGTACCATTTTATAAGGGAAAAATATTGATTCAGAATTTCATGGTGTCAACAAATCCCAAACAAAAGTTGGGACAAGTAGCAGTAAGAGGCTGGAAAAAGTAAATTTAAGCATAACGCATAACGCGGAGCTGGAAGACCAATTAACACAAATTAGGTCAACAATTGGCAACATGATTGGGTATAAAAAGAGCTTCTCAGAGGATCAGAGTGGCAGTGTCAGAGTGGCAGTGTCCAATTCAATTCCCACCATGAAGCCAAGATGGGTAAATCATTCCCACAATGTTGCGCAGAAAGATGGAGCAATATCAGAAAGGTGCGAAAAATTACCCAGCGAAAAATTGCAAAGACTTTGCATCTATCATCATCAACTGTGCATAACATCATCCAAAGATTCAGAGAATCTGGAACAATCTCTGTGAGAAAGGGTCAAGGCCGAAAACCATACTGGATGCCCGTGATCTCCGGGCCGTAAATCAAGGCAAACAGGAATAAAAGGAAATCCATACTGGAAATCCCATGCAAATCTCCGGACCCTTAAACGACACTGCACCACAAACAGGAATGCTAAACTGTACAGGAAATCAATGGGAATGGGCTCAGGAATACCAGAAACAGAAAACATTGTCAGTGAACACAATCCACCGTGCCATCCGCCGTTGCCAGCTGAAACTCTACAGTGCAAAGAAGAAGCTTTTATTTAAGTTCTTTTTGAAATCTGGAAGACTGTTCAGTGGTCATCCACAGAGCGTTTACAAGGACAACTGGGCCAAGGATGGAGTGTGGCATGTTAAAACGCTCGGAAGTTCTGGGACAATGTCATCCGGACCAAAGCGACAATGGACAGACTGTTCAAGTTGTTATCAACGTGGTTCACGATTCGAAGCCTGCATTCTGAAATCTGGGACGCCATTCATCCGGACCAAAGAGGGCAAGGACAACCCAAGTTGCAAGAGTGCCAAGTGTGGCATGGGGAGCTTGCATGTCTGGAAAGGCACCATCAATGCAAAAAATATATTCAGGTTCTAGAACAACATATGCATCCAGACGTCCCATCCAGTGGCATCTTTTTCAGGGAAGACCCTGCACCTGCATAATTCCAAACCAAGAGAATGCCAACATATCCCATCCAGACGTCATCTTTTTCAGCATCATTTGGCCAGAACACATTAGATGGCTGGCACTGATAGGAGACTGAAATGGATTTGGTCAGCATCATAAAACATTTGTTAGGAAGGTGCGAGTCAAAGATCTTTCAGGCCCAAGACGATTGAACAGTTAGAGGCCTGTATTAGACAAGAATGGGAGAGCATATTTCTAAAGAGAAACTGGTCCTATTTCTAAACTGGAGAAACTGGTCCCTCAAAAGAAGGCCCTGTAAGTCTGTCAGTGAGTGTTGTAAAAAGAAGGGGAGATGCCACACAGTGGTGAAAATGTCCTTGTCCCAACTTTTTTGGGATTTGTTGATTTCTGAATCAACATATTTTTACATTAAAATGTTGACACCATGAAATTCAATCAACAATTTTTCCCTTCAAATGTACATTTTCTCAGTTTAAACTTTTGTTTCGTGTGTTATTTTCTATTCTGAATAAATATACAAGTTGGTACATTCAGTTTTTATTCAGTTTAAACACCCAACTTTTTTGGATTGCATATATAGTTATTCACAATTGTATAGTGTCCCTACTCATTGATTCAGTTTTTATTCACAATTTGTATAGTATCCCAACTTTTTGGAATCCGGTTTATCCAGAACATCATGAAATTATATGAACATCCTTCCTTGTTGCCAATCATTTTATGGCTATAGATTTTACTCTTGTCCCGCTGATGAAAATCAATATGATACCAATACTAAATCAAAACTATGATGGCAAAAAAATCCCCAGAAATTTAATAATGCCTTTTATTTACACCCAGTGTTTACTGACTGCTTAGTTTAGAAACTGTTCAAGTTAAAAAATAAAAGAAATATAAAAAGAAAAAAATCTATTGCACTTTTTAATTACTGATGTTTGATCAGCATGAAAGTTAGAGTGCATCTGAGAGGCAAAAAAAAAAATTAGGCAAGCACACAATGTGCACACACTGCCCCCTATATTACACCACTTTGAACTACAGTGATATTTTAAGTACAGGTAGTAATAAAATGAAGAATGGAATCGTTTTTAAAAGCAGGGTATCGTGATACTTTTTTAGTACTGATATATTGTACACTAATAGTGTTTAATAGCCTGTCTTGTCATCTTACAAAAGTGTATTCGCAGGAAAAGTAGTAACTGTAAACTGTATGGAAAAATATTAGCGATTATCTGTACCAAAATTTCAAGCCATTCAATTTCAAGCCACTTCAACACGTGTAAACCATATCTTCATGGAGCTGGTCTTGTGCATGTTGGAACAGGTAGCTCAAGTGAAGGGAAAATGAAATGCTAACACATTAAAGACATCTTGTACAAGTGTGTGTGCTTCCAACTTTGTTCTCACGACCACATATGGCTGAAAAAGTCATGTGCAGCCTATAATTTTCCACAGAGTGTATATTCTTTGCAAACTATGCTGAAAAACGACTATTCTCTGTGCGGAGATTCTGTGCAGGAGTCCTCCGGGTGCTCTGGTCATAAATTTTGTACGAATTTGTACCAGCACAGGTACTCCATTTTTTATTCAACAGAAGACTTTAAGCCTTAATAAAATTAGTGTAGCATAGGGAGAGTGGAAAAAAAATAGCCCAATCCTGTTAACATTCTCCATGACGATGGAGCTGAAGTTACTCCCTTCTTGTCAGATACGTTGGGCCCTTTATATGTTATAAAACGCAGTCAGGTGTTTGGCAGATTTCCATGAGCTTGTCCTTCATGTCCGGGCCACTGATCATGTACAACACTCGTGCATCTCTTTGCGATTTTCTTCTTTTTTCTTGTTCTGGTTCTGTCATTGTCTATTCTCTCTATGATGGCTCTATATGCAGTTGCATCATCGAAATGAAAGTTTGTGTGCATATTAGAGGCAAAAAAATTCGTCATGCACACAATGTGAACAATTTGCCCCCTATAGTACAACACTTATAGTACAATGCTACAACACTGAACTACAGCCATCATATTTTAAGTACTGGTACTATTAAAATGAATGAAATGGTAAAAATGGTATGATGGTATGAAAATGGTATCATTTTTAAATGCAGGGTATGGTGATACTGTTTTAGAACCGGTATAATGTGCAACACTAATTGTATTTGACAGCTTGTCTTAACACTTATCATCTTACAAAAGTGTATTCCCAGGAAAAGTAGCAACTGTATGGAAAAATATTTATGGTCATCTGAACCAGAAGATGTGCTTATCCAAAGCCATTGAAGCCAAGATCTTGCAGCACATGTAGATTATATTTGAAACTTCCTAAAAAAACAAAAACAAATCCCACCTTGGAAATGTATATGAAAGTGTAAATTAGAGACAAAAGCAAGAATGTTTTCGACTTCACTCTAGACTAATTATATACATCACATTTGAAGCAAATTGTGTCAAGCATTCGCAAACTTTTTCCTGTCTATAATGTTGGTGGATTTCTGCGTGTAAATAAGATGCCTCGTATATATTTATTTATTTATTTATTTATTTATTTGTTTGTTGTTTTTTTTTTTTTGTCATGTGAAGCTCAGACTTTAGTGGAATATAAGCATGTGGTATGTGGGCCTGTGTTTGCAGCGTAGTAGACGCCATGCCGGGCCTGATGGCTCAATTCAAAGTCAGCAGCACGAGTGATTTATGGCTTGGCTTTAATCAGCCTGCTGAAAATGCAATTAGACAGGGCTCCTGCAGTGTGCAAATGAGCCGTCCCAATGCCACTTGGGGATGCACACAGTTAATTATCTGGGTAGGGCACCTGTTAGTGAGCTGCACTGGCCGGTACAGACCGAGAGAGAGGTCACAGCGCTGCAGGGAATGAGGAAGATGCAGCTATAGGAGTGAGGAGCTGTGATGAGCGCGGTGATTAGTGGGAAACATGGGGAACGGTTGAGCGTCCAGAGTGCGCTGAAGGTCACCATGATAAAGTCAGTGTTTGTGCAAATAATAGGTGAATCTGTAAATACACCGATAGTTTGATGAATCCATAGGGAATAAATACGAAGTCGCTTTTTGAAAAATGGAAAAATGGAGAGCTTTTCCAAAATGCTGACTAATGATTGGTATTGTATTCCAGAATTCTTTTTTTAATTATTTTAATTTCTTATTTGGCTGCTTTGAAGATTATACACTGGGGCACGCAAGAAAAGCACTTTATGCTCGCGTCAAAACAAATGCAAATGAAATGAAAATGAAGCGGCCGTGAAAAATGAAGCGGCATAAAAATGGCCAGCGTTCTTTGTGGGGGGAACCCTTAATGAAACCCACTAAAACGGTAACGTGGGCAAAGGAAATGTTTGTGTTTTTTTTTTTCTCTCTCTTCTCTAAATTACACGTTAGTCGTTGGGCGTGATTAATGTGCACGGCGACGCACCGTAGATAAGCGGAATGAAAATGAGCGGTGTGGCACGGTTAAACGATCACTGGAGTACGATAGAGTGAGAAGGATTGTTGTTATTGAGCCAGACTAAGCATGTCTGAGAGATGGACAGGTGAGAGGTGATAGAGGCACCTGGCATGCAGGGTGTGAAAAGGGGGTGAGAGAGGTTAGGGAGCTGACGTGGCATGAAATGAGGTTGGCAGACACTCTGAACGTGTGTGAGAGGCAGCAGAAATTGAGAGGTTGTCACGGGGAGCAGGAGAGAGATAAAGAGGTGATTGTGTGAGATGAGTATTGGGTCGGACAACGACAGTGAACATGCAGAATGATCAGCAAGGGTTGAGACAGGAAAAGACTATTACAAGGACACGTTTCTGTGTGTGTGTGTGTGTGTGTGTGTGTGTGTGTGTGTGTGTGTGTGTGTGTGTGTGTGTGTGTGTGTGTGTGTGTGTGCGATTATGCAAATGTCCCGATAAACTGGTAAACTTTGAAACGCTGCACAATTCTGTAATAATGAGCCCGAGCCAACGTACATCTAATCTGTTTTAATTTTCAGTGGCATTAATTATATTAGGGCTGCAATAAATATATTTTCCGGTGCTAATAAAGGGTTGTGAATGTAAATGAGGGAGAATGAGAGAGAATAAGGGAGTAGCACAGGTGGTCACACTTGTTTGAGCGATCTAGCCTGGGGATAAGAACTCTACTCATTTAGAACAATATTTGTGCGAATGGTGTTGGGAGAGAGGGGGTGTGGGGGGGGGTGGTGGGGGGGGGATGGGGATGGTGGTGAATCGTCTTCATTAGTTTGTGATTCGGTGCGCTCCCGCCTGCCTCTAGTTCAAATGGGCCGGGTATTAATCATGCAGCAGAGATTAATGAGAGAGCTCTAATGAGCTGCTTTCCTATCGTACAGGGAGACTAGAATCTCACTACACTGTGGAAATTTTTGGACTGCACTAATACAAATGTGAAAAAATTATGTTTGTGTATATTGTATGTATGCATACGTGTATTTGTGTGTGTGTGTGTTTGTGTACCAGTGCTGGTTTCCTTAGGCCGAAACTCAGCAGTGCTAATGATGACTACGAGAACAGCAGTCGTACATATTACGATTCGGTTATCTTTAAAATCAATTACGGTATTAAAAAAAAATTATCCAATTAATGGAAAAGATATGATGTAATGACAGACATAATGAGGAAGACAACAATAACAACGAGATAATGACAATGACATGCCCTTTTGGCAATGTTTGAAAGCTGTATAAAATTCAGATAACAGTGTAATTTGATTTTCTCCGACTCTGGGCTTCGTGCCGGCGCTTTTGGACAGCTTCATTTTGCTAACCTTTCGCATTGACAGTTCTAGGAAAACACTATGAAATATTAACTCCTGTGGCTAGGAGCTCTGCATTTTTTTGTTCCTTTTGTAATCTAATTGTGTTGGGGATTATGGATATGAATGTAGCTTCACCCAGTATGCTTTTATAATTGTAAGGTGGTGTAGCCTTTCGGTTTCACTTGCCACTTCTGAAGTTGCGGAATAGCACGACTCCAGCTGCTACACTGGCTTTTAGGGCTCTTATGGTTTATGCATGTCTTTGTATATTGGCTGTAGCTGTAATGCACCGAAATTGCAGCAAATTCCATTCTAGGCATGCTAACAAAATCGTATAGATATTGTCATTTCAACAAAAGCTTGATCTTCTCCACTAATTTGATTGGCCTGCTGATATTTAGTATAACCACTACTACGCTTACTACAGGCTCTAAGATGCCTCGTACATTTACATTTACATTTACATTTGCAGCATTTGGCAGACGCCCTTATCCAGAGCGACTTACAACTGAGCAATTGAGGGTTAAGGGCCTTGCTCAAGGGCCCACTAGTGTAAGCTTGATGGTGGTGGGGTTTGTACCCATGATCTTCCGGTCCAGAGGCCAACACCTTAACCACTGGGCTACACACCTCCCTCGTACACCACTTTATCCAGCTATGGCTTCTTTGGGAAGCTGTTCTTCTTTGACACCGAATAAAAACAACAACAATATATTTGGCCACATTGTGTCTGAAATGTCAGTTACGTGATATTAATTTCCTGTTTATAGAAGTACCATATAAAAGCAATATCGTCCCCGCAATAGTCGGCTGTTATTCAATACAATAGCACTGTTATTTGTGCGATATTTCTTAAATTTATAATAAAAAAAAAAGCCTGAATGAATATACCTTTTTTTATAGCACTTCTTCCAATATAAACTGTACGGAAATCAAAAGAATCTTAAAGGACTCAACATCTCTATCATCTTCTGGCCTGAAGTAATTTTTATATCAAATACTGCAGGAATTCTAGGTCATATGGCACCATGAAGTTAATCGCTTGTATTACGAACACCAATGTACTGCTTAGATAATGAGTGGTAGGGATGCACTAGTTATGCTATATATATATATATATATATATATATATATATATATATATATATATTCTGTCCCAAACAACCACCATTAGTGTAATATTTAATCCATATAAGGAGGCAGTGAGTTGTTTCATTTTGCAGTTGAAGAGAAAACACTAGCCGCTGGACACGAGCAGTATTAATGGCTGGTTTAATAATTAGTTGTGGCAGTTTACTGTTTTCCTGCAGATAGCAGCACATAGAACACTCTGGGTAAGAATCGATCCTGATAAATGCCCTGATAAATGTGTTTGCGCCATTCATTGTTCAACGTTTGGCAATGTATACCCCTATACATACTGTGTGTGTGTGTGTGTGTGTGTGTGTGTGTGTGTGTGTGTATGATTTGTTTGGGGACAAAGATGTAAAGATGTATAATGGTATTGTGTTACTATGTATCTTAATTACTTACTAATGTACGTCCTAATATATATGACAATGGCTACGATTGATACCATTCCATTGTTGTAGTCATTTTCATTGTTGCAGTATAAACAAATACATTTCTGTTTATCTCATTTATCTATTCACCAAATTGCCTATTTCTGCCTAGTAATGATGCAGTATTTGTGTATTTGTCCTTTAAATTCCCTTTTTTTGGGGGGGGGGGGGGGGGGGGGGGGGGGATCCTTTTATGTCACTGATCACATTTCCAGCAGTGCAGTAGATGCATCTCAATATGAGGAAGGAGGAAGGAGCGCGGCAGCTGATGTGGAACGGCAGTTCTCCCTTCTCCATTAGTAAACATCACTCTCTCTTTCCCTCTCCCCATGATCCACTTTGCCTCTGATTAAAGCATTCGTTCAAATCTCAGGGCTCTGCCCTCCAACTGAGATTTCTGTTCATTAATTAAAGCTTAATGCAATTAATTATCACCTAAATGGGAATCCAGAGTTTGTTTGTTACAACTGAAATGCAGAAAGATTTATGCTTGTTTAATGGCACTTTACTGCATGGCAAAGTGCTTCATAAAAGGAAAGTCGCACAGAACAGGTGCAAATTATTCTTTCATGCTTTTTAAATTCTTGTGTGGTGTAGTTTCAAGCGCCGGTTGTTTTAGACGGAGGCGTTTCCTCTTTGATGCAGGCGCCTTCTTGAATCTTCAATTATATGGGTTTATTTTTCTATCACATGTATTACATCAGCTCCCTTTTTATCTTCCCAGTTTCCTGTGAGTAGCATGATTGTCATGTTTGCAAATCATTTATACGCGATGATATGATCGATCGCCATACATGTGGTATCTAATACCACAGCATAGAGCTCTGCTTTCCCATGATACATCATTTTAGGAGCAGCCACTCTTCAAATTGTGAGTGCAAACCAATTTAACGTATTATTTCTTTTTATTTACACACCAGAACCTTCGGTTGTTATATCTTAAACCATTAACATACTTGCCATCTGGCGTGCATTAGTTATACGATAAACACACACCTGTCCTTATTTTTCCCCATCACAGCTCAGCTCTGGAGTGTGAAGTAGAGGGATTTCTTCCTGACATCAATGATTACATCCATCAGCAAACACCTCACTGAGAAATAACAGCTCAGTCATCAGTATTGAAGTAGGAGTGGTATTGCAGTGGTAGTCGTCCAAGGATCTACTGTGGATCTACAATATTATTATGAATGTCGGACAAAAATGCTGATATTCTCTCAGACCAAAGAGTTTAGCTAATTTATATTACATAATGCACTGTTTACTCAATGTTACCACAATAAAATCAGTCTGTAAGGCATGGATAGATCTTTTGTAGTATGCGAATCTTTATTTTATGCAGAACAATTCAGCACAGATGGAATCTCTGGGGTTCATTTACAACTTGCTGCTGGCTTGTACTTCCTCGTGTGCGCGCCTAATATTTTTAACTGACTCTGTACATGCATCAAGGGCAAATCCATCGCCATAAAACTTTATACTATGCAGATCCGAGCTGCCTCATAAAGGCATGCCAGAGGCGGTGACAGCGTAGAACAGCATGTGGCAAATAAGCATTCGCAGGATGAACCACTGATAAGATTGTGCTGTGGAGACATCTGCGTAAGCATAGCGAACCTAAATTACTGCTCCTCCCTTAACAAGTTACAGCCGTCATATTGTTAGGTACATTTGTCATATGCATGCTATGGAGTGTATATATATATATATATATATATATATATATATATATATATATATATATATATATATATATATATATATCTCAGTGGTGGGCCGTCAGGGCCTGCAAGGTCTTCTCTGCTGGTCTAAGAAATATCTGAATCACAAACTGATGTTACTTATATTTATATTTATACTTATACTTATTACTTGGAATATATTCAATAATTCCAAACGGTCTATTCGCTTCCTTTCATATCCGCCATATGCAAATGTCTTTGCTTTTCCGATGCTTGTGCAGCTTCCAGACATGTATTTTCATATTAAAGCATTTAACCAATCACATTTCAGCCATCATTTGTTGCCAAAGTCAACGTCAGAGAAGTTGAGTCAAAGTCAGAGAAGTCTGCACCGGAAGCCTTCACAATCCATTCTGCAGCACCTCTAACACAGAATAAACATTGATGAAACTGCTGCTTCAACCAATCAGATTTTTAGTCGGTGTCACCAGCGCCCTCTAGCAGTCATATGACGTCACCGTATTCACAGCTGTTGATTGGATAGTCTAGTTTGGGCTCAATTTAATTATTTTCATCCCCCAATGGTTGAAGGAGAAGAAAAAACAGATTAAGCAGCAGATTTACTTTCAAGGCCATTTTCAAGTTGGACTTTTCAAGAAAATCCGGACATTGTTAAGAAAGTTTGGACAACGCCGAAGATAGCCTGTCACGAACAGGAAGAGGATATTTCCGCCTCTTTCAGGTTAGCAACCAGTTTTGAGGAAAGAGACGAAGAAGGATGGATTTTGTTTGTAAACAATCCGATTTTTTGGTGAGTAAAATGCTGCTGTTTTCCTAAATAATATTGAAAGTTTATTATTGATGTTTCTTATGTGGGTCTCGGCTGAAGCTGCAGTAGAATACATGTCTGGAGCTGCATATATATATATATATATATATATATATATATATATATATAATCATATAATATATATATAAATATAACAAAATGTACAAATAATGTACAAATGATGCAAATGCATGGTGTCTTAGTGGTTAGCACACGTTCGCCTCACACCTCCAGGGTTGAGGGTTCGATTCCTGCCTCTGCCATGTGTGGAGTTTGCATTGACGTTCTCCCCGTGCTTCAGTCAAGGGGGTTTTTTTTCCCCGGGTTCTCCGGTTCCCCCCCGGTCTCAAAACACATACACGGTTGGTTGATTGACAACTTGGAATAATTTGCGAGTGTGTGCCCTGAGATGGGTTGGCACCCCGTACAGGGTGTATCCTGCCTTGATGCCCCAAGACGCCTGAGATAAAGCGGTAGAAGATGAAGGACTGAGTGATTTTATATATATATATATATATATATATATATATATATATATATATATATATATATACTATATATATATCATCATGCTGATTATCATAAGAAGAGTATATGCGCTGTGCATTTGACCTTTACAAAAATCTAGCTACATTATGCTTTCCGGACATTTTTTTCCACAAAACTTTTCATAGCATAGATCATTGCCATATGAAGTCATAAAACACAAAAAATCTGTTGATAAATTGTCCTGAATAAAGCATAAAACCTGTCATTTCTTTCCTAAAGCTCTGTTAAATTGAACGTAGATTTCAATTACATTGAAACAATTTGTTGTCTCCTGTGCATTCATATTGAAGCAACATACAAAAAAAACAAACATTTGATTGGATTTTGGTAAAGGCTTTAGATCATTTTTCAATGCCTTCTTTGCTTCTTGGTATGTGAATTTATACCAAAGGCTTACAATGAGCCTGTGCTGCTGCTGCTGTAGCCCTCTGTATTTATTGACTGTATAATGTTCATAGCAGTGCTCAGGTCTAAATAAGTCTCTTCTTTTGTGCTACTTTCTCTCTTATTTTAAATTCCACATGCAGTAATGAAACTCTTCCTCCCTCTCTCTCTCACACACAGTGTAATTGTCAGGATGTTAGCCACTTCTAGCTCTTCATGTATGATTACATTCCACTTAGCTAGTTAGAGAAGGGCACACATTTGTGCATTTGCACCAGTTATAAAATACAATCAATAATGGAGGAGGTACCGCTATCCAGAGACTTGCTACATATTTATGCAGCCTCCTGGTAGAGTAGATATTGGGATAGAGTATTTATGCTATTTCCTCCCGGTGTCATGCAGTTTCATTGCAGCATCAGCAGTGGGGTTCAGTTTGAGAGGCAGAATTGGGCTAACGCTACACGAGGGCCAGAATAGGTTGCTTTTCTCTATTTTTTTTTTATCCTTTTTTTTTTTTTTTTTTCATTCAGTGTCGGTTTACAGGAGCTCCTCTCATTTGTAAAGCTAATTTTCTGGCATAAACTTTACTTAACAAGTCTTATCTATGTCTGCGACATCAAAGTCAGGATACAGGCGTTGTCTGTTTGATGAGCTTGAACAGTGTGAAATTAAATTCCGCCGCCGATGCACACAGCACACACATGTCAGAGTGATTATTATCAACATGCAACCTTCGCTTATTCCCATGATAATCTCATCAGATCTAATCAGCTTCAAAGTCTTGATTTCCTTTTTTCTCACTTAGGCGGTGGGTGAATCAAGGACCGGAATGCAATAAATACTGATAAGCATTAAGCTCTTGTTTAATGCCATTTCTATATTATCGTACCACGCACTAAACTATTTCCTTCTTGTGTGCATGTTATGAGCTCAAGACAAAGCTGCTCGTTAGCATCACCTTCTGGACGAAAGCAGGGTGATCTTTTTTTTTTCCAGACTTAAGTGCAAGTGGTGTCAAGTACATGAGCATTAGGGAGGTATCATATCCGAGATGACTGAAGCTTAGCCTAGCAATCATATATAATGCATCCGTTATCTACACAATTTCACAATGAGACGATGAGCCCAGATGATGTTCACAGTTACTTCAATTATGAATGCAAGTTTTTAAAGCCTGGTGGTCATACAATTTAAAAAATGTGTAGTTAAACAAAGAAGAATTAAAGATTCCGGTTAAAGACAAATAATAGAATTAAATTTGGCCAGCAAATAATTAATGAAAAATGTCACTGGCCACGTATTATAATAATAATAATAAAATAATAATAATAATAATAAATAATAATAATATAATAATTATTATTATTATTATTATTATTATTTTATTAGGAAGCATGCACAAAATGGCATCCGTACTGTTTTGTTTGTGTTTTTCTGCTGGAAATCTGTAGCAGCCCCTAAAAAGATGTGGCTTTTGGTACACAAACTAATCCCAGCTGTCATTACATTATTTCACCAGTTTTGTGCTCTGCCCCTTAGAACTTCTAGCACCACAGTTTGGTAAAATTTCTAAATGCATGTTTTTTTTTTCTCATAACCTTTCAATTGTTTGCTGTAGGAGCAAAATTCCTGATTGTCTTCCTTTTTTATAATTACATATTTATTGAGAAACCATGATTCATTATCTCTCACCAAATATGGTCCACGCGATTGTTTTTAGTCATTTGTTTCCAGTAAATTTTTAAAAGCATAAATTATACTTTATGAATCATATGCACATAATTAAAACCATTTAAATTGTTCTAAATAGATTACATAAGTCCAGATATATCAAAATGCAATGTACAGTAAGAGTTACACTTTTAATGAATAATCTCAGTGTTTACAAGCACTTCAAAGATTTAAGTCTGTAAAATAATTACACCTGCTCTCAGACTTACTGTAGCTACTTATGTACATTGACGGTGAAATAGCTAATAAATGTAGTCATCTCTGCAGTACATTATTTTATTGATACATTTCAAAAAAGCTATATGAGAACCATGTCCTGCCCGAGTACAGAGCATTAGTGTTTTTTGGCCCTGAGGTGGTTCTATGAAACTTCTAGCTATATGCAGCTAGACTTTTTTATTGTCCTTATAAATCCATTTAATTTGCTTCGCTTATTATGTGTTGTAGTCAGTTTCTAAGCAACAAAGACTGGATAGCACATTGAATGACCAGCATGACTTGCATTAGTCCACCTTGGTATGTAATTTTCTATTGGTCATGCAAACCTGGCTTTATCATCTGAGTTTGTTGATATATGTTTTTTTTCTATAATACAGACCTCTGACCTCTTTCCCTGTAATACAATGTTTTGATTATATTATATCTGCATGATTAGCAATGAATTGTTTGAGTCCTGTAGGAAAAAAAATATAGTGACTCGTGCAGATCGATGTAAGGGATAATGTCCTCCCTGGTCATTATCCGAAAAATATAAATATACAAGTCATATCTTTGCAAAGTAATAATAGGAGTGGATGCAAGGGCAGGTAACAGAAACAAGTCGAAACCGGCAATCAGATCCCAGTCATTAGGCAAAATTGTGGATGAGAAAAAGGAAAAGGTCAGACAATTAGGGAACAACAATGTGAGGACAAAAGTTCTAACGAGAACAAGGAAATGAAGGCAAGATCCTAACCGTGAAACATGTAAACAATGAATGAGACAAAAACAAAACCGTGTGTGTGTGTGTGTGTGTGTGAGATTCTAATACATAGTTGTAGTGTTTGTCAAATGTCATTGAGCACACCTGTTCTCAGTCAGTAAGTGAACGTTGGGAAGGTAATTGAAGCTTGGGAGTTGTACAGTATGCATTTTTTTCGGCCATGTTTGGAGTCCCGGGTCTCAGCAGACTGAGATCTGACAGCATATTATCAGTTTCAGTTGATGATATATGAAACTCTACAATCAGTAGCAAGGCGGGAATCCGAAATACCCCCCCCCCCATCCCACGGGTAAAAATAGCAAAAGTTGTCCAGTAATTCTGCCTGACGATACCTGACTGCAGAAAGCAGGAGCATCTGGCTGAGCTAAAACAGAATGTCAAGGAGCTTGAGCAAAGATTTACCTGACAATCGGGGAAAATTAGACAAGAAAATGGAAGATTACTGAGGAAAATGGTGGAGATTATTATAAACGAGAGGATCCTACGTTTGTTGAAGGTTATCACAAGCGTTAAGTGCTTGTATAACTGTCATTAAAATGTGTGCCCCATTCTGTCAGATGTGTTAGTATTACTATATTTGCTCAGCATACTCTTTTTGTCCATCTTTGCGAATATTCGTGAAGCCTATCATATTAAATGTTTTGTTGGTCTAAAAAAATAATCTCGTCTTAAAGCTATGAAACCTCTCGTACTTAACTACACATATTTCATAAAGTAAATGGCTTCTCAAGAAAACGGCATATAGCTTCAAATAAAGAAATCATTGTGAGACATTTCATTAAACTGGATCGTTGTCATGTCGCGGAATTTATTACACATATCAATTTATAGACTCGTAACATTGTCGAGGATCATTGGGAAAAGTAGCAGGGTTGTGTTGTTGTCCTTCAAAAACACCCCCCCCTCCCCTTCCTCAGCCCCGCCCCACAGATTACAAATCTTTTTTACTCAAAAGTCACTTACAATTTTCTCTGGCATTTATTATACATGCCTTCGTTTCAGAGCACACCCATGCACAGATGCACGTGCACGCCCTAATGCTGCCGACGCGCAGATGTTCTGTCCGTGTTCACCTCATCCTCTCTCCCATCCCTCCATCTGGGTATTAGGTTTAGTCATAAGCTCTTCCTCTCATCTGCTCGGCTTGCTCTCACAGGCAGGTGCTGTCTGCTGGCCTCCACTCTGCAGCCTAATTGGGGACAGAGAGAGAGAGAGATAGAGAGAAAGAGACAGATGGAGAATGATATGGAGGGAGGTAGGGAGAAAAATACACAATGGCTTGAGGGTTCCAGCTCTCATCCACATCCTGGCTATTTAATGAGTGGAAAAGGCACACAAACAAACAGGATTAATAATGTAGGATGGTGAGGCGTGCTCTCTCTCTCTCTCTCTCTCTCACGCTCTTTTGCTCTCTTGCTCCCTCTCTCTCTCTTCGCTCTTGGTGTCTGTCACAGCAGGTCTTCTAACACTCTTTACAAACCTGATTTAGAGCACAGTACCAAAGAGGAAGGAGAGAGAGAGAGAAAAAAAACTCGTCAAGGATAAGAGAGAAAGGGAAATCAAAGGGAAGCACAGGGATTATGAGGAGGGAGGACGTGTGAGACAACATGGAGGGATGAGAAACAAAGCAGCGCATGAGAAGTAGGAAATTTATAGCAAAAGATAAAAACCAAAAAAGAATAAGTAGACTGTCGAGAACACTAAGTAAATGTTTTCCTCCATTTATTTATTGCCCCGCAGTTGGTAAAAGCATTGTCTCATTATTATTTATTATTTGTTGATTATTATGACTGATGATTATTTATCTTGCCTGTCGACTTTGTTTCACTCGTATGAGTGAGGAATAAAACACGACAGGATATACCTTCACCGATTGCTTTATTAGGAACACCTTCCTAAAAATGCGTCCCTTTGCTCTCGAAGCAGTCTCAAATTCTCGATGCCGTGGAATTCTGCAATATGTCCCGCGATTCTGGACTAGGTTGACATGATTGCATCACGCAGTTCCTGCAGATATACTCACGCTGTAGTTCTCCCTTGCTACGACATCCCGCGGCTATTTGATTGGATTCACATCCATTGGCTGGAAAGATGACAATGAATCCGTTGCTATGTTTAATGAAGGCGGTGTGGCGACTGCTTTTTCTTTGTGACATGTTTCGAAAAGCAGCCATTAGTAGATGGTAAATTGTGAGCACGAGGAAACGCGCGCGTTCGCCGACAGTACTGTTGTCAGGCAATGGTTGATTGGTAATAATGTACTCGAAAAACTCGTCAAGAAAAACATTGCCCACACCATTACACCCACTCCACCAGCCTGGACTGCAGACAGGTTGCCAGGTTGGGTCTATGGATTCATGCTGTTGGCATGAATTTCTGACCCTACAATCTGTGCTCTTCAGCAGAAAGATTCGTCAGACTAGGCTATGTTTTTCCCGCTTCAACTGTCCAGTTTAGGAACGGTAAAGAGTTTCTGTTCTTGGCTGACAGGCGTGCAACTCGGTGTGGTCTTTTGCTGTTGTTGTAGGTTTGATGTGTGTTTGGGGATGCTTTTCTGCTCTGAGTGGTTATATGAATTACTGCCGCATTTAAGCCTCCACCTTCTCATCTTCTTCATTGATCTCTCTCATCAACAAGCCTATGCAGTAATTCCTCTGTCAGGCCTGGGCTTAAATACTACGCTGCTGTAATGCTGTTTCAGGAGGGTGAGGTAATACTAAGGTCTAAGCTGTAATACGACCGTGTGTGCTTGTAGTACAATTCTCCGGGCTGTGCCGTAATGCTGCTGTCAGCGCTGAGTGGTAATACTACTGTGTGTGTTGGTAGTAATATTCTCTGGGCTGGGCTGTAATACTACTGGCCTCTACTGGAATATTTTTGTGCTGTAATATTGCTGTCACGGGCTGAGATGTAATACTACTGTGTGGGCTTGTGATACTGTTCTCTTGGCTGTGGTATAATGCTACTGTCTTGGATGTAATAGTGTATTACTGTCTGGGTACTACTGGAATATTACTGTGATATAATGATACTGTCAGGATTGTGCTGTAATATTACTGTACTGTGATACTGATGTCAGGATTGTGCTGTAATATTACTGTACTGTGATACTGATGTCAGGATTGTGCTGTAGTATTACTGTACTGTAATACTGATACTGATGTCAGGATTGTGCTGTAATATTACTGTACTGTGATACTGATGTCAGGATTGTGCTGTAGTATTACTGTACTGTGATACTGATGTCAGGATTGTGCTGTAGTATTACTGTACTGTGATACTGATGTCAGGATTGTGCTGTAATATTACTGTACTGTGATACTGATGTCAGGATTGTGCTGTAGTATTACTGTACTGTGATACTGATGTCAGGATTGTGCTGTAGTATTACTGTACTGTGATACTGATTGTGCTGTAGTATTACTGTACTGTGATACTGATGTTAGGATTGTGCTGTAGTATTACTGTACTGTGATACTGATGTTAGGATTGTGCTGTAGTATTACTGTACTGTAATACTGATGTCAGGATCGTGCTGTAGTATGTAGTACTGTACTGTAATACTGATGTCAGGATTGTGCTGTAGTATTACTGTACTGTAATACTGATGTCAGGATTGTGCTGTAGTATTACTGTACTGTAATACTGATGTCAGGATCGTGCTGTAGTATGTAGTACTGTACTGTAATACTGATGTCAGGATTGTGCTGTAGTATTACTGTACTGTAATACTGATGTCAGGATTGTGCTGTAGTATTACTGTACTGTAATACTGATGTCAGGATCGTGCTGTAGTATGTAGTACTGTACTGTAATACTGATGTCAGGATTGTGCTGTAGTATTACTGTACTGTAATACTGATGTCAGGATGGTGCTGTAGTATGTAGTACTGTATTGTGATACTGATGTCAGGATTGTGCTGTAATATTGCTGTACGATTATATTACTACCGGTACTAATATAATGATAATATTACTACTGATTCAGGAAGTGTAGTGTAACTTCGGGACTATAATAATAAACAAGAAACCTGGAAACAAGAGAACAATGTAAAGTACCCAATGAAGATATTTTATTTAGATAGTATGGCACAGTAATTAAATACTATTATTAAATACTATTTGTGAATATTAGTTGTATTATCATTTTAGATTTTTGCCCGTCTAGAACGGATCATCCGAATTAACATTGTTTCTTATAATAAATTTGTTTCAGCATACAAGCTTTTCCTGTAACGAACTACTAAACACGTAAGCCGAGGTTCCACCGTATAGGTCTGTAAATAGTATTATATATAGTTCTGTGCTACATTTTTATGCAGGCGGGGAATAAATGCTGTAAAACAAGAATGCTTTCAAAAATGGATGCGTTAATCATTTACGAATTAATTAATTGGACCTGGTAGGTTGTTCCATGTTGAAGAAGTAAACACAGACCTTCTGTGGATGTAGACGTTCTCACATCCTTCTGTCTCTTCAAGTAAATCCCACACACACTCCATGATGTTGAGATCAGGTCTCTGTGGGGGTTGTGCCATCACTTCCACTACTTCTAATTCTTCAAAAGTCACTCACACCAAATATTGATTTGATTACGATTTTTATTTTGTTTGCTTGTTTATTTCTGAAAGCATTCTCTGTTTACAGCATTTTTTCACACCTGCCTAAAACTTTTGCACAGCACTGTATATGTTTAAATACAAACAAACAGTACACCATCAGTCAAGCATGTAAACACATCATTTTCGTTGAGTGTCTTATTTATATCAGAAAATGTGTTACGGCAATATTTTTCAGAGTTACAGCATTGCCCCAGGCAAAACTTGCTGAATGACAAGGATGTAGTCCGGTTTTGGCGCAGTGCATTATTCATTTTTACAGTTTCTCTTTCAGCATCATGTTTGCATTTCAGCATCCTGTTTGTGTGTTATACTAACGGCTTTTATGTTATTATTTGTGTCGTACATTTCTTTTGCAGGTCATAGTCTAAAAGGTAAAGACAGTGTGTGTTTTACATTTTCAGCTAAATTCACAAGATGGAACTTTGGGAGCTGCGTTCCGATAATCTCCCGCTTGCCCTTAATGTAAAAGGATCGGTATTCCCTCCCGGAAGCGAAGAGGTATCGCTGCTGTGGAATATGTATGGCTATGCACGAGAAAGTGATTTTAAATGCAGAACTCCCCAAACCCTCTCCAATAAGGCATTTCTCATTAGTACTAAGGGAAGTGCTGGGCTGTTTAATTATCGGGCTCAGTGATTCTAAGAGCCAGACTGTGTTAATTTAAGTCCTGCTCCACGGATTCACTCAGCACCGAGGAAGGGATGAGTTTTACTGCCATAGGAGAATTATACAGATGTAGGCTAATAAACACCAGCAGGACTGCAATTCATTTTTTTTTTTTTTTTACAACAGGCCCTCCTTTTTATTTTTCATCCCAGAGGTTGTGTGTTGTAAAGAACCGAATGCGACTTGAGCTCACTTAAACGTGATCTTGGCTCCTATTTCACTAGGCTGAAATGAAATGCAGACCTTCTGTGAAAAAGCGCTGGGAATAATGCTCGGTATGTACTCGTGTTGTCGTAGAGCATACGCTTTGCTGTCATTCTGGAGCGCCGTGCCACTTGACAGGTTAATGTTAAAGCAATTGGACAAAGGGCAGATAAAAGTTAAGTGCACCAGGCCAGCGATGCATACAGCATACACCATGATTTATGTTACATGATTATGGCTGTATCAATTTTTTACATAGAAGAAAATCAAGAGAAAGGCTTTCTGAAAGCTTGTGGTCTGATGTCATGTCACAGGTCTTCACGTTTCTTCCAATCCTCTATTTCAATTCAGTTCATTAATTGGTGGAGACATGATCCCTGCAGTGGCACCAGATGTGAGCGTGATTTTTTTTTTTCCTTTCTTTTCACCAAGCTAGGTCAGCAGGGTCTTTATTTTAGTTGTGATGAACAGCTTCATGACAAAATGACGCATAATGCTAGATAATAGCCACTTTGTGATATCGGGTTCACGTTATGAATGTAGCACAGTTGCGCTCATCCACACATCTCTACCCACTGTGATTCAGCTTTGCATTTATCTACTGTTTGGAGAGGTGTTTCTTGCCCTCCAAACATTTGCGTGTTGTGAGTCTGATTATAAGTTGCGATCAAACAACAATCGGGGCCAACCAATTAAGTGCTTGACAGACAAAAAAAAAATGCATTTCTGGGAACAATCGAACAATCAAAACACATATTTTTATTCCTGCATAATCTAGGCAGGGCTGATTGGATTTTGTTTATCTGTGTAATCATGGGATGGGTCAAGCTAGAAACCAGAGACAGGAAAATATATGGAGGAGGAACAGCCTAGTCCCCGAAATGTAAGATGAAAACATGCACGTGTGAGAGGATAATCAGAGTTCTCGCACTTGAATCTCTCTCAGTGTTCTGTAAGAGGGTGCAATGATTACGCGGCTTATTTACGGAGAATGCAATTTTGGACTTTTAAGAAAGTGCAGATGCATTGAAATATAAAAGTTTCTCAAACATAACATGGCTGTTCAACAGTTGTAATTGAACATTTAAAAAAAGAAAAAATCCACTGAATGTGGTTACTTTTTTAGAAAGCTTAGTTTGTTTTTTTAAGGACGAATATCCTCATAAAATCTATTAAAAACATAAGGAGGTATTTATCATTGTATTTATCATTTGATTATAAGCTGAAAGAGAGCTTGCCTGTGGGGGGAAAAAGTTGCTCTGTTTATTCTCTATTTGTTGTGTATGACGAAAAGTTACAAACATGCTATAAATGTCAGGAGTGCAAACTCATAAATATACTAACAGCCCTTCTTTAGAAATAACCCTGTTGCTGTCTTGCTGAAACAGTCGACAGTGTAAATATTGCATTGTGCGAGTAAATCCGCTGTTTTCTTTTGATTTAGGCTCAGACAGGTCAACTTGTGTGTGAACACCTGAGAGATGTGCAGGTCCTAAAGGGTACTTCATTAGTAGAGACAAAGCACTGAATAATATGTGTGTGTGTGTGTGCGCGTGCGTGTCTGTGTGTCCGTGTGTCAATCTAATTCTGTGCCTGGAGCAGTAATAAAACACAAATGGTCAGTTGTCAAGGAAACGCACGTGTGCTGGGTCAGTCAGTGCTCTTGTGTTCAAAGGAGCTCACAGCTATCAAGTGTGTGTGTGCGTGCGTATTTGTGTGTGCGTGTGTGTGTGAGAAAGCGTTGTAGTCAGGAATCAGAAAAAGTCTTGTTTGCTCATCATTGCGTTCTTTGATGAGAGTCTCTGAGTGTTTCAGATCCATTACACGACTGTAAATGTCCTCAATTTGTAATGCGGAGTCAAAATTACTCTCAGCAATATCTTCACGTTCAGCTTCCTGAGCCCATGCCTTAGCCCATGCCTTAGCATTGTCTGTGTTTCTTTGTTAGCAGGTTGGAGCAGTACAGTGGCCTTTTGAATGGCCATTGCTCCACTGCTAATGGCCATGGATGGCGCTCATTGTTTTTGAACTCCTGGTTATCATTTGTATGCTGGTTGACAGCTTTTCTATGAAAGACTTGACCTGCCAGCCATAATCCATAATTATCCCCCAATCACAGGCAGAGTGATGAAGAATGCCAGGCATGTCTTTCTCTCTCTATCTCTCTCTCTCTCTCTCTCTGTATTTTTTCCCAGCTAGCTTTCCCCTTTGGCTTTTTAAAGTCGCTGGCGATGTTATTTACTGTCTTTACTCTACATTCATCTATCTGTGACATATTATCCCTTTTTTTTTCTATCGCTCTCTTTTTATTTGGACCTAGATTATCCTGTTCATAGGAACCTTCGGGGCCACGACCTTCACCGCGTCTCTACAGAAAAGAGGCATTTTAAACATGTTTGTTTTGAAAGGTGAGAAAGCTATCTTAACTCCAGAGGTCAGTTCTTCATTCGGATGATGTATGTGCCATGTGCATTTTCGTAATTTCTATTCATGAAATCTGCCAAGATTACGCCATTAAACTACAGTAACTGTACATCACTTGCTGCCAGCATTCGCCATGCCACATGACTGCCTGCTCGTGATGGATGTTTAAGGTTAATTCGTATTTGCGTATTATATTTTATTGCACCACGCGCATCGGCTTGAGTGGTTGTATTCCCGTGGTTGTTGACATTTCCCATGGTCCACAAGTTGTAGTGTCTTTGAGCTTCTTCACTTCTTCCACTTGTACTTCCACTTTGAGCTTCTTTCACTTCTTGCCCTCAACAATTATCCCAGTTAATTAACATAAACTTATATTGTGTTCCTTATCACCTTGGTAAAGTGTGTGTTATTGTTCTCCTATCTAATTGATCTTTAATTAGGGACATACTGAAATATGAAACTGAGAACAACATTCTTACTTTATTATTATTATTAGAGAATAGAAGAGCCTTTATTTGTCACATATACATTACAGCACAGTGAAATTAAATGTTCATATATCCTAGAAGCTGGAGTCAGAGTGCAGCCATGATGCAGTGCCCCTGGAGCACAGAGGGTTAAAGGCCTTGCTCAAGGACCCAAGAGTGGCAGCTTGGTGAACCCGGGGTTCAAACCTCTGACCTTTTTTTTTAACCTACTTTATTGATCTCATGAGGGAACTTCCTTTTTGTTGCATATCCCTGGGGTTAGAGCGCAGGGTCAGCCATGGTACGGCACCCCTGGAGCACCGAGGATTAAGTGCCTTGCTCAAGGACCCAAGGGTGGCAGCTTGGCAAAACCAATCATTAGTCCAGTGCCTTAACCACTGAGCTACCCCCCTCCCCATTAAAATACTTATTAAAATGCTTTTTTTGCAATTTCAGATGCAACTATGTTATACCTTGCTGGTGAAACCACCTGAAAAACAGCATCTAGTGTGCACTCTGAAACCAAGCATAATTAGCCTGCTTTATTAGTCTATAAAATCTACTGTCCTCAGCACCAGAGAAAGCTTTGCCCAAGGCACTGAATTATATTACACTGTAGTAATACTTAGTGCTTTGGAAAATCTTTTGACTACATATGGCATTGATGAAGCACAGGATATCCTTGAGAGTGGGGGGGTGTTTTCAACTGTTTCAATACCATTTTTCGTAATACACAAGAGGAACTTTGATTACAGATCACTTATCTAAAGCTTCCCATTAATGTTCTTTGATGATTTGACAATTTGTTGTTGGACGTTTGTTTTTTCTTTCTTTGTTTTTTTTTTTTTCTATTTCTTGCAGGGGCTGAAATTTTGCCGCATCCCCTATTTTAACTTGAATAATAAGCTTGCTCTTCCTTTTTTTTTACGACTCGAGAGATTCAAGGGTTTATTTGTCATATGCTCATTCATAGCAGGTACAGAGGTGCTGTGAAATGAGATGTGACAGCCCTGGAGACTGTAAGTAACAACGCAATAAATAGATAACGCAGACAATATTACAAAGTATTCAAGGTAAGAAAAAGCACAAGACAATAATCAGCAAGACAAGAGCATGCATACTGACAATATCAAATCTGTGGTAAATATCTATGTGTATAAAAACATTAATGTGGCCTAGTCTTATGGACATGTCTATGTATATGTGTGTGTGTGTGTGTGTGTGTGTATGTATGTATGTATATATACAGACAGACAGATAGATATGTGCTGATGCTGTGTACCTTCCTTAGTTCATGCAATGAATTGAGAATAATGTTAGGGCTTTAGGACTGGGATGGTCTGGATGAAAAAGCTCCTCTAAAGTACATAAGTCCTGTCCATGGTATTGTAGAGGAGCTTACCAGAAGCAGCCATTGGAACAGTCAGAGTTTTGTGTAAAGGGACGTTTTAGGAGAGCTATACTGATCCTGGTCTGCCTAGAGTAAATATCTAGCTGGGAAGTGCTGATCTGGTGATCTGTTCAGCAAACCTCACCACCAGCTGCAGGACTTGCAGCTCTCAGCACTGCAGTTATAATACCAGTGAGGATTCTTTCTACACTGCTGTATAGATGGGCCACTGGATAGCATAGGCAATATTATACTGTGGTATAAAATGCTGTCTTATCGTGGTCGTTGGTTGAAGTCCTTTTTGTTGTGTTGACTATGCTACTACAAGCTTAACTGTATCCAACATTTGATTTGTTAATGAAAACTGTACCTGTTCGCCATTTCAACTCTTAGCCTTGTGGATATTTAGGAACAAACAGAAATGTTTCAGGTGATCAGGTCCACTATTACCACAGTATCGCCTCACCTACAAATTTCACAATGCTATTCTCTGTGTGGCTACATTATCTTTTATATAGCAAATGCATCCAAAAAAAAGAGAGAGGAAAAAAAAAACCATGGAAAGGTAGCCTTGAGGAGTTTTAGTGTAGCGAGTGACAGTGTTTTGGTGAAGCAACTTATTTTCACCACCTGAGGACACCACCTGGGAAATAAAATACATCTCCACTACCCTGTAGCACAGTGAGGAGCACATGCATTTCTCCCACAGCTTACCAAACAGAATTAGGAAGACTGTTTTTTTTTTTTTTTTTAAGGATGAGCTACAGTTAATAAAAAGTAGTCACAAATAAGTCTTGTTTCCTCTTGATGAATTTGGATTGGGAGGTAGGAAGGACATGTTTAATAAATAGTTCTGCATTTAAACACCTATTATTACACACCTCAACAACGAAACTGCAATGAATGTACAGCCAGTGACATCCAAACGAGGATGGGTTTACTTTTGAGTCTGGTTCCCCTCAAGGTTTCTTCCTCATGCTGTACTATCTCAGTGAGTTTTTCCTTGTCAGAGTTACCAGTGGCTCACTCATCATGGAAACAAGTATAAGAACTTATAGGCAATAACTTCTTTGAGACAAAGTCCATTGTTTTTTCTTTTTTGCTCTCCCGTGGGTCACCGCATATTAACCTTGGCGTATGTTTTTAAACTAGTTGCCCTTCCTAACACCCTCCTCAACGAATCCTGCCTTGGGAACAGCACCAGGAATGCACTGGCTAGTGCAACCCTAGCAGCGTGGGCAGACTGAGCAATTGGTTTGTTAAGGGGCCTTGCTCGAGGGCCCACAAGTGGAAGCTTGGCATCCTGTGACGTTTCAATCCAGAGCCCAATACCTTAACCACTGGGCTACCACCTCCCCGAGAGAATGTGCCTTATAAAACATACTATACAAATAATTTTAAATTGAAGTAGGGAGGTGGTAGCCGAGTGGTTAAGGTGTTGGACTCTGAACCGGAAGATCATAAGTTCAAACCCCATCACCATCAAGCTGCCACTAGTGGGCCCTTGAGCAAGGCCCTTAACCCTCAATTGCTCAGTTGTAAGTCGCTCTGGATAAGGGCATCTGCCACATGCTGCAAATGTAAATAGTAGATTAATTTATATTGGAAATTGTATTATTTCTTACTGTGCCAGCATATTATTGAAATTCATGAAATACATATAATCATTTTACTTCATATTGTGATTTAATGGCTCTATCAAGAAAACTTGCAATGTGTTGCCTGGTCCTAACCTTATAACATCAGTGAATTTGTGGGAAAACGCTTTGCTCAGTGGATTAAGGACATGCACATTTTCACATGCAAACACCAGGTGCCTAGTCAACAGTCAAGACCTGTGTGAAGGTGTTTCCTGCTCAGGCAGTTGTTGAATAATCTTTTGTCTCGATCCCCATTGTGTGAGGGAATTTTATACAAGTTTGTGCTGAGGAAGACCAATTTCTGCATGTGCATCTTAAGTTCCTGCTGACTCTTTCATCTATAAGAAAGACGCCCACATTTTGCTGCCTCTTCCAGCTGTGAAAGGCTTTATTCATAGTTTTCAAGTACCCGCTGCTCTTACAGTTCTGAGGTTTAAAAAAAATTCCATCTGAACAGAGAGAAAGCTAAAGAGACAGACAAAATGCATTTAATTGGTTATTAAATATTCAATAGAACACTGTCTATTACGTTTTCATTAATATGAAGCTGAATATGAAGATTTTTTTGCTGCTTTGGGTTGTACTTAATAGTCTACATACTGCCCAATGACTTTAGGTGGCTATTATTGTTGTTGATGTTTTTTTGGCCACTCATTAAATGTTTGATGCGTCTTGCTCTCTAGTGCTCTAGTGTTGAAATTATATTGGTGTTAGTATTAAAAAACAATACTTGTTTTCCCCAAATCACCCTTAAATAAAGTTTCCTAAACTATATATTCTGATATTATATGGTGTGTCGCATAAATTTCATAGTTCATATGAAATTGAACTATGAAGTTCATATTTCAAAAGTTCATATTATAATTAGGATATATATAATTATAACAATCATTTATAACAGTCTCGGATAAACCAGATGAATTAAACATGCAGTTTGAAACTTTCAGTGTAAAGGCTCTAACAAATGTCATATATTACTAAAATTGTATACTCCGGTCAATACAGAGAAAAACAAAACAAACTTTTTTGTGAACTTATGTGCAGGGCCTTCTATATGTCAACATTCTGGCCCAAGAATAGTTTGCAGTCAGTTCATGATCCCAGAATGTATAATCATATGACATTAACAGTACACACGTTATGCAAGAAATGAGTTAAAAATGTGTAAACCTATATTTTAAAAAACGTATTAAATTATTTCCTACATATTTTATTTACACATTTTTTTTTAAATTCCATAGAGCCAGAGGTTATCTCGGTAATAATAGGCTAGTGCTGAATGTGGCATGTAGAGCATTTGAGTAAAATTTGATTCATTACAAGCCTTTGCACAGTCTAAACATACAGTATAACAAAATGTCAGTAATCAACATGTAGAAAGGTGTTGCAATGCGGCTCCATGTAAACATTTTTTTTCTTGAGACTGGGCTGCCCAGAGCCTTTTAACAGGAAAAGAAAAATGTCTGGAATCTAATATCCACCACTTTGAATACCTTTTGTAATTGTAGACGCCACAGTTAGCATGTAATAATCTCATGGTATCTAAATAAATTCAATATTAGAATATAAGATGTTCTTTTTATAAAGTGTATATATTTTTTGGCTGACTCTATAATTCATAAAGACTATTAATCATGGTTCATGTTAAATCTTATTGTCAGTTGTTTTATAGTTCAGCCAGATGATACTGTCTCACATCTTTAATATTAGCTACATTAGAATCTTATGTAAAGCTGTTTTTTTTTATCACAAACTCTAAGTTGGCCTTTTTCCAGCGCTGAATAGCCACAATTGGTTCAAAAGATGCAAGAAAGCGCCTCTTGTTTTCTGGATTGGATTAGTCAAATGCCCGTGAGTGAAAACAGTAAGACCAGGGTTTCACTGAAAAGAAACTAGGAGGCAGGTCGTCACTCATGACCCTTTCTTTGCGAGTGCAGCCACAGCGGGACAGTCAAAATGCTAGTTTCCTTGCCCCTAACCATTCATGTCCCTCCAGATTTACAGGGCATCAGCTCTCAGGCTGTTCGGCACAGCACTCATCTGTAGCTGGACAATGGTGGGAGTGACAGATAGCTGAGCAGAGTGCGGGGAAAGAGGATAGAAAAAATATTTCACAGCAAAGCCCTTAATCATAATTGGCAGAGCAAAAGGATAACAGCAAACAGGTGTTACAGTTGAGGAGGTGACTCATCGTTCCTCATGGCTAGAAATTGTGTTGCCAGGAATGATGGTCCATACTTTTTATACCTGAGGTGAAATCTTACTCTCAAATTTCATTACGTTTTCATTCCCACCCTCTAGTCAAACATTGTAATTTTGTTAGACAATATATACACATACTGGGAAAAGTGGGCAAACGGCAGTGAATCCTAGCAGTGGTGGTACAACGGTTCTGGTTTCTGAGAAGGTCAAGAGTTTAAGCCATAACACAGAGGGTCCATTACAGCAGAGATTACCTGATTAATCTCTTTTGACTCGCTTGCTTTGTGCCTTCTCAAATCTTTGCCATTTTAGTGAAGGGCTAATGAAATCACCTTCAGTGTGTATTTATATAGCACTCAAACAAGAAGTCATGGTTTAGTGTTTGTTTCAGTTGAAGGGAGGGTGTAGCTCAGTGGTCTAATGCGGCTGGGCACTGATCGCAAGGTCGGGGGTTCGAGCCCTGGTATCGCCAAGTTGCTAACCTTGGGTCCTTGAGCAAATCTTCTGTATCATGACTGGCCTTGCACTGTGACTGCGGTTTCCAAGCAAGCTGAGATATGCGAAGAAAGAATTTCACTGTGCTGTAATGTATGTCACAAATAAAGGCTATTCTATGAATTCAACTACAACAAGAAAATGTCACTATGAAACATAATTTCTGAATGTGCCACAGACTGACATTTGTTTTGTTTGATATTTTTTAACCATAAAAACAAGATGTTTATTATATTTTTTCCCCTGGGTTCCAATAATTGTCAGATTTCAAGGCCCAATTCAGTTTAACTGGCCACTGCAAGTTCAAGGACTCGGGTGTGATGGAGAGACAGTGGCAGTATGTTCCTAAAAGTGTTTTACTATAGATTTTCTCCTGCCTGAAGTGTGACCATTTGCCCTTTCTGTGGAACTTCCCCGAGGGGTGTAAGCTGCTTTACTAATGCTGCATGACAGGTGAGAAGGTTTGCACTGTGTTACTGAATGAGATCTGCGCTTTCACTGGATCTGACCTCACACTTTTGTCAAGAGAACAGAGGTTCAAACACAGCGACTAGCCGCTTTGCTAGTCCGTGCGAAAGTTTCACTGAACGTCTCTTGTGCAGCCGTCTTTTCTGTTCTACAAACATACCCAAAGTGTTGAAGTGATTGATTTTGACCACAAAGGACTCCATGTCCACTACTGGAGACCATCTGGCAACTTCTGTCGGCATGCAGAGATGCAGATTAGGGTTCCTGCTGAGCTTGTCGGGGCTGTTAGCGTTTAATCCTTAGCACAGGGTGCTAGATCAGAACAGCAACATAAGGCTTAATGAAGATTAATCATCCAATAAAATTGATCAATGATGCAGTTCAGGTACAAAGCGGAAGAAAAGACGAACACAAAAGAGAGGGAGGAAGAGAATATCGTGTGAATGTGTGTGTGTGTGTGTGTGAGTGTTTATACACACACCCATGCAGCTGAATCTCAGGTGCAGCTTTTGCAGTGCAGAGTATGTAATTTTAAATGCTAATACAGCCATCAACGTTGACTGACAGCTCTTGTGCATAAAGTGTTCTGATATTGAATGCGCATGACGCAATTATGCTAGCTTAGCTGGAGGTGCTCACTCAAGGCCATTGAAGTGCACAGAGAATCTGCTCTGCTGCTAATTAGTAATGGCTCTGAGTTTAACGCTAACTGTTTTCAGGTGCTAAAGAGAAAATAGCTCATTACGGTAAATAGCCATTTCAACAGCACGGCCCCGATAGCACAGTACACCTCTGAACCATGCGTGTGATTTTCATTGCTGAAGTCTTCTTTGAATTCTTTTTTTTTTCTTCTTTTCTGGAGTAGAAGGATTCTGATGATGTTTGCTATCTTTGAGATGCACTCATTTATGCAGAACAAGTGAGGCAATTGAGTTTGATTAGCTATTAAGCTGAAGATGCAAAGCTGACTTAAAAGTACACTTTGTTTTTCTTTCAAATTTATAGGCAAAACACTGGGGGGGAAAATGCGCTTTAGCAAGCGTAAGGAAGATGTAGTTAATTGGGTGACACTTCCATTATACACGGTGCAGTCCCATCAATACCATCATGAAAACAGGGTTAATGCGAAGGGTCAAATTGCTCCACTACACAATGTCAGAAAAGAATAAAATGGAAGATTACAATGAACTGCACTGTATAGAAATAACGCCTCGTTTAAAATTATTGGCCTCTCTCTATCCGACTTTTTATTATTATTATTATTATTTTTTTTTTTTTTGGTTGCTACACTGATTAAATTCAGGACCCATGTAGGCCACAGAGGGATTAATATTGTGTTTAGCATTGAGGCACTGGGCAATGCGTGCAATGCGTGATTTGCTTCCTCACACTTCAGGCACACCGCAGGAAGCCCAGGACGAGTGTGCAGTTGTGTGATAAGGGGAGAGACTTAGGTGGAAAAAAAAAAAGGTGAAAACAAACACATAGCGAAAGTTTATGAGCTGAAAATGAAAGGCTATGTGAGGAAAATAGGAATGGGTTTCATCCTCATAAATACATTCTCATACTTACATCGCCATGAACCAATAATGCTAGATTTGAGGCGACTGCTTTCTAGATTTTTATGCACATTTCTTATGCTCGGTGGCACACTGTAGAAGAAAGGGCACGCGACTTTACTGTAAATCTATCCCCACAGTTACAAACATTTATCATTATCTCAGGGGATTATGATTCTTCAGTGGGTTTTTGAAAGACATGTTAAAAATATCCATACCAGACATTATTGTCAGAGCGGCTCTGTATTTAACAAGTTAATAAGGTAAAATTTCAACCGTTAGCAAAATGCAAAAACTCGCACCTCGTCTTTCACTTTCCACTCTTGACAAGATGAAGGTATAATATTACACTCATGCTCTGACATTTGTCTGAATTGCGTTAGAACGTGTTACTTTGCCGCCATTTAGCAGAGTAACTCACTGCCAGCTGTCTATCAGCTCTGAACTCGGATTAACAGCTATTTTTTTGGAGCATACGATGAGCATAAGATATTTTTAATAAAATAACTTGTTGCTTTACTTAAAAATAAAAAATATATAAATAAAAGAGAACTCACAAGTATAGAAAAAAAAAACGGGAAACCAGACAGACTTGGTGGTTACAGCATATATTTTTGTACAAGCTACATTATGTGCACCAAAGTTAAACATCAGATTTGACATTTCCTGTCAAAATAAGTTGTTCCCCTCAATTTTGGAGTGAGGTCATGGAGATTTGTGTTCATTCAGCCACAAGGTCTTAGCACTTAGTAAAGTCCTGTACAATCGACTCTAGAAATTTGCAGCAGTTACGTTCTTATATCACCGGGCGAATTGTGAAAAACTGCAAATTTTGGATGTGGCCAAAAATTGCTCTAAGGCCTTTTCAGCTTAATACATTACCCTTAAAAAAGGGTAATATACTGTCAATATACACCTTTACGTTCACCTGTGTTACCATTGTTACCCCTGTATATACTGTAATTCATGCAAGCGCCTTTTCTTTGGTATTTTTGCTGTTGTTAATAATGTAATGTAATAAAATATATTTCTAAAACACAATTTAAGAAAAATGCAGTAAAAAGTAAAAATAAAAACATTTACATTTCATTTACAGCATTTGGCAGACACTCTTATTGCTCAGGGACCCTCTAGGGGTAGTTTTGGTAGTGGTGGAATTTGAATCTGAGATCTTCCGGTCCAGAGTCCAATGCCTTAATGGAGATCATGGAAAATTCAATACTTAAAGCATAGAAAATTATTACTATATTGCTAGTAAATACAAGTAGGTTCTGAGGAAAAATCCACGAACAAGTAGTAAGTAGGTTCTAAGGAAAATCAACTGATGCCACGAACCCTGAACCGCGGCTTTGCGGGGGTTGACTGTACTGATATAGGTTGAGAAGGCCTGCGGTGTCAGCAGTGCTTCAGTTAATTCCATGTGTGTACAGTAAGAACGAGGTCAGAGCTTTTAAGCAGGCCACACTAGAGCTTTCACTGCAGCCCAAGTAAACCATATCTTCATGGAGTTACCGTAACTTTGTAGAACATGGGTATTGTCATGTTGGAACAGGTTTGGGTCTCAAGTTCAAGTGTAGGGCAAATTTAATGCTGCTGCATCTGATGATTGTGTGCCGCAGACTTTGGGTAACAGTTTGGGGAAGAGCCACATATGGCAGGGAAAAGACAGGTGTCTCAATACTTTTTTATCTATAGGGTTTATGTGTATGAAATATTCATTCATTCATCTTCTACCGCTATATCCGATCTTCCCTTGGGTCATGGGGAGTCTGTGCCTATCTCAGGCGTCTATGGGCATTAAGGCAGGATACACCCTGGATGGAATGCCAACCCATCGCAGGGCACACACACACTCACACACACATTCATACACTAGGGACAATTTTCCAAGGTGCCAATCAACCTACCGTGCATGTTTTTGGACCTGGGAGGAAACCGGAGAACCGGGGGAAAAACCCCCTAAGGCATGGGGAGAACATGCAAAATCCACACACACATGGCCGAGATGGGAATCGAACCCGGACCCTGGCGGTGTGAAGCGAACGTGCTAACCACTAAGCCACAGTGCCCCTCCGTGTATGAAATATGAGGCGTATATTTTATTTTCCATTTGTTTATATAGAAAGACTCGTCGAAGGTGACAGTCATATAGAAAATGATAGTCTTGTATCAAAGCTGGTGTTCGTTGTGTGTAATAGAAAAAAAAATTCTATGCCGAGCTACTATTTAGTTCTCTATTTGAGTGTCAGCTATACTGTAGGTAGACGCATTTTACTCCCTGGATATTTTGCTATACCATTACTCTGGCATTGTACAACCCATGCACAATGCAACGACACTAAGGTGGCACTGTGTGTAATTCTATTTAACTCTATTCAATCTTTTTGTGTAGTACCGTTACCAAGTAGTATAATACATTACATATCAATTTTAAATGCATCCATTTGATCTTTTGGGGGAAAAAAAAACCTCCCTGGGTAATATGAGACAACAGTTGAAAGGAACCAGGCGCCAAAGAGAACCCCTCATCGTACTGAATGGTGAGATATTCATTATAGTCTCGGATTTGCTGAAGTGATCAGCTGTTTACTGATGGACACTTGATCATTAAAACTGTAGGCAATTGTAGTTCTAAGCCACTGTAGCAGAACTGTGCAAAATTATTACAGTCAAAACCCATTTTCATGGTTCCTAAGTGGGACCATTAAGTGTAGTCTCATGTATCTTTAGGCCATTCAGATGGAACAGACCTCAGCAGCAGTAAGTGCTTTCCAATTGATGAAAAAACCCCATTTAGAAGTAAGAGCTCCATACAAACGTCTTTGATTTTGAAGCAAGCCAAGTTTGTATAAAAATGTAGTAATGTTCCTTAACAAGGATTGAAGTGATATATTTGACATGTAATGCGTTTAAAACAGAAAAATCACTTTAAAGGTTTTAGAGTTAGGCAGGTAATTTGTAATGTTTGGATTGGACATTATAAATCTTGGTGAGGTATAGCACATCCTGTAGCCATGAACTTCTTCATTCTCTCTCCTTCTAATCCTTCACACGTTTTAAACCTTCTGCCCAAGTATAGGACATAGTATCTCATTTTCTTTGATTTGATTCTGGTTAAAAATGTTATCCCTGTAGCCTAATGATTTGTGGAAGCAGCCAACCCAGAACACAAAATGTGCTGAAGTTATATTACACAATATTATTTCTAGCAAATTTCATCAACAAAAATGGGTTACATTTTGTTTACATTATTGAATATCTTGGGTCTGCATTGTATAAGATCTAATAATAATAAATACTTCATAAATTGTGTAATGAAATGCAATATTCTGTGCATTTTTTAAAAATCATTCTACAGATTATTCCAACGATTATTCGAGTGATCGGATAAGAAGTACTGTTTATTAAAAAGCAATACTAAAAATTCAAATGAAAATAAAAACACGTCTCTTAAAATCTACATTTTTATTTCATACCATGATGTAGAATTGTGAGAAAACTGGCTTCCATATGAATCTTCTCCTCACCTCTCACTGTTTACTCACTGTTCTGCCATTTTTCACTCTGCAGCATCTTCTGTGTTAGCTATTCAGAGCACTCCAGAGTTTAGTAGTGCTGCATAAGGAATAATCGTCTTGGGAAACACATTGTTCTGGGTGTAGTTAAATGTATTAGATGACGTACACACATATCCTAACACCCCAGTATATTGACGGGGACACAATACTGTATAAAAGCACCGTCTTTCGAATGAGACGTTAAACCCATGTCCTGACTCTCTGTGGTCATTAAAAAACCCAAAATGTCTTTTGAAAAAGTGTAGAGGCGTGTCCTCGGCCAAATTCGCCCAATGGCCTCTGACCATCACGGCCACCTAACCGTCCCCATATCTACTCATTGGTTTCATCATTCTGTCTCCTCTCCACCTGTAAGCTGCTGTGTGGTGGGCGTTCTGGCGCACTATGGCTGCCGTTGCATCATCCAGGTGGATTCTACACACGGTGGTGGATGAGGAAGATCCTCCTTCTCATAATGTAATACGCTTTGAGTGTCCAGAAAAGCACTATATAAATGTAATGAATTATTATTATTGTATATATGTGTGTGTGTGTGTGTGTGTGTGTGCATGTGTGTGTACACACACATGAGTAGTCGGTAGTTTTTTTTTTTTACTTATAAAGAATGTAAATAATTATCACAGATAATATGTGTTAGCCATTGTGAAGTATTTCCATTGCAGTCCACCTGCCAGTGTGCACGTCAATTCAGGAAAGAAAAATAAAGTGAGCATAAAAGGAGAATAAAACAAAACACAAAGAAACGCTACCACAAAATTGCTTTAATAGGTTAATGTTGATTTCACCTGCTGCCATTTAATTAGGTAATTGAACAACTGAGTCAACTAAATGAGTGCTCATGTAAGTCTCTCACTCAGGTGAAACGCTGTTAATGGTTCTTAAACTGCCTGCTGGACGCAGGCCCAAGAGGATAAAGAAAATTCTTTTTCCTCAATTTCTTTTAAGAGCTTAAATATTAGCTCAGCAATTCAATCTAAAAGCTCCCAGCTAATCAGCTGTGCACCCACATGTACTAAATTTATGAGCTTAGTCACAATGCCAGACCTTTGTCAATACATGTAGAAAGAGTTATTATAAAATGCTCCAAAAATTTCAGGAAAAAGTAGCAGATGAGAAAAGGTCATGTTCTGAACTGTAAGAGGGAAAAGCAGGACTTAAAAAAAAGAACAACGCATTGGAAAAGGTAGACGGATGATTCTAATAACTTTAAATGGTATAATGGTATTTTAAATTGAGCATATAATTCTTATTTCTACCGAATGTCTGACTAGTTTGTCATAAGCCTTATCAATGGAAATGTGAATTTCCTTTATTTAAAGGCATTCTCAATCAGCTTTAAAAGCCCATTCGGAATGGGTATCAGACATCACGATCGCTCTTTTTATTCTTTTCTCACTTCTGAGACAGAATTCAACAATGGATGGATGGTAACAAAGTCACGTTAAACTGGATACGATCCAAAGACTGATTACTTGCAAGTTAACAATTTAACAATTGCGTCCTTTGTGTGAATACAATGCGTTCTTCATCGCCTTCCCAACAAATGTTGGAAAGACATTTTCGAAGTTGTGATAGTCGTGACACTTGTGCGTAAAAGTGCCATATGTTCTGTTTAGCATGTTTAATAGGGAGCTGGGTTTAAAAATGGAAAGCCCCACTTAGTGTACCTTTAATTGCAGCTGCTGTTGCGCTTGCTACATCACGCATGAAGAGTGAAGTAACGATGTGGAAATGGTCAGCTGTAGCGGGCTGCTGGGATGAAGACTTTAATGTAGCTCTGAAAAGAAAGCGTTTATTATTATATAATTATTCCTTTTCCATTCCCCCTGCATTTTCAAGTTACTGCATTTAGTTTCAGCTGGGGAAAGTAATCGTATACTGTACGGTCCGTGCATATTCTGCGCTGCAGTGATTAACTCCCTTTGGGACCCATTTTGGCAAGGAAATGTGTTTGAAGATTTTATTAAGAGACTTTTTTGATTCAAGCATCTGTTTAGCAGATGGATAAAGAGTACATTGTGAGGGCCCCATGTGTACACGCACTGATAAAGAATCCCTTCCAAGCGAAGAGTCTTCACAATGTTAGCACGTGCCAATATCTATTAGCAGGACGGACGGACACACCCCGAGGACATAAAGGACGGCCACTAATCACTACATAAACCAAAAGTGTCCCCATTCTGCCTGACACTTTAATACTTTGTTTGAATGGCCACCCCCATAATGGAATTGGCTCTGATGTATGGGTGATGCGGACGTTACTGACATTGTGTGAGAATCTGCACGTTGGGAGTGAGAAAGGTTACATTTTAGCCACAAAGATAGTCCATTACGGAGGTTACGTTTCTTTTTTATGGCCGGATTGCCCTGGTCGAAACTGGCTGGAGGAGTTAGGGGGCTTTGCTGAGGTGAAAGAAGAGGATTGTGGAGAGCATCTACTGCACTTTCTCTGTGTCAGCACTATCGGCTCGCTGTATCTGATGAGTTATCTTGTCTTGAAGCATGTCTTTAAACATCCTGTCTTTGTGAGGATATAAAGCAACATGGCCTCTACAAGCACCTTGGATTTGTGATGTCAACTAAAGCTAAACTAATGTCTACATGGTCACCATTTTTTTTCTTCCCATATTACAATGCAGTAATACTGTGTACCAGTAGTTTTAATTGACATGTACTTAAAACTATGAAAACAAAAAATTCAACAAACTTTCCTGGATTAGATGAGTGGTGATATTAAGAGAAAAGTGGCGAAACCTTGTGCGGTCCCTCATAGATCATGACTTTTCTTATCGTAGAAATGATGAGTACACTGTGCATCCAGTATTCACTTTCTGAGATCGCCTTGCATATTATCACAGTGCTTGTGTTTAAGTAACTCATGTTAACTCAATAACGGCCTCCCAATTCGAGTGTAGAATTGTGCCTAATTTATGAATGAAAAGAAATCCTTTTTATTCTGATCAAAGTGCCTGTGAAGTTTTAGGGGTTAAAAGCGTTTGATTAACTTTATTTAATAGTTGTCTCTTCAAATTCACCTCCGCAACAAAACGCTACCATGTTTTGGCCTGGAATATGGCGCTGCATGCAAAGAAGAGCAAAAACTGTAAACTGTGGTACTGCTGTGGATCTGCTGTTCAGTCGTGCAGGAGACGTGGGTAAGGGCCACAAGAATCCACCAGGACCACGTCACCTCTATAGAGCTTTGAAGCACATTCGTCCCCGAGTCAACACCTGTGTTTTGAAACGGTCCGCTGGATGTAAGCGTGTATTTCCACATGCGCAAACTTCAGAAGAAAAAGTGCACGATTGTGATTTCATTCTACATATAATCACAATGAATGAAAGAATCGATCAGTCCGCGGGTAACTTTTGCACAGCTGTTCCAGCGAGCGCGTCAGGAACATCGATACCGAAGTTCTGTCAGCATGCTCATTATGTCAGCATGAACAAGACAACACACTGCGCCCCCTTATTCTCGCTGCTGCTATACTCAGTGCCAGCCACTGTGGGTATCAGAAAAGTCACTGTAGCCATTCGCAGCCATCCGCTGAGAATGAATAGAAAAATGCCAGAGTTGGCAGGCAGTTAAGCCAGGCACTTGTGTAGATTTCATAGGAAAGCACTGCCAGTTGCTTGGTTTATTCTTATGTTGCCAAAACAAATCCTTGTCAGCCGCCATTTCCTCCTTTGCGACTCTGGATTTCAATTTACGCCGACTCAACTGCTCATTAAAACGTTCGCTATGTCACGAGGAACACTTATGCAAGTATGCACAAAAAAAAAAGGAAACGAATGATTTTGTGACCCGGCGTTTTGAACAAAAGCGGATATTGCGCTATTTGATTTATTAGACAATCCTACGGGGCACCTTTTGTCTAATCATCCTGCATTTGACAAGTAACTACGTGCAAGTTCCTTTAGAAATGCGAGTTACAATACATAACTGGTTCTCAATGAGCCGTAGGGAGATGCCAAAAGACCTGCAGAAAAACGTTTATTCATGATTCATCTTCTACTGCTTTTATACGATCTTCCCTCGGGTCACGGGGAGCCGGTGCCTATCTCAGGCGTCTTCGGGCATTAAGGCGGATACACCCTGTATGGAATGCCAACCCATAGCAGTGCACACACACACACATTCACATACTACACTACTGCTAATCAACCCACCGTACATGTTTTTAGACCCTGGGGGGGGAAACCGGAGAATAAAACCCTGAGTCACGTGGAGGATATGCACACACACACAAACACACACACACACACACACACGGAGGAGGCAGGAATCGAACCCCGACCCTGGAGGTGCGAGGCGAATGTGCTAACCACTAAGCCACTGTGCCCCTTTGGCTTTATTCAGTTGGTTTTATTTTAAAAGTGTTGCAAAGCAGATTTATGGAAATGCATACATTTCCGTTGCAAACCTTCAATTCATAAATGTATCTATAATGAGTAACGAGGTGACAGTGGAAAGGGAAATAAAAGTGTTTATTGAAATGAGAAAGCAGCCTTCAGCGGAGCCTGGCTCAGAAGGGTGCACATTCTCATCTAGGTGACAGCAGGTAGTGTTACTGTAATTAATTTTCCATGTATAACTTTATAGCGTAAAGTCAGGGAGTGCAGTTGTGTCCCTGGGAACTTAAGGAGCAATTTAGAAATATGAGCATCAGAGTCATTCTCTCAAGTTTTAATTGTCCCGTTTTATTAAAACTGGTTTTGGCACAACAAAAGTGGCATGTGTTTAGAATCATTACAAAGCAAAGAGGTAAACATTAAGTAAGAAATAAAACACAATAGGATGTATTGTTGCAGTAAAACATTCAAGAGCACTGCGGTGTAGAGTCGCGCTTGCAAATACTGCCAGTAAAGAGCACCACATTACTGTTTTATTTAAGGCAGATGTCTGACAATTATAAATAGTCGTAATTGTTTTTTTTTTTAACGCTAACTATTTTTGGCGTTAGGTTATGTAGCGCTCCTGCCACACAGCTCCCGGTGAATAAGTTGTTAGTACCGAGACAATATTGTACGAGAATAAGAGCAAGCTGTGCCTTTATAGAAAACTAGTTAATGCCTTCTGGCCAATGTGACTCGAAGAAATCAGTGCTATAAAATCAAAAATGTGCCAGCGAATCACAATGCGCGATCATCCTACTAGCGCGTAATGAGTTTGTTATAATGCTATCAGAGCTGTTTTGAGCATAGCCTTTTGATTCGGCGCCCCAGGATTTTGGTTTGATTGAAATGTGATTGATTCTCCAATTTGAACCCTTTTGAGAGACTCTAAAACCACGTCTTATTTCCTACATTTGTAAATGGTGATTGGATATTAATGGTTCAGCTGCGACGGGTGCGGCGATATTTGGCTCCTATAGTCACGTATTTGTCTTGCTTTATTTTACGGAAAAAAAGGGGCGATGATTCGAGCGGTAGCTGATTCACTGTGATGCGCATGGATCTCTCGAGTCTGCTGGATGCTAATCATGTCTCCGTGTGGCTAATTGCCATTTCCAGGCAGTCTAGCTCAAGGGCAGGATGTGCAGATTGTCATTTCCTTGTCTTTGTTGGGCTGCGCATTGAAGCACAGCAATGAATTGCACAAGCACACACACAGACACACACACACACGCGCACACTCATATACACACACATGCACACACACACCTTTTTTCTGCCACTACTATTGTATCAGCAATATCTCTCTCTCTCTCTCTCTCTCTCTCTCTCATACACACACACACGCTTTCCCCTTTATCTGTTTGGCTAATGGCTTTCTTCAGCCTCCTAAGGGAGCATTTCACACACTATAGCTAAGATCTCTATGCCAATAGTGGGGTCAGTGTTAATAAAGAGACTCTGGGAATAGGGTGTTCACATTATTTTGTAGTTGCTGGAGAATCTGTGATGCAGCCAAGTTTCCTAATGATACAGCTACACACATCTTCTAACCTTTAGATGGAAGTGTATAACTGTGCAGCCATTCTTCCAATCCTCTCATCCTCGCTCGAAACTTTCATCGTCGTGTTTGCGACCTCTGCAAAAACCGTGTAACCAAAGCGGCGTTCTGTCATCGTAAAAATTTGACAAGTGATTAGTCAGCTCAAGTTGTTATGGAGATTGTAATAGCAAAAGTGATGATTCATAACTGAGACACAAATGCTCCGTTGAGTATCGAACAAAACAGGCAGCGTTACCTACATTGCAATGAAAGTGCCGTGTTCTATCCGGTGATATCTCCATAAGTGTCAGTGTGGCGGCGTTTTACTGAAACGATGGTGAAATCTACAACAGAATGGCGAAAGTATCGCATCGACTAAAAGTTCTGACACCTAATCCTGCAGCAATTAATTGTGACAGCGAGCCGGCAACGGCAGCGGGAGCGCTTGAACGAGAGTCGACCCCAAGACATGTGACACAGACAAAACTGTCGACATGCGACACATGAGCTTACCCAGCAATCCATCACTGGCTGAAGTATGCCTTTATACCTGCATTTTTGGCATTTTATGTCTTGATATGAATCAACAACGTTTACTACACAATAAAGCGATGATTTGTTGTCGCCATATTGCCCATAACGACTACATATTCAATTCATTTTTGTGAATCTGTGAATTCGTGTGGCGCTTTTAACAATGGACATTGTTTCTAAACCGCTTTACCAAGAGAATATGCTGTATGTATACATATAAATGCTGTATGTATACATTACTGTGTCACACGCACAAAGTTTTTTTTTTCTTTTTTTTATTGGTACCACAATTGAATCTCTCTCTCTCTCTCTCTCTCTCTCTCTCTCTCTCTCTTTTATATTTAGTCTCAGATACCCTCGCTTTCTTCATCTGTTTGGCTAATGGCTTTCTTCGGCCTCCTAGGGGAGCGTTTCTCGAACTATAGCCAAGATCTCTAAGCCAAGAGTGGGGTCAGTGTTAATAAAGAGACTTGTTCTGGGAATAGGTTGTTTACACAGTTTTGTAGTTGCAGAAGAATCTGTGATGCAGCCAAGTTCCCTTGCGACACAAGCCACAGCACCAATTCTAACCTTTAGATTTGCAAACACAGCTAACGTCAGCACATGCCTCGTGGATGTATAGAAAGTGTAATTTCTTCCTGAATAAAGTTCAGGCAAAGGCACGGATCATTCACATCATCTGCTGTTTTAGAGCCGCTGTCAGCTCCTAAATTATTCTGTGTCCACTGTGGGTTAGTTGAAGCCAGTCTGTGAAATGAGGTGTGTGTGGGGTGGGTGGGTGAGGGGTAAAACATATACTGACTGGGTAAAAATAGGGTGTAAGAGTGTGTCGACATCTATCCTCATCTGGACACCCTCCCACTTGCCTCCCCCAGCATAGCCGGGCCTTGTTGACATTTTCATCTGCGTCGTGTGTAATTTATGTAACGATAGTGTTGTGCCTGTGCACACTCCAGAACCGTGTAAATGCAAGCAGCGAGAAAAAGTACAAATTGCTTTTTTAAATTGCCCAGACAAGTATCCTGCTTTTACTCAATAAAGACAAAGCACGCCGTTCTGGCAGGAGTAGGGGCTGCATGGGCTCAGGTCTTCACAACAGCAAAGCCTATGTGGGCCACAATCATTTTGTACATTAGTTACATGAAAGGTTGTTAACCTACCGCAGTCAAAAACGGGCGCTAGAGCATTTATGCATTCATCATGTAGGATGAGCAACATCATAGACCCAGTGCTGTATTATGCAGCAAAGCTCTTGTTACGTGCATCTGCATATTTAAACAAATAGGTTTCTTTGTAAAAAAAAAAAGGCCTATAATTCAACTATGCAGATGTTTTTTTTATATAGCGAGGAAAAAAATGCAAACAGATTAGACAAGACACGTGTCTCATGTGTAATCAGTAGTGTAGATTAATTGACCTTCATAAAACTTGTCATTTAAGCGTCTCAAGGATGCTGAGGACAAAATAGACACACGCATTCACATACTTCTTTAGATCTCTTGGTAATTTAACTGCTAGCATACTACACCCGGGAAATCCTGTGAATATATATATATATATATAATATATATATATATATCTATATATATATATATATATATATATATATATATATATATATATATATATTATAATTAATGAAAATTAATGGGGGAACGGTGGCTTAGTGGTTAGCACATTCGCCTCACACCTCCAGGGTCCGGGTTCGATTCCCATCTCGGCCATGTGTGTGTGGAGTTTGCATGTTCTCCCCGTGCCTCAGGGTTTCTTTCTCCGGTTTCCCCCGGTCCAAAAACAACATGCACGGTAGGTTGATTGGCACCTTGGAAAATTGTCCCTAGTGTGTGAATGTGTTTGTGAATGTGAGTGTGTGTGTCCTGCGATGGGCTGGCATTCGATCCAGAGTGTGTCCTGCCTTAATGCCCATAGACACCTGAGATAGGCACAGGCTCCCCGTGACCTGAGAGAAGATCGGATATGATTGTCATTGATGATCATGATTAATTGCAATTGTTTAATACTCAAATCAACATAGGCATAGACAAGTAGGCACTATATGCAAATGTGTGTTTATTATTAGTGAAAGCAAACTCAGACAAAATGTCCTTGTTAATGTTTTAAAATATGTGTGTTTAATTAATTAAGTAAATCATGAGGGCACGAAACAGAACGTTTGCTCTGTTTCCACTCGGACGTTTTTGCCGGATGTGTATATCATGGCTGATTTTGGTGCTTGATTTGAGACTTGGCGCATCATTCGTTCATTCATTCATTCATCTTCTACCGCTTTATCCGATCTTCCCTCAGGTCACGGGGAGCCTGTGCCTATCTCAGGCGCCTATGGGCATTAAGGCAGGATACACCCTGGATGGAATGCCAACCCATTGCAGGGCACACACACACACACACACATTCATACACTAGGGACAATTTTCCGAGGTAGACTTGGCGCATCAGTAAAACTAAATATTTTCGATGGAGTTTAATTATTTGTTTTCATATTTAAGTAAAGAAAGGATGTGAATTAATTTAGCCTCTTTTATATTTATTATTTTATTTTATATTTTACACACACAAAAAAAAAAAATATTTGCACTGGCAATGAAAAGTGCATTGCATCATCGCGTGTTAATAACATTGGTGCCTCTAAAATGTATTTGTGTTTGACGAACTTTAGAACCCCGACGCATGTGGCAAGGAATTCTCTGACCGCAAACCGCCCAACGGAACACTTCTAACAAGTTCTGCCTCAGAACTATGCTTGATTTGAAAAGGGGAAAATAGAGCCAGTGTTTAAATCCGAGCTGTTACCAGGTGAGCAGCCATTCATACTCATACTGAAGTATGTTCTACCCTGGGAAGAGTGAATGCACGGAAAGCAGCCGGCCCTGGCGTCTTCCCTGCCTGTGTACTCAGAGCAGGCGTGGAGCAGCTGGCTGAGGTCTTCACGGACGTCTTTAATCTGTCCTTGGCCCAGGAAACCGTCCCCACCTGCTTTAAGTCTAATACCATCCTGCCAGTGCCAAACCATTTTACTGCAACAGAACTGGATGACTTTTGTCCCATTGCACGCACCCCCATCATCGCAAAGTACCAAAACTGGTCATCACTAGGTTTGCACAATATATCGGTATCGCGATAATACTATATACGATATTCATATCACCGAGAAATTTTGTGTCAAGTATTTGTGGTGCATGGTTGTCCAAATTTTACCAATCAAATGGGATCTGGCTATCTTTATACCCGCCTCCCAAGCATGCAGTATTATACTATTATTACTAGTTATATACTATTAATACTACTATTAATATACTATTATTTTCTAGATCGGACCCAAAGCTGCATATCCTCTATTTGCATTGATAAATTTTTTAGCGGAACAATGCAGATAGAGGATATAAACATGGTATATAAAGGATGGTACCTGGAAATATTTTGACTTCAAGAGAGAAGGTGTGGCGCAAGCATGTGTACTGTGTAAGTCGTGTCGCAAAACGTAATTAAAATAAAATTGTTTTGGTCACGTCGAATACGAACTAAATCTCCACAATCACTTGGAAAACAACAGGGAGCGATATGAATATTTCTGAAATTGTAAGGACAAAACTGAAAATGTGTCCACTATTTTTTTTACCTGTTTTTAGCCAGTGTTGCGAGTCGGCCATGTTTTTATCCCACAGAGCCGCACACGCCTCCCCATTCAACAACGGGTTTGTTTGAGGTGCTGGAATAAATTAGTCATGTTATAGTTATACCTTTACTTAGTCGCTTTAGTTGGCCACAAACTTTCGACAGATTTTGCAGCGGGCTTTGGCTTGTTGAACGTCTGAAGTTGCAAACCCGAACTGTAAAGAAAAACTGGAAAGAAGTTCTTCTGATTTGTCAGAGCGCTCTGCCATGTTGTATTTGGTATTTCTACGGAAGCTCACTGTGTGAAACCAAGTTGAAATCATAAATCGTTTTTCAACATCGGCATAATCCATAATAATATTTCAAACAAAAAAAGCTAATACAAATTTCTCTATAAGAAAATGCTATATCATAGATATCGTTATCGCAATATTCAACAACAATGCCACATATTTTCCCAATATCGTTCAGTCCTCACCCACCCTAAAGCTTGTCTGCCACCCACTCTGGACACATACCAATTCGCCCGAATAGGTCAACTGTGGATGTCATTTCCACTGTACTTCATTCTGCCGTTACTCACCTGGACATCCCTGAAATTTATGCCGGGACGTTGATTGTTGATTTCAGGTCTTTTAACCACATCAACACGGAGGAGATCCAGCACCTACTGTAGCTTCATGGCATGAGGACAATAAGATGGAACTCAACAATCAAGAAGACACAGGAGATCGTTGTGGATTTCAGCCAAGCTGGCAATCACACTCGCACTCCAATTCACATCAATGAAACCGCTGTTGAGCGTGTTCCCAGCTTCAAGTTTCTTGGAATCCACATCTCTGAGGATCTCGTCTGGTCCCTGAACCCTTCACTTCTGATCAGGAAGGCACAACAGCACCTGTAGTTTTTAAGGAGACCTAAAAAGTTCCATTTATGCTACCAAAACAGCATTTTGATGCTTTACCATTGTGAGCATCCTCACAGACTGCATCTAAGTATGGTACAGAATGGTACAGTATGGTACACTGGTTCAAACCATAAAGCCCTTCAGAGGGTACCGAAAACCACCCAAAGAATCATCGGTTCGGTGCTCAGCCCCCTTCCCCCCGGTTGGAGAACATTATTTATGGACTGTTCACACATCTCCCATCAGGCAGACGCTATCGAACACCACACAAACAGTCTATTTACCTGTGGCTGTTATTGCGCCGAACAACTGATCATACAGCGTGCACAGTCACTTTCTGTATTCTGCACTACTTATCATTATACATCTTTGCACCATCGATAGCTATCCATCATTACATTACTGTATATTCTATCCATATTCATTCTGTATATACAGTGTAACCTCATTGCACCAGTATATGAGTAATTCAGTTTACAGTCAGGTTTCGTAAAAAAAAAAAAAAGAAAAGAAAATTGTTTCAGCTTACAAGCAAAATTTCCGGTTATGAGTGCTGTAGTTTTGCAAGCTGAAATTCTTGTGAAGGTTCTTTTGAGATGCTGTGCCGCTCAGTTAACCCTTCGTTCCTGTAGAGTTCATAGCGAGAGCATTGTCTTAGCGTTGTCTCTAACACTGTCTTTGTTTCTTTATGATTCTTTACTGAACAGTCTCATATACACTCTACTGTTCAAACTTCACTGTAGTGAATCTTGTGAATTACATTCATGCAGTGCTGTATTTTTATTTATTATTGCGGTTATACTGAACTTTAAGTACCCACTCTTATCAAGTATCCAGTAAAGAATGTTTTTCTCTTTTAGATATGAAGGCACAATTATTAAAAGCTAATGTTAAATAATAATAGTGCTTATTAGTCATTTCAAAATTAATATTTTTGCTCGTCTGGAACGGATTACCCGAATTTGCATTCATTCTTATGGGGAAATTCATTTTAGCGTACAAGCTTTTCAGCTAACGAGCTACGATCCCAGAACGAATTAAACTCGTTAGCCGAACTGCACTGCACCAGACAAGCACTTATATATGTATATGCTCATTGTCATTCCTGTGCACAGCTATATATGCATCATACTATAATTTATATACACCCTTATTTATATATAATATTTATTACCTCTTTATTTTATTACCTCTTTTTTACATTATTGGAGATCGCCTCTGTAATTACGAACCTCATACCGTTATTTACCATACTGCTATTTATTATAAATAGGCCACTTATGCTCTTCTGGTTAGATGCTAAATGCGAAATGCTAGATTTCATTGGCTCTGTACATGTACCTTAGACAATGACAATAAAGTTGAATCTAATCTAATTGTTATTATTATTAAATACTATGACTACTACTAATAATAATACAATAAATAAACTTCTAATAATCCCAGTGTTTGTCAGGGTTGACCAGACCAGCTCTGGATTGATCAATGACTCAGTTGAGCTAATCGTTCAGATTTCACTGAATGTGTGTGTCTGTGTCCCCTTGACATTCAGTCTCACTCCAGAGCTCCCATTTCCACAACAGAATCGGTCACCGTTTTGACTGGAAGAGATTGGACCTTTCAAATGGATGCTTTATAGTTGCTTGTAACAGATTATAGATCATTACCGCTGCTCAGCCTTGACTGAATATGTGACAGCTGAACAGCGAACAGCGCCTTTGTCAGTCAGGAATTTTCTAGCTGTGTGTTCTGCCAAAAGCCAATCAGATTATATTGCACTCGATTTAACACTGAAGCTGTGATCAGATCCCTGCATATTTTCATCATGGTTTATGGACACCCCAAGTTCTATAGAAGTGCTAAGGAGGAAGATGCTGTGTGAACACCCACTCACATGTTTACACGTATGTACACGGATCGAGTGACTGTATTAATTAGATTTGACTTAGAAGACCGTTTCTTCCAGTCGATACTTGGGCAGTAAAACTAAGTTGCATTCAGAGGCTTCTTGAGAAAGAAAATCCTCTTGTTTATTCTCCTAGATGTAGAACAATAGGAAAAGATGTTTCTATAGCACTCCAACATACAATGGAGCATCATTGTACCGTACTCATGTGCAATATTATGAATGTAATGTTCAAGTCTTTTTCAACTTAGAAGTCTTCTTTGAACACAGGCTATAGTGAAATTGCAATTAGAATAATAAAATACTCCCTTTAGCTACTGTAGGTACTGTAGCTAACGTAACATTATATAGGGGTAAACAGACAGCTAGTTAGGTAAATGAATCTAGACTAGGTGAAGGAATTGAATGTGTAGCAGTAGTTTTTATCATCTCTACTAAAGGCTTTGTTTGGCTGTAAGTAGCGGTGTTCATTCTTAGTAAAAAAAAAAAAAAAACATTTATTGGACAAGTGATTTGTCCACTGCAGTTATTATCGAAATTGATGTAGCAAAAGTGATGATTCATAGAGTAATCATAGAACTACTATGTTGAGTGTTGAGAAGGTCTGGCATGATAACTGCAATATAATAAAAGTGCCATATTATTTTGGTAATATTTCCATAAATGTCAGTGTGGCGGCGTTTTATTGAAACTATGGTAAAATACAATAGGCTACAATGGAATGAGAAATGTATTGTGGTCTTGAATGCGTTGTGACAGCGAGTCCGCGGCTGTAGCGTGAGAAGGAAAGCTTTAAACGTACCCCAGACGTGTGACACAGATGAAAATATCCACATGTGACAGTGAGAGTTGACCTGGAAATCCATCAGAGGCTAACTTTTTGGAATTTTATTGCCTTGTTATGAGTTAGCAATATATGTACAAAATAATGGTCATTTATGTTCTCTAAATTGCACATATACTATAGATATGGCTCTAAATACACATTCAATTTGTGATCAAACTAACAACGGAATAAAATATGCCAGTGAGTGTCGGTAAAAAGGGGTAAAAACTCAGACGATCATATACAAGTCAATTCTAAAGTAGAAAGTAAAATAGTTGAAAATGCATGCGATAAAAACATTGTCAAAAAAATGCTTTTTAATGATGTAGAAATGGACTTATACTGTCTACTACTGTATGTGTAATAACAATTAGTTTTGTAGAACCTTTTTAAGGTCTTTATTTTGATTATCAACGTTATTTAGGATCATAATTCGGTTCGTCTTGGTATCAGATGATCCAGGACTTTATTCTCAAGACCAGGCAAGACAACAACTGTGAGGAGATCACTGTATTGTGGGTTCATTTGCTGATTTAACATCATTATTGTGATTAGAAGCGAAACTTCCTTTTTTGAATACACCCAATAGCACGTAATAAAATGTCACAGAGATATAAACAAAAAAAAACACAAAATGTCCCGATATAATTGCAAACAAGTAACTGAGACCTTTTTTATAACATCAGATATAATCAATTTCAGAAGAGCGCAGGTTCTTCCCGAATATATATATATATATTATATATATATATATATATATATATATATATATATATATATATATCTATATATATATATATATATATATATATATATATGCACAACTGCAAGCGCAATATTGATTTTTTGTCTGATGGTGGAGGAGGGTGCAGGTGCTGACTAAAAAATGTTTTTTTTTAATGCAAGCTGCAAACAATACACATCAGTAGGCATAAACATAAACAAGTCATAAACATAAACAAGAAACAGGCAACGGCTGGCCGATCATTGAACAACAATACGTGGTCAAAACGAGAAGCGAGATACAGAAGCAACAGTAAAACTGCGAACCCTGAAAACTAAGAACTACCGTATGCAAGCGTTTACAGTTTATTAATTGACAGGGATTTTAATTACAAACTAATGAAAGGGCAAACTCAAAACAGCAGCTGCTTAAAAAATCCCACCACCACCAAGCTGCCACTAGTGGGACCTTAAGGAAGGCCCTTAAACCTCAATTGCTCAGTTGTAATATTATATTTTAATTATATAATTATTTAGATTATTATTATTATTAGTAGTAGTAGTAGTAGTATTATATTAATACTTCTCTTAATATCTAGACTTCGATACATACTGTATATGTTGCTATGTCACATATAAAATCCACCTGCTATGAGACCTTTTTATTATGATGTTTTAGGGTTCGTGTTACGTGGATTTTTCAGATGAATTTGAGGATCTCTTCTCTGATCTTTATTCTGTCTCGTCCTGCCTTGATCTTGGTCTTGTCTAAGCCTCAACCCCTCAAAGCCTTGGTCTTGTCTTGTTTCGACACACTCTGAACTATGTTACTTGACACCTCTGGTCAAGACCACTTTAACTTAGACCAAATACTTCGTTACCTTACTTAAGTAGAAATTTTTGGGTATCTATACTTTACTGGAGTAATTAATTTTCAGCCGACTTTTTACTTCTACTCCTTACATTTTCATACAATTTCCTGTACTTTCTACTCCTTACATTTTAAAAATAGCCTCGTTAATTTTATTTCATTCTGGCTTGTAATCGTTAAAAAAAATGAACCTATCCAGATAAATCGCTCCATCCGGATAGCGTGAATGTGATTGTGGCTGGATGAGGAGTATGAACATATACCATTCCGACACCCTATTGGTTTGTACGCCATCCATCGCACCTGCACATGACAGTGTTGGGGTCATTACTCAAAAAAAGATTATTTCTTAAACGTTATTATTTCTCCACTACTGACTCATTGATCAAACCGGCGATTTCTCTTCATCCTCCAAAGAGTAGAGAGACATTTGAATGAATTAGATTGGTGCTTCCTAAGCGTTTGACATTTTCTCCCTTACATTACTTTTACTTTTATACTTTAAGTTTTATAACTAGTACTTTTACACTTTTACATGAGTAAAAATCTTGAGTTGATACTTCTACAGCAGTCTTTTTAAACCATAGTATCGTTGTTCATTTGTCCTGTCTCTCTCTCTCTCTCTCTCTCTCTCTCTCTCCGCATGCGTTGCGCTATTTTTCTCTGTCATTGTTCTCGCTGTGTGGCTCTGCGATTATGCTTTATTTGGATACGGCAGGTGGGCATTTCCGCCGCAATTTGATTTGACGGTTCAAATCCGGATTGAAAGAACCAACGGGCCGGAGTTTGCCCGCCCCGATTTAGACATTTCTGTACTGCTAGTTGGCAGATTAAAAGGACCTGCAGGTCAGTTTAAAAGTTTGCCCATGTCTGGTATGCTGAAAATATGATGGATTCAATTCGTAATCAATGTGATGCCTCTTTCAAGTCGTTACAGATTGCGGAGGCCTGCTGTTTTTGTTGATTATTGTGTACACCTGTAATTGTAGCCTTAAAACCATCACTTGCCTGTAGTCATGACCCGTAAGAGCTTTTGGTATTTGGATGTATGGAGCTGTAGGTTGAGAAACCTCAGCTGTAAGTAAACATGACAAATTCCCTTCAGCTGTTCTCAATAGGTGCGAGACGTTGTTTTTAGAGACAGTTCTGTACGCAGTCTCGCTCGACTTGCCCGCCAGGTTTTTTTTTCTTCTATATCTGAGTCTTATCATCCTTCTATTAATGATTGCTTTGCTTTAAAGCAATCACAGACGATGAATGTGATTTTTTTTTTCCCTTTTATATCGCACCAAGAGCTAACATCATTCGTGCATCTGTGATTTTTAGCAATAGTGCTTTTAGCGGTGCTTGGCACTGAGACGAAAGCCTGTGTGGTTCAGTGAGGGTTCAGTAAGTGAGACTAGACGCTATTAGAGTGGAACTAGAGGTCATTGTCTGAATTGTTGTGGTCCACGGCTGCAGAATTCTGTCAGACACATTCATTGTCAAAGTGTGGTCCTGTAGAAAGAGGCTTTAAAGGATTTTGAAATGCTTTGCTGTTTTAGTCTTATTCCGCCCCCTCCATCCCTATCGCCTATTGTCTCTCCCTCCCTCTCTCTCTCCCTCTCTCTCTCTCTCTCCCTCTCTCTCTCTCTGTGCTGCAGTCCTTCACTCAAAGTGAAGTCAGCTCAGCTTTTCTTTTCTACTCTTTCCACTTAACTCTCTAATTTAATCTTTTTTTGTGATTCTCTTTATTGCAGTCTGTCTTTGTCCTCAGCTTTTTCTTTTTTTTTTGCTGCTTCCTACAGTATCATTCATTTTAAGCTCCTGCCCTTATTCTGTCCTTCTTTTCTTCGCTGCCTGCGATATATGCCAGCGTTTCCGCTTCAGTTCACATATAGCGGTATATAGAAGCTGCAGTGATTCTAGATGTGACATGGATGTGTACATGCATGTGTGTGGGAGTTCATGTGTTCATACGAGCCAGTGTTCACACGCGCGCGTGTGTGTGTGTGTGTGTGCGTGTGTGTGTGTCCTTCGCCAACCTCGGCATAGAAACTCACTTGGATGCAGTGAGGCTGACAGCCCTTCCAAATCATCTTTGCTTCCTTTGACAGGCCCAATCTCCTCTATCTCTGTGCTCCCGATCCTTTTTTTCCCGTCTCTCTTACACACCTTTGTTCTTAAGTTCTTTCAGTTCTTTTCTTGCGTTTTTTCCCCCCCAGCATAGTACTGAAGGGATGATCCATCCTCTCTGTTTCTCATTTAAATGAAAATGTTATCATTGTGCCATGTTTCATTTATCTAGAGATGCAAAGGCAGAGACTTTCTCTCTCTCTCTCTCTCTCTCTCTCTCTCAATCCCTTCTTCCTCCCTCATACATTTTTGAAATACAGTCTTACTTACATCATTACTTTCATCATGACATTGATAATTCACTTGTGTTTATTTTAAGTTATTATTCTTTTTTTTCCCCTTCTCTTTGCGGATCCGTTATCACGCACCATTAAATTAGAAGAACACTGCATGACGATCTGCAGTCTGTCTCTTTTCGTTTGCTCATATAAAAAAGCTACGATAAGAAACCTGTGATATGAGACCTTTATGATATAAGAAACCTTTACTTGTTTTCCCCTCTATATCGTATATTGCATTATATGAGCACTGATGCGGTTTTGTGAGCCAGGTCCTGGGTGTCACACAAGAGAAAACAAGAACAAGAGAAAATGGTAGAAGGAGAGGGGGGGGTGCAGAAAAAAAAATCCTATTAGAGGTTTTGAATTAGCTTTCTGATTTAAACTCAGAAATGATTTCAATTTTATGTTCTCCTGCGTCACATGACCTAAAACTAATGAGTGTGTCATGCGGTTTTATTGTATTTCCAATTAATGCTTTTATGCACATTTTATAAAGAGAAACCTGCATTCAGAGAAAGTGAGTACACGCGCACACACACACACACACACACACACACACACACACACACACACACACACACACGCACACACACACACAAATAAGTCCACATAGTTGCCAGCTTTGTGTGCAGGTTTCCAGGCACGCTGAACCATTCTAAAAATTTACATTTTCTGCTTCGCTAAAACTGTGAAAGCATCTATACTGCGGTTCCGGTATTACAGTTTATTCTCACCTCAGCGAAGCAAACTGTGTGAAAGCATGGCATATGTGTTGTCTATGTGTGAACATGTGCAGTAAAGCAGAAATGCATTGTGGGTCAGAGAGATGTCAGGCTGTGCTACAAATGTCAGCGAAGTGTGTAAGACTGCAGAGAGCCTAGTAGTACATGCCGTTCGCAATACTGTCCCCATCAAACCCACAGCACATTTTACCCCGTTGCATTGCACTCCAAACAAACAGGAACTGTACTTAACGAAGACTTCTAGCTGCCACTAGAAATATATGCACTCTAGACAGCTGCGACTGCTACCAGCATGTAGCGCAGGAGCCTGCATGGAAGCAGAACGTTTTTGGGGTTTTCCTTCTCATTTATCTATCTATTTATTTATTTATTTATTGGCCTTAATGCATCCATATGGCACCCTGGGAACAAATGCTCTCTTCGGGTTGTATATCGTCAAAGTTGTTTTATTAAATATCTAGCAGCTCCAAAATGTAAAAAGGGAGAAACACTTTGAATGTACAGATTCTTTCTCACTAAGAAAATGTGTTTTCCTACTGCCATTTTAAAACTAAATTGAAAAATTCATACGTCCACAATAGAACTCTAATAAGAGCCAGTCACAGTATTTAAACTCAAGCCTCAATACCATTATTACAACTGATCTTTGATCATACGAAATGTTAAGCCAGAATTATGTGTGAAATAATTGGCAATTTATTTAAAGGGGTTTCCGGCGCGGATTATGGATGCGTTTGCAAATGGCCGGGTCATAAACACAACCCGGGGCCAAACCCAAAAAAATACACAAATACGCAAAATCCGAGAATATTCATAAAGGTCAAGTGAGGATCAAAAACAGCATCAGTAAGGACAAAAAAAACAAAACAAAATCAGGCAAAAAGGTTCATATGCCAAAGAGTATTCAGAAAACAAGGCTTTGAGCTAATGAGGTTACACACCACCAGGCTTTACTTTTATGGTAAATCTGCAAACATACATTCCCTCTAGAGGTCAGGGGTGGAAATGCGTGGGCAGGATTTTTTCCATTGTATACGTGTGTGTGTGTGTGTGTGCGTGTGTGTGTGTGTGTGTGTGCGTGTGCGTGTGTATATACCTTCTTTATTTTTGCTAAATTTCTGTTAATTAATTTATTTTTTTAATAAAATTTGAAATATATACATTATTCATCTATTGTGTCACTTGTCACTACACTACCTTGTGAAATCAGAAAAAGGTATTTCTGTATTCCAGCTATTTTATAAATAATTATTTGTATTATTTTTTTAAAATACGCTAAAATGTGACCCATTTAATTATAGCTTCAACAACAATTTAAACACTTATTAATTGATTAATTGTCAATATGCTGATGAATATGCCAGCCTAATGGTAGGGTATAGTTGTTGTTATTTTTTTATTTGAGACACAGAAGAGGTTAAACCTGCAGCACTGCGGCAGAATATTTTATACATAGCTAATGATTTTATGCCTATCCAATAGTACGATTGCTAATCTATCACATTAAATATGTATGGTAATATAGATTGTAGTGATATGATAATAGATTTTCGGAACCTGTCTACTTGAACCAGTGCAGCCAGCAATGCATAGGAATGAGCCGTTTAACATTTCTATATCTATAGCTAACCAACCAGCAGGTAATTTGTCTAATATTTCGGATCAAGGTCATCCCATTTATCTTTTACAACATTTAACAATGACAAATAATAGTGCACAAATAATATATAAAGAAATACACCTCATGACATTTTTTTTTAACATCCAGCCATCTGGCTCTTTACCAACGACGAAGAAACACATACCTTTTTATAGAGTACTTAATTGAACGTTATTAAAAAATAACAAAAAAAAAGGTGTGCATTGCTATCTGTGTGTTTTCCATAATCTCTTACATTTCCAACAGAGTTTTACGAGACTCTACTACGTCTGTGACCTTGTGAAGGTGTATATATTGATAGAGACTTCAAAGCACTTCTTTAAGGTGTTCTGGGTAAGGGCGTGCCTTACTGTATACGTCACAGCTAACACAGTGTTTTTATTCACTTTGTCATGAATTAAATTCTTTCATGCACAAATATATAAGAGAACTCTCCTTAAAGGCAATGCGACTGTGTTTGAAATCAGTATTTGATATGCCAGTGAATGTAAATATCATCTCATTGCTGTAAGGTAAATGTTTAAACACCGACGCCGATGTAAATAGATGCGTCTCTTTCCAGCCAATTTTCTTAATCCTTTAATCCTCGATCGCAGAACTATATTGCATTTGCTTCACCACAATTACTGTAAAATTGATAGTGGCTCTTGAATAACCGGGTTTAAAATGTAGCACATTGAACTGAAGGGGTATTATGATGTATTGTTTAATAAATATACATTCAACTGAATCCTGGCAGACAGTGTACTTATCCGGTTGTTATTATTATTATTATTATTCATATATGTTTGTTTTATATTTGTTTTCTTATGAAGGTTTTTGTACAAACTTTTACAGTGTACGGACAGTAATGTTGACGAAATAAATGAGGGATGTAGTCGTCTCAAGGACTCTTAGCTGATCCAGTCTTACAGGCTGAATTGCATCATGCTCCTGCGGTTAGTGTCCGTCCCACAGCTTCCAGGTTTCACTGTCATAATAAACAAACAGACAGAGGGAAGCTGGCAGTCGACAGGAGAGAAGGAGAAATAATTAGCGCCTCATTCCCATCTATGGCTAACCTTAATATTTTCACCCCATGTCAGAAAATAATTGCCTTCGTCAGTGATGTGATGCTGTGATGTTTACTTTGGAGGCTTAGGCTTCAGGCTAAATATTTCAGGGCTGCGTCTGATTAGCGAGCCGGCGTTAAGCAGCATTGCAGCGCGTTAAGCACGAGCACCTGACAAGCAGCTGCTAAAAACAGACAGACAAAGACAGACAGGGAAGTGCAGGTTGCATCCAGAGCTAGGTGTGCTGCTACCTGCCATGCTCCTTTCACCTTGCACTCTAAAGGGAATACACTGAGACAGGCAGGACAGGAGGGCACAGATGGAATTGCCTGACTGACAGTAGTGCAGACATAAGGAATGTTTCAGGCAAGGGGAAAAAAATGGTGTGAAGGAAAGGAAATGCAGATAGAGAGCATTACAGCAACAGACGCTTCAAAGGACTGCAGGCATCTGTTACGGAAGCAGACGTCTCGACGGCGTTCGACGGAGCGCGCTTTGCTCATTTCTGAAGTTTTTGCAATGTCTGCTCCGAACGTTGGTGGTTTAAGCACCGCCGAGAGAAACATTCCGATCCGTCTACGAGGAGCAAGAGAGCAAGCAGCAGTTCAAGACCCTCGCCTTGCAACTGCGGTTAGTCCTGACCAGGAAACATTATTCCTGTTAATATGAGGTTATAATCTCTTTAATCACGCAGCTTTCCTGATGTGAAAGCAAACAGGTGCCGTGCTTTAACCGTTATACCACCATGATAAGGATGTGATCCTTCATGGCTGAAAAAAAAGCGTATCCTGTTGATTTTGCTGTATTTTATTATACCACTGTGCGTTTGTGTGCGTGTGTGTGTGTGTGTGTGTGTGTGAGCAGGAGAAAATGGGAAAACAATATAAATGCTTTAGACGCATGCCTCTGCATATTAAGAATGGCCGTATTTGAACAAGGCCCACCGTTTAGAAATTCACAGCGCTCTTAAAAAGGTGGTACGCCGCTGTTGTTTTGCAGGCTGATTTTCCAGACAGGAAAACGGCTTATCGGCATTTGGTGTTTAAGGATATTAAACCGGAGCCCATACACCACCGTCTTTTACTAGCTGAACAGATGGCATGCCTATCACAGGAGCTTCCAAGCATATCTACCACTCCACACCCTATTGACGCTTAATACCATTTCATAGCTTTTTTGTCCTTGGGTTGGGTCACCCACGCTGGCCCCGAAATAGGAGGAGGCCCATATGTTTTTACTGTGAGCAACTTTGAGAACAATGACCAGTTCCTAAAGCTCTTCCGCGAGGACGTTACAACAGCGTACTCTCGGCGCGATCGTGCCGGTTTTATGTTGCCTGTAATGAGGCTTCAGGCAGGTTCCACCACGAATGGCCACTTTATACCTCCGTCTGTCATGGACCATCGAGCAAACTCAAGTATCCAGAACTCCCAAAGCATACTTTAAAACCATTTTCGCCGCACACATTTATTTCACTTGGCGGAGCTGTGTCACGCGGCACCTGTTCATCAAAAGCTCGCGTTGGTTTCGCGAAGCTTTAGTCACCGTCGCTTATGTGCATGCAATGCTTCGGTCAAGTAAACGAATTGTCCTGTTGCCGACCGTATATCATCTTTCATTTCCACGCCGGCTTTGTTCAGTTAACAGCAGAGGAGCGGGCGCATTATATAAAGTGATGTCACGTGAAAAAATCCAATCTCTTATGCGTGTAATGTGCAGGTCAGGCTGCTTTTGAAGTGCAGTTTACAACCTCGGTTTGCCGTAATGAACCTTTAGGGAGGTATACAGTGGCTCAGGATCCAGAGCCTAATTAAACCAGGCTTTTATTTTGTTCTGTCATTTGATCTGCTCCAATTAAAGCTGCTTTCATCAGTGGGCGGCATCGGCAGCACCTGTGCACACTCATTCCTCTCATCATTAGAAACTTGTCACGGCAGCGTGAGCAGCTCTGTCTCGTCCCTTATGCCTCAGAAGGCGCAGTAACCCTATGCAACAACAGGATTTGGGATTTGTATTTTAGATCGTAAATCTTTATTCGAAACGCTGCCGTTTAGTTTCTCTGTCCGCCGTATCCAATCGTTTCTTCATATGTGTATATCGCGTAGGCCTTGTTATTATAAATGCATGTGTAAGTATAAGTGCATGTCTACAGCGCTGGTGTGTCAGGATGTGCTCGTTCGTTCTATTTCTGTGGCCAGTGAATCAGGCACGCAGGTCTAAGAATGGGCTGGGTTAGATATGCTGTGGCGATATCCAATCAGCTATATTACGATCAGCTATATAACTTGAGTGTGAGCCAGTGGCTATGTGCGCTGACATTTTCAAATTTGATGAATGAATCAGCCTCAGCTGATATATATATATATATATATATATATATATATATATATAGATATATATATATATATATATATATATATATATATATATATATATATATATTTCGTCATTTTCGTGGCTGGATGTTCAAAACAATGTCTTCTGGTGTGCATTTGTGTGCATTCAATCTGGAGTCTCAAGGACAGCATTTACATTGACTAATTCGGTGAGTCGGATGTTAATTAGTTTTATTGATTCTATTCATTACATTTTTTTTTCCTGTGGCATAATGACACATCCACTGCCTGATTTCCATTACGTATTCACAAACAAGCTCTTTAATGCTGTTAAATAGATTTGATAATATTATTTAATGTCTTATACTCACTAATTAGCTGTAGTAAACTAATAATAATCAGTGTGGAAAAAAAAAACAAAAAAGCAGGGTGATGATAATGCTTCTGTATTCAAACGTACAAACATGGTACAAAAATGGAGTCGTTATCATTTTAATTACCGCTTTTCTAGCAGCCGCTCTAACCGAGGGCCTGCGACGGGGTTATTCGCCAGCGCAATCTTAGACCGGAGTGAATTGGGATGTATCAATGTGCCAACAGATGTCACACCCTTGTTGTGCTGCTTCACCTAAGATAGTACAGGCATGTTCATTGTGAGCTGAACAAATGCCATAAGCAATATGAGTCTCAGAGTGAGGTCGCTTTTGAACAGTACTTTTTAAATTGTTGTTCCTGCTCTCTGACCCGACAGAAAAACAGTAATGTAAAGTGAAAGAAAAGTAAATGAAGTCACATTGCAGCTTGCCGCTTTTTCTGGGCAGCTCTTAGATGCATAAAAAAAAGAGAGAGAGAGAAAGGGTGGGAGGGAGAGAGAGAGTGAGACAGGGATCACATAAATATACATGGAACAACAGGGCACAAGTTTATCACATTGATCACTATACATCTTTCTGCCCCGAAGCGTGCCTCCTAGAGCAGACCAACAATAAACCATGCCACGGCATACAACTGTAACATTATTGTTATCGAAGATTGCCATATAAGAGATCTGTTATACACCGCTCTCCACTTATACTGGAACCCTAGGTAAATAGGCACAAATGCTGGGTTGGGTTAAGGGGGGTTACTACAGTACTAATGATACTCTAAACGTTCCGTGTGATAGGTTTGTTAGTGTGGTCTGTGGTTGTCTGGTAGGTTATGACAATGATCTTATCCATACCTAATACCACCAGCTCAGTAGGTCTGTTTCTGTTTCAAGGTGTTTCATAGTATGGAAAACATAATATTATAGAAAAAATATCATACCTGGGTGCCAATGCAAAGATATCTGTGACGGATGCGATAAACAGTAGCGTGAAATCCAAACAAGTGATCATTTGAGCACATATGGTCCTTGTTTCATCAGATCCAGGGGGTTGTGTATTATAATGTTTTTTTTGGCAAATGACAAATCGGTCTCAGGAGCATGAAACCAACTTCAGCCCACTAGTCTCTTTTTATACCTCATCTGCATATGACATGTCGGAAATCATCCTCATATACTGCAGCGTATCTTTATAAATACAAACAGTAATTTATTCAGGTGCTGAGAAAGTTTGGCAGCAGATCAGAGGAAGGAAAGAGCTGTCTGAAAATAGAAGTGTGCATACCAGGGTGGGAAAAATCACAGGCTTTTGTCCAAGGTTACTGAAAAAAAAAGAGTTATAGAAGTGGACTGTTTTTTAATACTACCACAGTCAGCTAGAACTATATATATGTGTGTGTGTGTGTGTGTGTGTGTGTCTACTGGTGTGGTGTGTTTGTGTGTGTGTGTGTCCAAAGGGGAGGTGGTAGCTCAGTGGTTAGGCATTATGCTCTGCCCCGGACGGAGAGGTCGAGGGTTCGAGTCCTGGCACTGCTGACCTGCCATTAATGGTCCCTTGAGCAAGGCCCTAACCCCAAATTGCCCAGTCTGGCCCAGCCATTAGGGTTGCACAAGCCAGTGCTTATACCGGTCCAAAGCCCAGATAAAATGGGGAGGGCATTTGGAAGGCATCCAGCGTAAAATATGCGACCCCTAACAGGAGAAGCCAAAAATAATAATAATCATTTTTTTTTATATATATATATGAGCTCGACTTATAAGAGCTATATAAGGTTAGATATAAGTAAATTAATGTTAATTGATATAAACGTTCATATACATTTATGTAAAATGTATCCAATTTTGTTTATGTTCATAAATTTATAAATACAAGTAAACCTTTTTGTTTGTGTTTTGTTTAACACTTTACACTTAATAATGGTAGCCAGTCTAGCCATTGTCTTGTATGTTTTTGTAAATATTATACGCAAATATTCCACTTATCAACTTTCATTCATTCATTCATTCATTTTCAACCGCTGTATCCGATATTCCCACACATACAGTATATATACACACATATATACTTTATAAATGTAGTGTGTGAGTGTTTATCAGTATTTAAATTCATTTTTATTTGCATGGTGCTTTTAACAATGGAGATTGTCTCAAAGCAGCTTTACACAGATATTGCGGTATTTACTATATATGCACTATATATGCATGTAATTATTAAACATTTATTTATTTATTAAAGTATTGTCGCTATATCATTCATTCATCTTCTACCGCTGTATCCGATCTTCCCTCTGGTCACGGGAAGCCTGTGCCTATCTCAGGCGTCTATGGGCATTAAGGCAGGATACACCCTGTATGGAATGCCAACACACACTCACACACACACATTCACACACACATTCATAGACTAGGGACAATTTTCTAAGGTGCCAATCAACCTACCATGCGTGTTTTTGGACCAGGAGGAAACCAAAGAACCCTGAGAAAAACTCCCTGAGGCACGGGGAGAACATGCAAAGTCCACACACACATGGCCGAGACGGGAATCGAACCCGGACCCTGGCGGTGTGAGGCGAACGTATTATTATTAGTAGTAGTAGTAGTAGTAGTAATAGTAGTATTTTATACAGTTAGAATTGACTGTATGGAGCTTTGATTTATAATGTCTTATCTAAGAACAAATCTTGGGGAAGGATTTGCAGGTGAAGCCTGAGCTCTCTGGAGATGCCTGCAATTAAATGAAAACGGATGCCCTTTTGATTATTTCTTTAAGAATAATGTAATCAGGTCAAAATGCAGAATGTTTGTGTCTAACATAATATAGGCAATTGCCTCTGGGCAAAACAAGTGTGCTAATCAAATTTCCCTGCACTGATATTGCTATTAATCTAATAAAGGTTAGAGCTCTAGAGCTCCACCGTCATAGTGCAGTGCATTTTGATGTGCGTAGTATTTCTTACGCCGTATCTTCATAGCCTCCTGCTTTCCTGATAAGCGTCACTGATATGAAACAAAAAAAAAGAAGAAATCCAGAAATCAGTCTAATGCGGGTAATAAAAAAATATAGCCAATACTGCGGCGGGCTGAAATTGACTGGCAGAGTGAAAAAGACATGCACAGATTTTCTTATGCACTAACATAGTGGCTTCCTGACATTTCCTTTCTGCCAAAAAAAAAAAATCAATCTTGGCATTTTCCACTCACTTCCTGACCATTAGGTTTCAGGCTTTATAGTTTTTTTTAGTGACCGAATCAATGTGCTTTTTTCCATATTTATTCCTTTGTTTTAAACTGAAACCGTATACATTAGCTTCTTTTTGGTTAAACTAATCCAGAGATGTGATTTTTTTTTCTTCTTCTTTTTTTTATTGCATTTAAACAGAATGCGCTAATTAAAATGCTACATTCTTTTAGAGGGCGTGCGAAATAAAGTACAAGAAAAATAAAACGGGGGAGAAAAATAATAAGGAAGCTAGATGAAGAGAACTGAACCACAGGTGAGGATAAAGGCGAGATGAAAGGAAGTTGTATTCTGTGTGGTACAAAGACTGTGATGATAAATGTCAAGATGTATGTTGCCGAGGCATCATCAGTAGTGTAATTGGCCCCTTTTCACTGTTCTCGTGACAAATCCGATTGTAAACGGCGTACACAAATTTCACCGACAGTTCTCTTCATCAGTTTCATCTATGGCGTGCCGTCAATCTCTTGTCTGGTCGCATTTATTTTGTGTTTCAATAAAATAACCTGGAAAAATGCACCATTTACAGATAAATATTTAAAGACAATATATTAAAACAAGTATAGCAGGTTGAATATCGTGTGTAGCAAGTCATTTTGACTACTGCCTAAAACCCAGAATGGAAATATGTGATATGTTTATGGCTAACATTAGGGATGCTGCTTTAATTGTTTTAGAAATGAATATTCCAATGAGTATTCCTTTGATTAATCAGATACGTGTGTTTTTTTTATTAATATTAAATAATAGAGAAAATAAGACGGGTCTCTTAGATTGAGCAAATCATTTGTTTCCTTTTTAAGAAAAAACAAACCTGACAGTACAAACAAAACAAAAAAAAAAACATTTATTGTGCCACATTACATCAAAATACAAATATAGTACAAATACATTTCAAAATGACCTTTAAAGCATTAACGCACTGTATTTGCTCCCCGATTTTGGAAAATCGCTTCCATTTTCTTTGGTCCGAATCTTTGTCTTGCCCCTCACTGTTCCACCATTTTTCACGCGTGGATATCTGTCCACAGCGCTCCATAGTTTAATGGGTGGCGCATCAGTAATAACGGGAATCCCAGTACTCCGTGTGTAGTTAAATGGGCTCGAACGAGGCCGAAAATAATTAGCCTCGATAAATTTTTTGCAATCGAATTAATCGAGTTACTCAAGGAATCATTTCGGCTGTTAGTCAACATTTAATGTGTGCTTTCGGGTCGGAATGATGTCATTTTCATTAGCTCTTGCGCCTTGTAATTGTGTTTTAGGTGCTTTAATATGTCACACCCAAAAAATTATTTCCAAGATGTTTCCGAATAAGATCATTAGTCAGATCATTAGGCTATTATAAATCAGCCATAACATTAGAACCGCAGAGGTCAAGCGTATAACATTGATTATCTCATTACAGTGGCACAGAGGGGGAATATATTAGTAAAAAGTCAGTTCTAAAAGTTGATGGATAGGAAGCAGAAGGATAAAGGGCAAGCTTACGGATCGGAGTGTCTTAGATTGTTATGGCTGGACAATTGGGTCAGATCATCCTCAAAACAGCAGGTTCTTGTAGGGTGTTCGACTTGTGCAGTGGATACTACATTCTAAAAGTGGTCCAAGGAAGGACGATCAGTGAACCGGCAATAGGATCATGAGCGCCTAAGGCTTGGGGAGTGAAGGCTAGCCTGTCTAATCCGATCCCAAAGGAGAGTTACTGTACCACACATTGCTAAACAAGTTAATGCTGGCTGTGATGAGAAGATACCCGAAACTGCAGCCACAGGTCTCTTAAAGTGCCTTTGATTGCTTTGTCCACGCCTAACGCACCTACAATGGTTTCTGTGGAGCGTTGGAAAAGCATAAAAAGTCATTAAATGGTTTTGCAGGCAATTAAAACAAGCATAACAGTATATTCCATCATCCATCTTTTTTATTATTACACTTTGTTTTGAGGAAAAATTATCCAATTCATTTTAATATATACATCGTAATTAATAACATTTATTTGCTGTCAAAAATATGCGTATTAGTGAACACATGGGACCAGTTTGATAATTCACTTTGACAAATGCAAATTTATGGGTTCGGATCTGGAGGAGTAAAGCTTAAAGCGGGGGAAGTGAATTTGTGAAATCACAAGGAAAATCAGGAAGCAAAAATTCCACCAAAGGTTCTGGAAGAGGAATTTAGGACATGGTTTCAGCCCAGGGGTTTCTATGTCAACATGGAATAAAGATTTTAGCGTTTCAAAAAAAAGTGAGAGTCAACACTTAAAACATGCAGTCGGAAATCCACACTGTAAAAGGCAGCCAGCAGTTAACTATGTTTGCTGTGACCGGCAGTAACATCAAGCCAAGAATGTTTCGGATTCCACTGTATTCAATGTAAATGACAATTAATAATAGATGATATGTTGACAGTAACAAGGTCTCGCCTGTTATGGCACACGCAGTATCTCTGCGTACAAGAGGCTCTCGTGGAAATATCACAACAAATGAGTACAACAGCGAAGAAAATGTACTGCTGCATATAAAATATATATATAAACATGTAAAAGGTCTAAATTTACTGCAAATATATTGTATGTAAATTAAAATCCCCATTCACAGGAGTGAGTTGGGCTCAAGGTTAAATTATCACAAAAATTCTGTAAAATGCTCCCAAAGTTATGCAGACATACATACTAGATATCAACTGATTCAGTGTGGATATCACAGATAGCCATACCATAATGACAGACACCATAATCATTAGCTGATTATTTAATTGATACTCAGTTAATTGATACGGCTAAATATAAAATAGTAATGAACTTTATTATAAACAGAGAAATGAGCCAAATTATGAAAATGTGCTAGTTTAAATACACATGAATATATTCATTCATAAATATATTCATTCATTCATTCATTCATTCATTCATTCATTCATTCATCTTCTACCGCTTTATCCAATCTTCTCTTGAGTCGTGGGGAGCCTGTGCCTATCTCAGGCGTCTATGGTCATTAAGGCAGGATACACCTTATATGGAATGCCAACCCATCGCAGGACACACACACACTCACATTCACACAAATATTCATGCACTAGGGACAATTTTCCAAGGTGCCAATCAACCTACTGTGCATGTTTTTGGACCGGGAGGAAACCGAAGAACCCTGAGAAAAAAACCCTGAGGCACGGGGAGAACATGCAAACTCCACACACACATGGCAGAGGCGGAAATCGAACGCCGACCCTGAAGGTGTGAGGTGAACATGCTAAGCACTAAGCCACCGTGTCCCTCATATATATATATGTGTGTGTGTGTGTGTGTGTGTGTGTGTGTGTGTGTGTGTGTGTGTGTGTGTGTGTGTGTGTGTGTGTGTGTTATATATATATATATTTATTTGTTTTTATTTTTTTACACCTAAATGTTAGCAATTCTAATTAAAGGCATTTGATTTGTGTCATTTACATTATTTAAGTTAAATATCTTTGTAAGTTAATCACGTATACAGAAAAAACTTGGTGTGGCTTTCACTTCCTACTTTTGCACACGCCATTGCACAAAGTCAGGGAGTTTATAAAATCAGATGCCAGATTTATGACTAACAAGTTATACCAAGTTCTTATAATCATCAATTTTATATGCTGATTTGTAACAATGTCAAACAGAAAAAAAAAACTTGCCAAGGAACAGCCAAACACTCCTCTAAGGTGAGGTTTTGGAAGAAAGTTTCAGGTCACAGGTCGAACCCCATAGCAAGACTGAGCACAGCAACAAAGCACAGGATGGTTATTCTGCATCAGCAAGGTCTATTCCAGGCAAAGATTTCAAAGCAGACTGGGGCTTCAAGATGAGCTGCTCTAGCTATTTCAAAGAAGTACAAAGAACCGGGAAGGTCGAGGAGTGTAGATGCAGTGGTCAGCTGAAAAAAACTTAATTCAGCAGATGAAAGACACATCATGCTTACTTCCCTTCAACATCAGATGTCCAGCCGTGTCATGAGCAAAGAACTGGTGCAAACCAGTGGGACCCGGATACACCCATTGACTTCACTGAAGATTTGTAGCAATAAGAAATCTACCCCAATGTGGAAATGAGACTAATTGACTCAAGTATGCACTAAAATAAAGGAAATGGGCTGCAGGTGCTCAAAACTGGTGAGTAAAAGTGTTAAATATTTTGTTGAAGCAGAAGACAGCTTTTTCTCTGAAGGGCTGAAGAGCAGCAACAGTGAAGCATGTTGAAGGTTACTTGCAAGTTTGTATTTCTGCAAATGATGTAGAAGATTTCGATTAGGATTAATGTGTTCTCCATTAATTGCCTCAGCAATACCATCATGCAATACCATCATCGAGGTGTCTGATTGGCACAAAGCTTATACTGCAGCAGGACAGCAGATTTAGATAGATTATATTCACTTTTCTTGCCTGTTTTTTGAGTAGATATGAAGAAATAGATTGGATGGCTGTGACAAAATTAAATTTCATATTTTTATTTTAAGTTAATCTTGATGGTGTTATTTTATTTTAATATACCCCAGCTACCAACATCAAGATGGGATATGCGAAGAAAAGAATTTCACTGTGCTGTAATGTATATGTGACAAATAAAGGCTATATATATATATATATATATATATATATATATATATATATATATATATATATATATATCTATATATATATATATATATATTTGACATTGTGCTCTACCTATATGTGTACCCTGTATTTGAGTTTTATAAATAACATCACTTTATAGTTTAACAGACAGTTATTCCTTTCATTTTTAACTGTAGCCAAACTGCAGATGTGTCTTTGCTTTCTCACTGCACATTTTCTTGGCATTTGGCCCAGTAGCACTCATCTCTTTTCAGCTAGCGATAGGCCCTCTTTAATAAATGTCATTGGCACATAGTATGAAAGAGTTCATTGTGGTGCTCTGATTTCACAGCCTACAATGTGTTAATTGAAGGAACTGACAATGTGGTAAAGCAAAAACTTGATTAAATGTATTGGGGGAGCGATATAAGACACCAATGATAGACATGATTAAAAACACAGAAAGTTTCTAGTGTACTCAAGTAACAGAAATGCAGAAATCCATCACTATAATCCCCCTGTATTTTCCTATTGTGAATGTGATTGGGTGCATTCTCTTTAAATTACAAAAGAAACTATTTCTAGACTAGGCATACTGTTCTTCTTACTTGAGATCCATCATCAATAAGGATTAGTGAGTGTGTTTCAGAAGCACCCATTCAATCCCATGGCTTGTTTTGGGTCAGAATCAGAACTTTTCTTTCTCCATACTTTTTCACTGTCATTTTACTTTGGTAGAGGCTAATATTGTAAAATATATTTTATTTGATATATTTCCTCATGCCAAACAAATCCCCCACAACAGAAACATGACTTACATCAGGCGCAGGAACCAGAATTTGACGTGAATTCAAACTGTTATTTGGTATGGTATTAGAATTGTATTGAAATAGAATGCCATCATATGGGATTATATTGTATTGGTATTACAGGACGCTACCTGAATTACAGTAATAAAATAATACATGGCATGGCATGTGAGTGATATTGCAATGGTATTGCAATGGTATTGAAATGTGACAGCAGTGGTATTAGATATCATAGGCTTTTAAAAGCATGATATAGGAATAACGTTTCATGGCATTGTATTGGAATGTTCCTTTTCTAAAGCAGCATGGTGTGTGTGTGTGAAGTCACCTTGCAAACCCTCGCTCCTTCACACTATAACCAGTGGGATTATTCAGTCAGACATCACCTCTACCATTTTGAGAGGTCATAGAGTGGCCATGAGTTAATGAGGTGTCATTAGATTCAATCCTTTGGCATTGGACCTCCTAGACACTAGACCTTCAGTTTCTGACCAGAGCAGGAAGAGTGTCTCCGGTTTGATGAGTGTATGGAATAATAAGACTCTATTTTCTCTGCAAAGTTCACCCTTTAAATTGACAAAAGCAGAGCTGACAATATTGAGATATAAGGACAAGCCACCCAATCCTTCATTTAAATCGGTCTTGGGTTGTTTTGGCAGGTGGCCCAAGCGGCTAGAGCACAAATAGCACATTTCGGAGTACTTCTCACATTTGTTTTGGAAATGAGTCTTGTTTGCTGAAGCATCTGTTGGATGTATGTCTTTGCTCAAACAGAGGTTTCAGCTGGATGTCGTTTATCATCCTAAAATTGCCTGGGCTTTATTCACCAAGGATACTTCATTTGTCTGAATGCAGTGCGAATTGTGTCCTACTTACCTGTGTGTGTGTGCACATGTCTATGCATGACATGTCCTTTGCTGAATGCACAAGAATAGAAATATGAACATAGCATTTTCTTCCATCATCTCCCACTTTTGTGGTCAAATCAAACGTGTCACCTGCCTGGCAACACGGAAGCACAAATGTAAATCGGTGAACTGAAACAGTTCGATTGCGGTTCTCTTTTAATTTGTATCTGCTTGTGGGCGTCTTGTTTGAAAGCTCGTGAACAGAGTAAAAAAGAAAAAGTCTATCTTAAGGGAAATGACAGTGTTTCTAATATACGTGCCTTAATGAGCATTGTCTACAGTTACTAAAGGCATAGGTCCTACGCATTCCGTTAAAAATAAAGCATCTGTAGTACAAAGCAAACCAACCTTTCTCAGACGGTGAATCTGATGAAACCGATCTCCTGGTTTCCTCGCGAGTGTTTCATTCGTTTCAACTTCACGTGCTCCGTATTAAGTGTTGCTGAGGATTTGGATGTGGCGCTTTTCAGTAACGATAGTCTCGTTATAATCCCTACTTTAACGACGCCGTTCGAGTTTTTTTTTTCCCTTTGTCGCGCTTCAGAAGCAGGAGAGAGCCGATCATTGTAAATTAATGAAGACATTAGTGGATGAGGAAAAAGCTCTCTTAAGTATTCATTTGAACTTGACTTGATTGTTCTCTAATTTCACCAAGACAGAGGAGAGTGATTCTCCTACAAGGCTACAGAATTAGATTTCCTGTGATAAAATGCCATTTAAAATGATTAACGTGGTATTACAGACTCCAGAGGGAAACTATGCAATGCTTAGTCATCTGGGCGAGTGATACGACTCATGAGTCATTTAAAAGAATCCATTCTGTGGAAATGTATGCCGTGAGAAAGTGAGACCTGAGAGTGGACCATGATTTAGGAAATAAGGGAAAAAAGTGGGGTTATTTTAAATCGATTTCGTTGTATTGTATGTATAATTGAATTTTACTCAGGAAGAACTGGAAAAGAAAAAAAATATCGGAATCATAATTGGCTTTTGGTGTTTCACTTGGAACTTTTTAAACCAATTTTTCCCAGAGTAATGGATGAATTAAGAACCTTTCAGGCCAACAATGCACTTTTAGCCGCTTCGGTCAGCGTTGATGACAGAGCTCAGCTCTTATGTTTGCAGTGAAGGTGCTGCATAAACGTCGGGTTTAATAGTTTGAGCTGTGGAGCGGATCAGCTGAGTAGGATCAGTAATTGTATGCGTGTGCTGTGAACTTGGCTGCAGGCTAACTGGCAGATGCGCTGCCGCTTGATAGCAGCATTCCGTTTGAGCTGGATCAGAGGGGACGCTGGAGCAGCGAAACGATATTAGCCAGATTAATGTGCTTCTATCAATGTCGCTCTTCCGCTCGGCTAATAAAGAACGAAATGGATTATACCGGGCTTTAGGAGCAACAACGTACAGCTCACTGGCTGCTTGGTCTCCTCCTCCTTTGGTCCTTTTTCTTAATGAAATCTATGTTTCTCTAAAATGTTTCACCTTTTGACTTAGCGTAATTGCCCTGTGGGAGATGAATTTGATCCCAGTGTGAAGGCAGGGCAGGTGGAGAGAGAGAGAGATCATGCTGAGAAAGGGTTTGTGTCAGAGGGAGGCACTGTGCAGAGGTTGACTCGTTACACGGGGAGCAAATTGGTCAGTGGTGTAGACAGTGAAGGCAGCGAGTGGGGTCACTATGGGTTCAGCTGGAAGGTATAAACTGAGCAGCCATGTATTTGGGTCAGCTCAGGGGGAGACATTCAGCCACTTTCTCTGGTACTGCGAGCAGATTGATGAGTTGTGAAACCTATATTAAAAGGAGGTGTATTTCTAAGCACTGCGGTTTATTCGGGTGCAATTTCTTTAGTTTGAACAGCATCAGTCGGTTTCTTTTTTTTTTTTTCGGGTGGTTGATGAGTTGCTGTGAAGCACAATTTCCACCAGCTTGAGTAATGGTCCAGCATTTAACTCCTCACGCTGCTTAGCTTTCGTTGTGGGTGGAAGCTATTACAAAAGACCATAATCATCCAGAAGAGTGTGCACTAGCCTCTGTGCCCTCAGAGTGGGTGTCCAAATCCAATGCAAAACTGCAGCTGATTTTGAAAGTCCTAGACTTTAAGTATTTTTTTTGTTTGTTTTTTTTTTTTATCTATCAGTTTTAACATGACTGTTCTGCAGACAGTGCAAAACAGAAGGGCCATCATGTCCGCTTTTGGATGGTGTTTAAGTTGATGTGTAGCCGGGCTCCATGCAAGAAAACAACAGGCAGAGTTTTAGCACCACAATCTCAGCTTTTGACCTTTGTGGACAGCTATGGCCTAGGAGTAGGCAGTCTTGATGGAGGTATGTGCGTGGGTGGAGGGCAACCGTGCCACGTTTCATGCCACAGAGGAAACCATCTGGGATGAAAAAAGAGAGAGAGAGAGAGAGAGAGGTAGAAAAGGCAAAGAAAAGAGAAAGGGTAAAGGGTGAATAAAACTACATTGTTTAGTGCAGCGATAAATAGTGCTTACTCTATCATGTATCCTGCTGTAGTCTGCTACCCTCAAGGTCATGAACTCGTATTATCTGCCTCTCTTATTATTCTACATTTTCTCTTCCATCTGTCCCATTTTTAGAAATACCTTTTTTTTTTATAGCACGCTTACTTTACCTGCTCCTCTGACTAACTAAACACTGTTCTGTGTTTCATGAAACTACATTGCAGAGATTAAAAAGTCTATGAACGCACATCAATTTGCTCGGCCCTAATGTATTGATTTTCTGCAGTCATTACATTGAGGTAGTTTTTTTTTTTTTTCTGGAACACTGCACCATAAGATAACTCTTTGTGACTTCTCAAAGGGGGTTGCTGTTGTGGGTGTGTGAGTGGGTGTATTTTGGTCGGTGGGAAGGAGTTTCAAACTGTTGTGAGCTGATTTGATGAAAACACTCTCTCTCTCTCTCTCTCTCTCTCTCTCTCTCTCTCTCTCGTTCTCTCTCGTTCTCTCTCCCACACTCGCTCAAACGCACAATTAAGGTTTCATTTTATCCTCGATGATTTTTACCGATAAGGACACCACTAGCTTTATTGTTATGATGAAAAGAAAGCAAAATACAATACAATTAATTATATAGTTTGGAAACATTCAGACGTTCAGAGCAGAAATCTGCCCGTCTTGAATGACCCAATAATTAAAAACAATTGATCACAGTAAAAAAAAAATGTTTACAGCACAATTTGCGTATTAATTTTGAGGTGACATTAATAACTTTCTCATCTTTTCAATGATTCTATTTAATGATATTGCCACCCTCCCTCATAGACTTTTTTAAAGGATGTTTTACAGGTTCTCAATAAGATTGAGGTCAGGGGATGATGATGGCCACACCACACTTTTTTTTTTATGCCTATAGCAACTAAGGAAGTGAGGTGTTTTTGTGTAATGGGATGGAGAGTTGCTTGCATAGAAATTGTTTCATTTCTGAAGGCACTATTCCTCGTTTCATACCGTTGTGGGAAATGATTGAGTAGGAGCTCTGCATATCTTGCAGATGTTATTTTGACACATAGAGAGATACTAAAGGGACTTCCCAATAACCTCCCAATATTCCAGCCCAAATAAGCCATGTCATTTCCTTGCAGATGTTCCAGCAATCTTTCTTCTTTCAAATCTTTCAAATCTTTCACCATATATATTATATATATATATATATATATATATATATATATATATATATATATATATATATATATATATATATATATTGACGACTAAATAATACTCCATTTATTTGGGCAATACAGTGTAAAAAGGCATTCATCTGTGACTAAAATGGTTGGAATTTTGCCTTTATGTATTTTTTAACCCATATTATCAGCGTTGAGTCGAGACAGAAATGCAGCTTTATAAACAAATCCAGGAGGATTCTCAGGTGGACCCCTGCGACTTTAAATCCTCGTATGCTGCTTTTTCTACTTTCTTGCTCTTTTATCCGGCAGGAGCTATACTATAATGTGCGTGGAGATTTGTTTTATTTTTGTGAAAATATTAGTTGTTAAACTGATAAAAATATCAGTTTAATGCTTTTTATGTTCGCAAAGACCTTGAGAACTGTGACTGGCTAAATGTAAAGCAAGTCTTTTAAGCCGCTCTAATGAAATCACCTAGAAAAGTAATTAACAAAAATATCTAGGATTGATTGCAATTATATAAATAACATCGGTGGAATAAAGCATCACTTTCTTTGATAAAACAGAAATGTGTAATTTACTGACTTCCTAATGAACGAATACACGTCTGTGTGTGCGTGTGTCCCTATACAAAAAAGCACACATATATACTTTATAAATGTAGTGTGTGAGTGTTTATCATTTTTATTTGCATGGTGCTTTTAACAATGGAGATTGTCTCAAAGCAGATTTACACAGATAATGCAAAATCTACTATATATGCACGATATATGCATGTATTTATTACACAGTATTGTCACTATATCATTCATTCATTCATTTATCTTCTACCGCTTATATCCGATCTTCCCTTGGGTCACGGGGAGCCTGTGCCTATCTCAGGCGTCTATGGGCATTAAGGCAGGATACACCCTGGATGGAATGCCAACCCATCGCACGGCACACACACATACACACAATCACACACATTCATACACTAGGGACAATTTTCCAAGGTGCCAATCAACCTACCGTGCATGTTTTTGGACCAGGAGGAAACCGGAGAACCTGGAGAAACAAAACCCTGAGGCACGGGGAGAACATGCAAACTCCACACACACATGGCCGAGACGGGAATCGAACCCAGACCCTGGTGGTGTGAGGCGAACGTGCTAACCACTAAGCCACCGTGCCCCTTGTATTGTCACTGTATTGTAAGATTATTTTGTTGAAAGTAAAGGTACACATTTGGAGCAGTATCTTACGGGAAACACTAAAGACTCTAAAAGAAAAAGTTTTTTCTAGACAGTGCAGATAGCATGTACAGAAGAAATATTATAAAGTTTACAAATGCAAAGTCATTAAAAATGTGAAAAATACATTTTTTCAGAACATGAGTAATGTAACCGAGACTTATAAGATAGAATTGACATGCCATGGTGGCAGACAGTGCTGAGTTTTATCTTATCTAGGCCACATCCATTTTGTCCTGCAGATATGGATATTAGGAGCACGAAACAAATACAGAGATTGGTATGACAGTAAGTGTCTTACACCAACTACATTCACATGCACGAGATATTTTTAATCTGTATATCTAAAATGAACATATTCATAGAATATATTATATATTCTCATGTTAAAGATCTGAAGCATGTTAAATGTAATGAAAATCATGTTTTTGGGGTTTTTTTTTTTTTATCTAAACACAATTTATATTAATGCATGCACTTTTTTGTTTTAAGCACTAAATAGATAAATATATATATATATATATATATATATATATATATATATATATATATATATATAAAACCTCCTCAGACAAACCGATAAATAGCTTTATGAGCTTTCCTCTGTTATCTTTGTCAACACCGACAGAGGGCAGGACGAATGAGTTTTGTACACCTACTGTATGACAGGCAGACATTGCCCCATGTGACCTCTCATTAATGTTTTCTCTTTATGCATACATGCCTGAGTGACTCGTTAAATGCTCTTGAATTTTTATTCAAATATCATTTAGGATTTCTTAAGCGCAGTCTTTCATGATTAATGGATTTAAAAAGGGTTGTAATTTAAATAAATTCCTACGCAGTCAACCGAGCTGACAATTGCTCAGAAGACTGCACATTCTTTCCGAGCGTTGCCGAGGTGAAATTCGCTTTTACACGCTCACGTGCAAGACAGGTCGTCATTTCAGAAATTGTACTTGAGAAACTTTCTCAGCTGCCCTGCTGTGATATGTGAAGTGTGTGTGTGCGTCCATGTGTGCGTCCGTGTGCGCGCGCCCGCGTGTGTGTGTAAGAGAGTTTGGAGATGGGGGATATCTGCAGGGTTCTGAGGTTCCTAGAGTGATAAATTGGAGTGGTAAATGGATCTCCTTTTTTGTCCTTGCCATCAGATCCATCTCATACTCTCTCTCCCTTTCTCTCTCTCTCTCTCTCAAACTCGATATGTCACATTTCACAGTGTCCTGTGTGTGTGTGTGTGTGCCTGTGCATCCACTAACAGAAGGCCTCTATGGCAGGACAGTGACTGCAGTCTTCCAATAAAAAGCATGTCTGAAGTAAATAATTCACTACGTTAGTAAATCAAAGTGGCAACATTGCAGTGTGTATACAGCAAATGTGGTTATGTTACTCTTGAGTACAAGCACGTTGTTCATAACTACATTCCGGTTCAGAAAAGTGTAATTCTCATTCAATCTACATCGCTCTTGTTTTTTTCTTTCTTTTTACATCCACTCTTTTTTCACAGTGTTTGTAAGAGGGGTACCATTGACATTGCTGTGAGGCGCTGCTTCTCATATACAACATACACTTTATTGATAAGCAGTTGCTGCCTCGACGGCTATGACTGTGCTAAATTATAGCTTATGCACCATCTCCATTGTTGCTGCAGAATTATATGTTGGCAGGCTTGCTTCCTCGTGTCAAACTATCACGAAATTTTATTATTTATTTTTAGACAGTATTGATTGAAAAGTTTTGTTAATCGTTGTGCAGGTAGTTACAGATTTGGGTATGAGATGCTTATGTTTTATGACATGACCTTTGCGTGGTCCTCTGTTGTGAGTGTCATTTTTTTCTGTGAGCAACTGCAATCAAAATGTCTCCCTTTTTTGCTTTTTTAATTGGTAACCTACTGAGTGACGGATGCGCCTACGAACGGTCAGTTTTTGAAATTGAAAGGATATTTAATAAGTAGGGCTGTGCGATATGGAGAAAAGAAACCTATCACGATTTTCTTGAACAATATTACAATTTTGATTTTAGTCACGATTTTGACACACACAGACTTTTTTACAGTGTGAATCTGAAACATTTTTAGGAAGGAAAACAATTAGATCTTTATCAATGACCTGTAACATGTCTGACATGAGGCAGAAAAAAATTATAAAATTACCTAGTTAAGGTAGAACAAAATGTCTCTAGAACAGGCCTATGGGTAAACAAATATATATATGTGTGTGTGTGTGTGTGTGTGTGTGTGTGTGTGTGTGTGTGTGTGTGTGTTCACGACAAAATGTCTCTAAAACAGACCTATGGCAAAAATGGAAAAAACAAGAACCCAGACTACAGTCTCCCACACAAAAACAGTTCCACAATTAGAATGCGAGAAGAATCTACCTGCTTTAAGTGTTCAAGTGTTTTCTGCTAAGGTTCAAATAAGCATACTGCGGGAAAAGTATCAGTCGGGAGAGCTCAAAAAAATCGTGCTGTAAGGCGATTTAGAAATCGTGCATGTTCACATTGCGATTCCGACACGATTTCAATTAATCGCACAGCCCTAGTAATATGACTAATCTAAGTCCCTTGTTGGTTAAAAGGACAAATGCAAAGGTTTTCGAACCGGGTCTGTGTGTGATTTGAATGAAAGTGAGTTTTCCTGAATGTCAGCGGAAATACAAAAAGTCTTCGAATCAAGACGTTGTATAGATTATCTTGCTGGGAAGTAATCCAAAACCCAATTTAGAAGCTGGGATAATATGCTCTCTGTGTCTCCTTTAGATTTGTCACTGTTTTCTGCTGGAAAAAAAAAAAGATGTATGTGGTTTGTCCGCGCTTAAACAGCAATCAGTGGTGTGTAGACAGATTAAGGCTTGTGCAGCAGCACTGAGAGAATCGTTTGAAACGCAGATCAGAAAGTGAGGTTTATACGTGTACTTAGAAAGTCTTTGGATGCCGTACATATGAAGATGAATTTCTTTTTGACAAGGACTGAAAGGTAAAGCCCAGCTAATAAATCTATTTCTTTCAAGTGCCCTCCTCTATTTTCAGGGTCAGATATTTGTTGGGAATGATTTTGTGTGTGTGTGTGTGTGTGTGTGTGTGTGTGTGTGTGTGTGTGTGTGTGTGTGTGTGTGTGTGTGAGGGTTGGGAGAATGGGGGTTTCGAACAGATAAAATGACCTTTAAAACTAGCTATGTAAAATTCTCAAGCTGAGTTTTTTTTCCCACTGTTTATTTTTCATGCTATCTGTCAAGAATTCTGACATCCATACGCTGTCAGGGTTGACGGAGAAGCAGGAGCTATGGATCTGATCAATATTACAACACGAATTGGGAAAGAAAAAAAAAATCACAGCTTCATGTCTGAGTAAATCTATCTTCTGCATCATTGTGCATTATAAATAACCCCTCCAATATTCTATAAGAGGATTCGGTAAATACTACCAGCTACCACCTTCATGCTTTATTAAGTGCTTTCTGGAACGCTACATTAAACATTAATAGGGTCAAATGTCACATCTCCGTCTCCTTTGCTCTATCTTTATATTTGGATTTGCGGCAGTCCTTAATCCTTAAACAGGATTACAAGATTTAGTCCATTCTTTTATGTTTTTTTTTCCTGCTCCATTTCTCCACTCCATTCTGTCTAGGAAGCCACTGGATTATCATATTATTATGCAGCTTTGATACCACACTTGAAGCATTGCTTATTGCTATGCTGGTGAAACATCAAATACACTAATTCCAATCTTATACTCACACTGAGCAGAGCTTGTCTTTTTCCTGGAGCGTGATAGGGTTAAATGTAGCCGGGTCACACCCTGATGTGTCCCTGCAATGTAGTGAAATTAGCCAGGGTTTGAAAATTTCAGGGCCATTGGTGAGTGACACGGAGAAACATTAACAGTGAAATGCAATTCAAATAGGACTTCTTGGTGCCGAGTCTTTCCCAAGACTGATGAATGACCACAGGGTTAATTACTAAATAGTCAGATAGACAGACAGACAGACAAACACACACACACACACACACACACACACACACACACACAGACACAGACACCTGCATCCTCATTATAATAAATTATTCTTCCGTCAGAGACGAGTTCCTTGGCTTTCATGGACCATACATCCAAACAGCTCCAGTGCTAGATAAAGATTAATGTCTTGACAAGAATATGGCAGCCTCCACCTGTTTTTCTGCCATAAACCTTATTCGTCTGCCAGTGTCCCTCAGAAACAACACACTGGCATCCTTCTGAACCTCCCTATAGCACCCTTATGTAAAGTCATAAAGAAAGCCAGACCACATTGATTTTTTTTAAGCCTGTATAAAACTCTGTAGGCGCTTCCGGTGAACACTGCTTTAAATGCTCCCCCAAACTATAACATGTTTACTTGTATTCTCTGCCTTCGCTCATCTTTTTGCCATTTTCATCACCTCCAGTCAAGCAGGGTTAGCCTTTGTTTTCGCTGTTTATTCCTCTTGTGTTTTGTTCTTTGATTGTGCCCAGCGTTTACACCCCTTTTCCATCCCACGGAAAGAAAAAAAAATCGGATTGATGTCAGGTTTTGTTTCTAGATTTCATTTCCTCTTTCTGTGACGAGCTGGTCTTGTGATACTACTAGTGACAGGATTGATGTGTTTGGATCGGACAATTGTAAGACAGTCATATAGGCCCTAAAAGCTTATCTCGAGATACGTATATAAATAACCTGGCCCTGACAGAACTTATGAAACATATGCACGTCTAGTTTCTTGACCGATTCCAAGACTTACTGTGAGATTGGCTGTAATTTGACAGTAGATGAGATGTTAGCGGGGTCTTTGGCAAAAATATGAAGACCAGAAGCACCAACATAGCATCATGATTGCAAACTCTTTAGAATTCATGAAAGCCAATCATTTGACATGTGTGTGTGTGTGTGTGTGTGTGTGTGTGTGTGTGTGTGTGCGTGTGTGTGCATGTGTGTGTGTGTGTGTCTATGTGCGTGTGTGTGTCTGTGTGCTTGTGAGCAAAATGAAATCTTTGGCTAAGTAAAAACGATCACTGTTTTCTTCCCTGTTTTGAGAGAGATGTTAAGCTATTGGAGGTATACATTTTCTACTGCATCTTTAATGTATTTTGGAGCTGTAATAAATGTCAAAAGCAGCTTCTATTTGATCATTTACACTCGACTCTTACACACTGTCAGATTACAACTTCTAAGAATACTATGGAATCTTTGATAGTATTAGCATTATTATTATTATTATTATTATTATTATTATTGTGTAGTATTAGTCATGGGCATGGACTATTATATGTATAAAAGATGACCACTCTACATTTAGTTTCCATCTGATGTTGAGTAACCATCAGATTTTGAAGTGTGTTTGTGGGTATTCATATAAGATGATGAGGCCTGGGGTGCATTTGGTGTTCTAATTTAATCCAAAAATATACAGTAAGGATGTGATCAGAGGTCCTCAGAAGGATACTTAAGATCTTCCACTTTACCTCATCTATCTTTCGGGTCTTCTCATTTAATGAAGGGACATAACATTTAATGTTATCCCATCTAAAGTTGTGGTAAGACTTTGGAGAAGAATATTCCACCTATGCCTGGAAAGGTCAGGTGCCCCGGTACTTTTGGTACCGGGACCTTTTGGGAAAGGTCAGGTGTCCCGGTATTGTCTGTACCTTTCAGCGGTTTCGAAACCACTAGTCCATAACACTTCTGCATGTTCCTTTTGTTTGTATGCATCAAACTAGGTAAAGGGGAAAACACACAAGTAAATGTCATTGAATGATTGGAAGAAATTTCTATGGGCAAAATGAGAAAAATGTTTGATTCAAAGAAAAATGTATGTCAAGGAACAGGAAATGCAATGCTAGCAGATAGGGTGCTTCACACCCACAGTCAAAAGATTGTTTTGGTGCAGGGAAGGTGAAGACTTATTCCATGTGAAAGGGATATTGCACCAACATGGCTACCTTCAATACTTCAAAACCAGGCAATTCCATCTGGACCGCAGCGAACAGGAACTTCACTGTACAACAAGACATTGTAATGTAAGCGTTATGTAGAGAGCAAACAATTGGCTGGGGTATTATCAATCATGGAATGGCCAGCGCACTCTCTCCACGTAAATCCTATCCAACTGCTCTGAGATGAACCGGATCAAAAGCTCAGATAGAAATATCTCACTGGTGCTGAACACCATGGACAATATTTTTAAAAGAGGATTTAAAAGTATTTCAGCTGAATGTTTGGTAAAACTAGCTGTCTGAATGCCAAAGGTGTGTTTTTTAATTAAATTATGTTTATTCATTTGAATACATTTTACATGTACAGTACGCATTTGTTTGCTCATTGTGAAGCTTTATACCCTTAAATTACTTAAACTGTTATATAGAAACAACAGGAATATGTAGATGTCTCACAAAAACTGATTCCATGATGATTGGGATTATATAGGAATTATACAATAACTGTATAGTAATGAATCACTTCTTTTGCTTAATAACAAGTCAACAACAGCACCCAGCATTTAATATTTGAAACATTTTTATTTGATGAAATTCTATTTCATTTTCTTTCATACTGCAGCTTCTTGCAGGTCATTTTTGTTTATCTGTAAACTTACATTTCTAATTGTATTTTTTCCCCCAAATGTCTTATTTAGTCTTGTTAACTCTTATATAAATCTTATGCAATATTCACTCACCCAAGGAAATGCATTCTGATAGATTAGAAACTAAGATTAGATGCACAGTGCTGTTAGTTAACGGATTAAAAACGACTCTAATGAAAGTTTCATGGACAGCAAAGATGAGAATGATATGGATAAATCCTCTGGAACTTGATCAGTATGAAACACAAATCGGATAAAAAATCACATCCTAAGTGGTTGTGTTTTGAGTTACCACATTTTCACGTTATAAGAGCAAATACCCTCTTGTTGAAATGTTGATCATTCTGTAATGGATTATACATGTATAATGACGTCTCCTAATTTAAAATGATACGGGACAATTTTAGCCATCACTATTTGAAATCAGTATTGGTGTCACTGACAAAATGATTAGTATTGATTCAGGATGATTTGCTTGAACACAATTATTAACATGTTTGAGATGTTAGTTAAATATGTACATGCTAGCAAATATATCACGCCGCGTCTTTAAGGTACTGTCAGCCGCGTCTTGCCTCCGAGCTCCGTTAATGAGTTTTGAAAAGCTGAGCGCTTTATTGGTGAGAAATGTTACTTCACGTACATTTCTTCTGACATTTGTATAAGGCGCACTTATTTTTGGTGTGAGTCAGTTCAGACAATTTAGTGACTTTATGGATGCTTATAGCACAGACATAACAAAAAGCTCTTAATGATAAAGTTGCTTTCTGAGGTAACATAAATCGCATTTGTATGTTTACATTTGAAATAGCCTTTTTTGGTTCTGTTTTTCCTGGAACATGTTAAACTACAAAATGAATGTATTCATAAACATCCACTGCAGTATGTTTTGCCATCAGAGTTAACCTAGAAGTGCAAGTACGCTATTTCACACTATGCTATGGTTAATGATGTGTACTTTGGAACCTGCTTTTCCCTTCATGAAATATAATATATATATATATATATATATATATATATATATATACAATATTATTCATCCGTATATCCGGAGGAAAAAATAACAACAGCTTTCTTATTTCCACTTTCTTATTTCCACATTTTGTCATATAATAAATATAGTATAAATAAATAAATAAAGCATTGCATAATTGTGACGAGCAAGAGCAATCATACATGGTGTTAAAAATGACTATAAAAATCTGAAAAGTGTGCCGTATTCGGCCCCCTTTAGTCGATACTTTGTCGAAACACCTTTCACTGCAATTACAGCTGCAAGCTTTTTTGTGTAAGTCTCTACCAGCTTTGCACATCTAGATACTGTTATTTTTTGCCAATTTTTCTTTGCAAAACAGCTCCAGTTGAATCAGATTGAATAGAGGATGTCTGTGAACAGCAATTTCTCAATAGGATTTAAGTCTGGACTTTGACTGGGCCATTCTAACACACGGATACACTTTGTTCTCAACCATTTTATTGTGTTTAGGATCGTTGTCCTGCAGGAAGGTGAACCTCCACGCCAGACTCAAGTACTTTGCAGCGTTTAATAGGTTTTCTTTCAGGACTGCGCTATATTTAGTTCCATCCAATTGCGCATCAACTCTGACCAGCTTCCATGTCTCCTTTAAAGAAAAGCATCCCCTACAGCATGATACTGCCACTACACATACTGTAGAGTTTTGCACAAAATTTTATTTTTGTCTCATCTGACCACAACACCTTCTTCCACACGTTTGCTGTGTTCCATGACTTGTAGCCAACTGCAAACTGGACTTATTCTTTTTCTCAACAATGGCTTTCTTCTTGCCACTCTTCCATAATGGCCAGATTGGTAGACTGGTGACTGATTAATAGTTGTCCTGCAGCTCCTCTACAGTTACCATGGGCCTTCTGACTGCTTCTTGGATCAGTGCTCGATTTTATTTAGCGGCATCAGAGTAAAGGGGGGCAGAATACATATGCACACCACATTTTTCATATTTTTATGCAAAAAACCATCATGAATCATTTTCCTCCCAGATCACCATTATGTGATATTTTGTGTTGGTCTATCACATAAAATCCCAATAAAACATACATTTAAACATGTAAAATGTGTGGAATTCAAGTGGAATGAACAGTTTTGCAATGCGCTGAATATAAATATATATGCATATATTTACATAGAACATTTTGTCCTCAAATTTGATGCAAAGTTGAACAGGAGGATTTGAATGAGGCTAACAAGGACTAAATTGTGATGGCTAGATGAATGAGTCATCTGCAGTGGGGTGTTTCAACTCCTATACAACATAGGGAGGAGTACTAAAGAATTCAATTGTGACAACAAAAACAAATCAATGTTGTACACCTATTAATAAGAAAGTAATGCCAGTAATGAAGATGATTTGCTACATGAACAGTAAGGTGGAATAGGGTACAATATATGGTATTCTGGTATATGGCACAAAAATACATGAATAACCTCTTCTTATCTGAGTTAAATAGCCTATAGCTGTGCTACTGGGCTGTTTCTGTGGGAGTATTGTGGTGCCTCTGTACTCTATGTGTGTTAGTGTGTGTGTGTGTGTGTGTGTGTGTGTGTTTGTGAAACTTGCCATCTCATTGCACTGGATTGGATATGCTTGCACTACATTCTAGTATTGATTCACTTTCTCTGATGCTTTCTACCAACATGTGAAACGGAGACAATCTTTTGGAATAACCTCTGAACAGCATGGTGAATAAAATTACCAGTATTTCGGAAAAGACCTCTCTACATGCCAGTCCTGCTCTCATGGTCCTGGAACATTGTTTTAATGTGGAAGTCATGTAGGCACAGCAGGATGCACATTGTAGCAAATGGAGAATGAGATTGAACACCGGAGTTGTACTCCGTTAGCAGTTGTGCGTGGGTGAACTGAGCAACACTGTGACAAATGGAGAAAATAGGGGGTGTACCGCAAAACCTCCAGAATGAAATTTTGCCACAGAGCGTGTATCTTTTAGTGACAGTAAAAGTAGGTGTGACACGCCACTGCAGTCTGTACTAGCTGGTGGAAAGAGCAGATGAAATAGTGACACAGCCGTCACATTGCTGCAGCAATTCGGTATCTTGCGTTTGAGTTTCTTGCTCAAGGGCACCAGCAGGGAACAGGAGCGTAAAGGCATTACATGCTGCCGCTCCTGTAGTCTCGAATCAAAAGCGCAAAAAACCTTTGTCTTTTCGATTAAATACCGCAAGCCCCTTGTTGATAATGTGAAGCCCTTTCCCAGAATGCTTTGCTTCCCTTGAAAGTTAGATGACAGACGGCAGTGTGTGATGAGTTGTTAGACAGTTTGTGGGTGGCTAATGGTGGAGGTTTGGCCGCCGTGCCATTGTCTCTCTGCGGTTTCTCCTCCACCAGGTTATTAAGACATGTCCCTGTGCAATGCACCACTCGTGTTGTGTGCGTCTCAAAATTAGCCTTAGCTCTGCAGATTAACAGCCTGGTCCAGTGCAAATAAATGATTAAACACGGCGGGCTGCTTGAGCTCCACTTAAGTGACAAACAAGCTCTTTTGATTAAAGCTCATTAGTTACCTTTCATGATACCTCTCTTGTCGAACCTGGAGAGTAGAGTGTAAATAATGTATGAGAATATCGGGCATGCACTTGTGTATGCGTGTGTGCGTGTGTGTGTGTGTGTGTGTGTGTGTGTGTGTGTGTGTGTGTGTGAAGATGCTTTTAGCAGATTGCAATTCCAAGGTGTGCCACTTTTTGACCTTACCAGTTAAAAATGTCGGATGTCAAATTTCCCTTGTGTGTTATTCGGGACTAAATGATTGCACTGCCACCTGGACAGGACTACAATTAAACTCACACACAGACATACACACACACACACACACACACACACACACACACAATCATATGTCCCCACCCAGGTGCCTGAGTCATATAAGGTGAGCTTCATGATCGCCCTCATTTCCTGCTCTCACAAGGATGCAATTAGAGTGCTGGCACTGCCCTTTACCCAAGTGCAATATGTCTCACACGCATCACACCGGTTAAATTAATCCCATTTATCTCGAGTGACTCAAAGACAATGGGATTACAGTGACATACCGAATGGGGGATCATTTAAGTGTTTACTCAAGCATTATAAGATTACCGCGTTACCCAATTAGACAGCCAATCAGCTGCATCATTGGTAAGCATATTGGGTGAAGTGCATTGGTAGACTTTCATTGCAAAACTGAAGTATACCCTTATTAGGTTTTCTAAACTGCACAGCTTGTGTTACTTTACACTAACGAGAGATTTTATATTATATTCACTCAATCCATTTTTCCTCACAGGAATTTAATGGATACGTTGTACAATACACATATTTCATCTTATTTTTTTCCTGTTAATATTGGTGTTAACGTGAGGGTTTCATTTGCGATGTGCTTGACCCAACCATCTTTACAGTGAAGTATTCACACCATTGAAACCACTTGTCAGTTTGTATAAAAAAAAAAAAAAAACGCAAAAAAAACAACAACAGTGAGAGTAATGTTAATGTGTTTGCATTTCACAGCAGGTCAATTTCTCTTCACTCGAGTTATGTTTGTCTCTCACATGACCTTCCTTTCTTTGATGCTTTACCCTTTAAATCCTTTCCAAAGCACGAGTTCACAATCATAAAGGATAGAATAGATTTTTGGTCTGCATAAATTTTGACCTGTAATCTCTTTCCATGTTAATGGCCGAAATAGATTTTGCACTAACAAAATTAGTGTAAAGCAGATAAAGCATGTGTTCATTCTTGGCGGAAAATAATGACTTTGTTTTGCCTATAAATGTATCTGTTTGTCTCTTTTATATACATTATTAACTTTATAGACAAAAGTATCGGGACACGGGAATGTCCCAGCCATAGGTGGTTCATTGTACATGAACACAGGCACTATGACCATTGTTCATAGGCACAACATTGTACAGCGTCTCTTTGGATGCCGTGGAATGGAATTTTCCCCTCACTTGAACCAGGAGACTCAAACCTATTTGAGCATGACAATGCCTCCGTGCACAAAGATGTGCTTTGAATGGTTTAGAGTGAAAGCTCTCCAGGTATAGCGCTCTGATCGCTACTCTAATGAATTCCTTCAGGCTGAATTGGAATGCTGACTGCACCCCAGGCCTCTTCACCTCCATCAGTACCTGACGTTATTAACATCCTAGTGTTTTGCATAGGCACGCTCCACAATCTAGTGGAGGGAATTACCATACTATACTTACGACTAGGTGTGTGCACACGACGTAGTTTACAATTTTCTCATTTGGGTAAAAATGTGTTGAACCAAGCGACAGAGCACTTGGTATAAATTACAGAGCAGAAAGCTATGTCTGTCTTGGAGACAGCACTGGACCTTAGGGACAAGAGCAGTTGCTATGTTCTGATGCTTTAGTATGTGGTAATCATTATATATCAGGACTGTAAGATCAATATTACAGCACCATCCTACTTACAATCACATAACGAATCACCCAGTCTGTACATTCATCACTAACATGTGGACCATATAACACAACATGAACATGTCCCTGATATTAGTCATTCAATCATCCTGCTTATGGCTCAAAACCTACAACAGATTTAGAAAGCAAATGAAGCATGGTGTTCGGGAAAATAACCAATCATTTACAACCTTATGAGTTTGCCACCAAAATAATGATTTTTTTTTCTATACTATTAGGCTGTTTTATTTCTTTGTGCCATAGCAAATTGCTGACTGATGTGTCATACTTTAATCATTATATTATAGTATTGGATTATCTCTGAGGCAAATTAGTCTGTGTTGTTGCTTTGGTTCTAACAGCTCTAAACTGCTGTTTTCTTCACCGAGAAAATCGTTTGTTGCATAACTGGGAAATGCCAAAGTGCAAATTCTTCAGACTTGAAGAGTTTTCATGCAGCCAAGTTGCCAGGGCAGGCTACAGACATCGCTGCTTAATTACCTGGAAGAAATTAGAGTCCAGTAGGACAATATAGTGTTTCGTTATCAGAGTGCATAAAAAAAGGGACCGTGTAGCTGTCAGGGAGCGGCGAAGTGTGTGTGATGCCGTGCTGACAGACAGCTTCTAATCTCCATCAGCTGCCTTTCAGCTTTTAATGGCTCTCTCTCTCACTTTTGCTCTGTCTCTCTTTCTGTCTCTCTCATTCTCTCTATGTATACGTGTGTATATATATATGTGTGTGGTGTGTGTGTGTGTGTGTGTGTGTGTGTGTGTGTGTGTGTGTGTGTGTGTGTGTGTGTGTGTGTATGTATGTATGTATGTATGTATGTATGTATGTATGTATGTACAGACTATTGCAAAGGTGTTTCATACCCTTACCCATAATATTTCATCAAGTTTGTCATAACTAACTGGGGGCACGGTGGCTTAGTGGTTAGTACGTTTGACTCACACCTCCAGGATCCGGGTTCCAGGTCTCGGCCATGTGTGTGTGGAGTTTGCATGTTCTCCCCGTGCCTCAGGTGGTTTTTCTCCGGGTTCTCCGGTTTTTCCCCCCAGTCCAAAAACCTTGGCAACTTCGAAAAGGGTCCCTAGTGTGTGAATGTGTGTGTGATTGTGAGTGTGTGTGTCCTGCGATGGGTTGGCATTCCATCCAGGGTGTATCCTGCTTTAATGCCCATAGGCGTCTGAGATAGGCACAGGCTCCCCATGACCCGAGGGAAGATCGGATAAAGCGGTAGAAGATGAATGAATGAATGAATGTCATAACTAAAAATGTACAGCTGCAAGTGACAATTTTAAGTGATAGACCATCACAAAAAAATACTGCATATTTGTGATACAGACGGAAAAATATACATGATATTAAAGATATTTTACAAATAAATATCTGAAAAATGTGGTGTGGATATGTATTCAGGCCCCTTTACTCTAATACCTCTAAATCCAGTGCAATCACCTGCCTTCAGAAGTCACCTAATAAGTAATTAGAGTCTACCTCCGTGTACTTGATCCCAGTATAATTACAGCTGTTCTGTGAAGACCTCAGAGATTGTCAGGCAACATTAGTGAGCAAACTGCACCATGAAGACCAAAGAACACACCAGACAGGTCAGGAATAAAGTGGTGGAGAAGCAGAATAAGGTTATAAAAACATATCTTAAGCTTTGAACATCTCATAGGGCGCTGGAGTTATATATGCTTTGATGCGAGCCATTCCCTTGTAGTGTTATTAACGTCCTAGTGTTTTGCTGCTCTTTGTCATGCTGGAAGGTGAACCTCTGCCCCAGCATCACGCCTTTTGCCGTAATGGTTTACGGGTCTAATAGGTATTTTTTTCCAGGATTGCCCTGTAGTTAGTTCTATCCATCTTCCCATCAACTCTGATTAGCTTCCCTGTCTCTGCTGAAGAAAAGCATCCCCACAGCATGATGCTACCACCACCATGTTTCATGGTGGAAATGTGTGTGTATTCAGGCTGATGTGCAGTAGTAGGTTTCTGCCTTACGTAGAGTTTTGCATCCAACAAAGTCATATTATTAGCAATAAAATAAAATGCCATTTTTTCATGCCTTTTTTACGTTTTTTTCTAGTATTTTTATATGGTTTTAATTAACAGTATTTTAAATAATACGACCCTAACTGGATACCAGTACCCATTTCAAGTGTTGAGGTGTAGGTTAAAAGTGACTTCTGCACTGCATTGCACTTTAGTTTTATTTTCCTCTGTAGACATCAGATAACATATCAAACACATATATCGTAGAGCTCTGCGGGTAAACAGGGAACCTCAGGGAAAAAGAGGCAAAATTGAAGACCTGTGTGGTGAGTTATCAAAGCTTTTTAATCTGTGAAATGTGTAGATGTTTCCACTTACATACACGCTCCCTCTCATACTGTAAAGACACCCTCACGTAACCTGCCTCACGTGCACACTAGCATACAGACTAGACACGCGCACAGACATATACAAACACACACACAAACACACACACACACACACACACACACACACACATATACACTTAAATTACAGTTAATTAAAAGCACTTTAAACATACTGAAAAAATACATGTATGACAAAACTCTCATTTTTATTCTTTTATTGCTAATAATGTGACCTTGTCAATTCATACAGAACCTTTTTCTAGGAATTTGTTAATATTGAATTCACGTCTCAGTTTGAATAAGGAATTTAACCGTGTGAGGAAAAACATTCCATTTAATACAAGACTGTCACAAAGCGCCTCTTTTTTGATGGAAAATAATGCAGTCTTTAGTGACATTCAACTCTCACCCTACAGGATGAACCATAAAATCAAAGATACATTTTTTAAAAGCAAATAAAATAAATAAATAAATAAAATTGTATAACTAGTTAATTAAAGGGTTTTTTCCCCCCCGGACAGAAGGTACAGAGAAAAAAAGTCAGATTCAGGGAGCATATTGCGTACATTTTACTTTAAGTTATTTTTTTCCTCAAAGTGCAAATTTAATTGCTTATTCTAAATGCAATTCAAACAAGTTAGTAATTAATTGTGCCTAACGTGGAGTGAACGTGATTCATTCACATGGTTTTACCGTGATCCAATTACGTGGCGTGATTTCACGAGGATGTTGATGCTGACCAGAATTACAATGAGCTTAATTAATGCACGTGTGGTATAATAGCACAGATGTCTCACATCTCCAGCAACCCACGTTTGATCCTCAGCTTGGGTAAACACGCAGACTTCCATATTTTTCTGGGCTTTGTAAATTACATGATCAAATTATATACGAAGACAAATTGTGCCAATAAAACTCAATTCAATCACATGTAACTGAGCTACACCTTCAAATTGAAGTTAATTCAATGAGGGCTTTTTTTTCCAGTGTATATTACTAAAATGGTTTGGATGGAATGGTTCATACATTGAGTTTCTATGACTATATTTAATAAAATGCCAATTGCAGCAAATCAAGTTAAAGCTATTTAAATTGCTTTTATGCATCCATATTCTACTGAGATTTCAGTCTAGACATAAAATGTATACATTTAAAACCTGGCCCAACAGGGAACCTTTAAATGCTGTGCGTTCTTGACACAAATCTCTTTTTTTTTGCAAATCGGAGAACTTAATACATCTCCTTTGCATATTTTTAACATGCGGTTTACTTTAGAATTAAGTTGTTTAAGTTTCCCCTTACACTTTCTTGCTTTCCCTACTGCACACACAGCTTATTAAAGTTATGTTTGCACGAACTCACACTCCGAAATACTCAAGATGAAGTGTTCTGTCTGCCACTGAACTTCAATGAAATTACATATTGATTCGGCGTGCACAAATCAGGTTGGTCTGCTTTCGGTACGCACAAAGTTGTACAGAATACGCCCTCATCGATTCCGATAGGCTGATGGATAGTCATGCCTTCAAAATCAAATGAAATTGACTATGGCCTTCTACGTATGCAGATTAAGACATGTGATATATCCGTTACAGTATAATCCACATTTTCATCAAAAGCTTTTTCTTCGGATTACATTTGCAGCATTTGGCAGGCACCCTTATCAAGAGCCTTTCTCAAGGGCCCCCCAATGGCAGCTTGGTGAAGGTGGGATTTGAACCTGCGATATTTTGATCCAAAACCAATGCTTTGAACACTGAGCTACCAGGTTATTGGAAGCACAGATTGATGCCTCGGAGTCACTGAGCTCAGACATCTGTTTGTGTGGGTCACACATGGGTTCCTATTAGGGATTCAACAATGCCCAGCATGTGCCTGGTACATGACAATGAAATGAAATGAATTCATGTAAAAATCATTCACTGACTCTACATTAATTACTACCTGAAAATAAAAACTAAAAACCTAAAACCTAAAAACAACTAAAAGTAATTTATAATTTGACATGATTTAGAACTGATGCGTAAATTATTTAATCAGCTCCCGAGTTCATTTACCCTTGTCAACTTGATCATCAGATTACAAATTATAGATAGAGGCTTATTCGGAATAAAGTTTGCCTTATATTGATTAGAAGCTACTAACATAAAGCAAATCAACTGTATCATAGGATAAGAGATTATGCTGAATATGTTTCCTAATGAATTAACATTGTATTGCACTGCCTTGTGCGGGAAGCAGAGGTTTACCCCTCTAGCGTCTCTGGATTGCCTCCATCTTACAAAGCGTGCCATGAGGTGGATTAGTTGCTGTTTTTTTTTCACATACTTTATGTATGTGTGTGTACTGTTCCATCCAGGGTGTATTCCTTATGCATGCTCAGTTTTTCCAGAATACACTCCTGATACACCATGACCTTGTCCAGGATAAAGTGGCTACTTTCATAACGCAATCAAGTTGTCTACGGAAGAGTAAATACACGCATTTGCTATTGACAGAACACTCTCATCAACAGTGTGTGTGCTGGACAAAAGGATATTCCTCAATAGATTTTTTTTAAATATAATGATTCAGTGTATTTAAGAACATTTACAAGAATTCATTTCCTGTTTCTTGCTCTTCAAGGAGTTTAGAAAAAAAATGTGCTATTTATGAGACGTTCCATTTGTCACACAACAGTGAAGCCCAAGTGTGCGGCGAAGTTGCTGCAGCACTCTGGTTCGAATAAGTGCTTTGAAGTTGAACAAAAAGCATAAAAACATTTCCTTTTTATCATATATAACCATGCATTAGTGTGGGCGGATTCCTGTCTCTACCATGAGTATATGAAAAAAAAAAACAAAAAAAAAAAAAACCCTGTGGTATACAACACAGCGCTGGAGGAAAAGCAGCCAGCGAATCAAAATGTAGCAAGGATGTTGGATATGCGTAGGCTGCCATTACACACAGCAATTTCTCTCCCTATATCTTTTTGTATTTGTCTGAATCACAAATTTAAGACAAATCATTAGAGCAAAAATGTTCTATTGATTGTTCCATTCCTTATGCGTTTTGTTTGTAGTGGGCGGATATTTATTGTTTCTATCGATTCATTCGGTCGATCCTCAATGTTAATTTTCATATTTAAATGAACAACACAAATGCAGGCTAACTGAATTAGTTCCAGCCGTAACCAATCACTTGTTTAATGACCCATTGCAGTTCGAGCCAACTGCTCCATACTGCTCAGTAAGACACGTTTAACATCCATTCGGCTGCCAGCTGGCTTCCTTCCACTTGCCGTAGAAGATGAGTAGCTTAGGTCTATCTTGCAATAAGTTACGTTTAAAAATGAGTATGATATTTGCAGACGAAACAGGCACTGGGAGGCCATTGAAACCAAAGCTCGGGCTTTTCTATGGCTTATAAAATAATGGAATCAACTGGAAATAGTCTGACCTTGTATTTTCTTTATTTTTTTATGCTTGATAGAATCTACATCACACTCTATAGATACCAAACATCCCTTAGTACAACTCGGTGTATTTATAGTGTCTATGTTTTCAATAAAATGCAATCTGTAGCAAATCAGTTTTCTTGTGTTGTTTATTGACACGTGTAGTTGTGAATGAACCCCTGTAGAATGTGTGGAAGTTTGTTCAAAAGGGCCAGGAAGAAGAAGAAAAAAAAGAGAGTACTTGTTCTTGTACACAGTTTGGCAGAGTTTGTATTGGTGAAGGTGATGTGGGTGAAACAAACAAGATGGATTTTAATTCTTTTTTTGAAAAAGTTAATGGAAAATTTCCGCTTTAAACGTCTAATTCCGTACAGTGGAGCTTCTGGCTTTACCTCAATCGTTTTTGTTTCATTCATGTTTACAAAGAGATACACCTGGATGACTTTGCACATGGCGTTAAGGATTGTTTTTCTGTTTTTTTAGATTATTGTGTGAATATGGTGTTTGTTGAATGCTTACTCTGTAACACTTTTTGTTGGCTGTCCCATGTACGATTATGCATAAGTATCTTTTACCGCTTTATCCGATCTTCCCTCGGGTCGCGGCGTCTTGGGGCAAGTAGGCAGGATGCACCCTGTATGGGGTGCCAAACCATCTCAGGGCACACACACTCACATTCACACACACATTCATACACTAGGACAATTATTCCAAGGTGCCAATCAATCTACGGTGCATGTTTTTGGACCGGGGGAAACCCGGAGAAAAACTCACTGAGAGCATGTAATCTCCACATACACACATGGCAGAAGCCTGGAGGTGTGAGGCAAATGTGCTAACCATGGTGGCCCTCACAAAAGTATTCATACCCATTAAATATTTCCACATTTTATAACCACAAACTTAAATGTATTTTATCGGGATTTTACCTGACAGACCATCACAAAGTGGAAGGGAAATGATATTAAAGATTTTTTGATAAATACAAATCTCAAAAGTGTAGCATGCATATGTATTCATCCCGCTTTACATCCCGCTTTAACACCCCTAAATAAAATCCACTGCCTTCAGAAGTCATTAATTAGTAATTAGAGTCTACCTACCAAGACTCTGCCATCCACCTAAACTGACAGGTTCGAACAAGGAAAGCATTGATCCAAGAAGCTGTCAGAAGCCGGATGGTAACTCTGGAGGAGCTGCAGAGATTCACAGCTCAGGTGGGACAGTCTGTCCGCAGGACCACTATTAGTCGTGCTCTCTACCAATCTGGCGATTAGTTAAGAGTGGCAAGAAGAAAGGCATTGTTCAGAAAAAAAGAATAAAAAGTCCCATTTGCAGTTTTCTAAAAGTCACAGTGTAGGGGCCACATCAAACATGTGGAAGAAGGTTCTGTTTATCTTTTATTGACCTAGATGCAAAACTCTCTGTATGGAAGAAACCTGACACTGCACATCAGCCTGAACACACCAATCCCCACCATGAAACATCATGCTGTGAGGATGCTTTTCTTCAGCAGAGACAGAGAAGCTGGACAGAGTTGACGGGAAGATGGATGGAGCTAAATATAGGGTAATCCTGGAAGAAAACCTATTAGAGGCTGCAAAAGACTTCAAACTGGGGCAGAGGTTGACCTTCCAGCAGGACAAAGATCCTAAACATACAGCCAGAACTCCAAGGGAATGGTTGAGGTCAAAGCACATTCATGTGTTAGAATGGCCCAGTCAAAGTCCAGACTTCAATCCTATTGAGAATCTTTGGCAAGTCTTGAAAATTGCTGTTCACAGACATTCTCTATCCAATCTGATTCAACAGGAGCTGCATTGCAAAGAAGAATGGGCAAAAATTACAGTCTATAGATGTGCAAAGCTGGTAGAGACTTACTGTACCCAAAAGGACCTGCAGCTGTAATTGCGGTGAAAGGTTTTTCGACTTTTTTTCGACAAGTATTGACACACGGGTGCTGAATACAAACGCACGACGCACTTTTCCCATTTTTATTTATAAAGGAATCTTTAATATCAAGCATCATTTTTCCTCCCACTTCACAATTATGCAATGCTTTGTAATGGTCTGTCATATAACATCCCAATACAATACATGCAAGTTTGTAGTTATAACGTGACAAAATATGCAAATATTCAAAGGGTGTGAATACTTTTGCAATGCACTGTAGCTATTTCATTCAGAGGGCAGCACTCTGTGACCTGAGCTCTGGGGGGAGTTGGCTGAGTTACAGCATGCTGTCATCCTCGACACATGCGTGCCTTGCTAACTCTACATGGGTCTGTGGCATCGCAAAGGTCATGTTTTTCATCAGCGCAGTGACGGAAGTTGGTGACGCTTTGCTCCTTAGAACTGCGGGGACCATAGAAAGGTTATTATACAGCTATATTTTGGTTAATGAGAAATGGGGGGGCACCAGTAGGGTCTAATCAGAGCATGTTTGAATGGAGGTTCTGCAATCAAAGAGGGTTGGAAATGCAATAAATTCTTAATTGTGAGTGGTTAAAATAGACCTGGACATTGCAACTGATAAAGCACATTTGTAATCTAACCTTTCAGCTCAAGTCCACAGTGGGTCAATACAAAAGAAGCATAGTGATTTATTGTATTTTATTTTTGCTGTGGTGAGCGATGACCGAGGTAAGTCTATCAGTTATATAGTACTTTCTTGTGTTTGTGCTGCTTATTTTTTATCCGATTCTAATTTACCCTGATGACCAAATGTCAGAATCATTTTCTTAAAACTTGTGGCGAGAAATGTGCTGAAGCAATATCCTTTGCTAGGACCTATGTGAGGACTGTTTGCTTGTACTGCATTTTAAGAACTCTAAGAAATAAATAGACTCATGTTTGGAAAAAAAAAAACATATATTATAATTAAATGTTTTGAGAGCTGACTCAAATATCGGATTTATTTAAGGGATCTGTCAACTAAGTGCACACGTACCTCTGTGCTTTCTCTATTGGCAAAGACCATCAATTAGAAATATGTGCATTTATAATGACAGCTGCTTGGAACATAAAAATCCAAAGGAATATCGTGCACAGGACAACAGTGCTGGTCAAGCTGGAGTTAAGAGGGGCATTACTGTTGATCCAGACTCTTATGCATGCTCTGCTGCTGATATGGAGTTTAACAGTGTGAGTAAAAGCTGCACAGGTTTGTCCTCTCATTAAAGTTACATGCTGGGAAGAGTGTTGTGGCTTTACACTTGAGAGCCCATTAGCTGCAGAGTGGAGCAGACTGTGGATATTAGCAGGGAGGCATCTCCGTCGAAAAAGTTATGCCTCAATTTAGTTTAACACCTGCACAATCTATACCTCTCCATCTCTAATGTTATTCTCTTGCTCTTCTTTTGTCTTTCTCCAAGTGGTTGGTTGTTTATGTTGATAACACAGCGAGGGCAGACCAAGTAAGCCGTCCTAGTCTCAACTACTCAGGTTAAAAATAAAGGTTCTCATTTGGGCTCCACTTACAGCCAACAACACAGTAGTTCCATTAGGAAGCCCAATATTGTACTGTGAACGCTGACAAGAATTCTCATTTCTTTTGACTATAGGGCATTGAAATACCTGAAATAAATAATAATAATAATAAAAAAAAAAAAAACTTTTCAAGGAGCAGACTTTGATTGGCATAAAAAAACTGGAATTTATATATCTGCTTTTGTGGACAAGCAATTTCTGTTTGGGATTCGGACAGAAATAGTTTAGCAAGATAACAGAAAAGCTGTAAATTGCAAATCGCCGTACATTCGCCATGATTTTTCAAGTGAATTGGGTTGCTGCTCAAAAGAAGTGTTACAGCGGGACAGAAAGCAATGAGGCCACTGTCAGCAGGACAAATGAGAGACTTCCTCGCAACTGATTAATATTTTCCTATGCTCGGCTTTTGCTAAGAAACGTGAAATTGACCAAGTGTAAAGAGAAATACATATAGCACTAAACATATGTCATATATAGAAAGCTTTTTTTAAAGCCTAATATTTTTAAAACCTTATACAGTATGCTTATATATGGTTATATACACTAGTATAACCACTAGAGGTGGTTATATACACTAAGTGCTGGATGAGATGTCCCTATATATATATATATATATATATATATATATATATATATATATATATATATATATATATAATTTTTAATAATATTGTATATAGCCTTAATGCACTCAAATTACTTGATTGAATAAGAGCCAAGATAAAGAGAGCTAATTTGCATGTGCGCCCATGAATTGTGCAATCAGCCGATGATTTGCAAGTGAAGAATAACTGCATAAATGACACCATGTGCAAAAGCTTCGTAGATGAGTTCAACCAAAACTTGCAACATATGGGTAATTACATGTCAAACTTTAATACTGATTAAATGGTGATTGATGACACAAAACTGGTATAGAGTATTAAAACGTGTAGACATTTGCATAATACCTTTTCACCAGCCCATACCCTAACATGGTATGTGTAATCCTAAAAGTACTATTAGCTGAAATGAAATAATTGCACAGTTTTGTCTTGAAGTGGTGGAAATTTGTCTTTTAGATATTTCATACCTACAATTTGATTTGTATCAGTTTGCTTATGCGCTCTGTGTCCCTGAAGTAACCATGAGGTTTATTAAATTGCACTACAAAAGCTTTATTTAAAGTGTTGGATCTGACAATTCTTTATCATTATATTTTAGATGCGGATGTGGAAACATCGTAAATTTCATACTGAATAAGACAAACAAAACAAAGAATGCTGTTGTATAATAGACCACTATAGACCCTGTTTTGCACAAGTGTTTCACATTATGAAGATTTGCCTGCCATTTTCAAATAAAGGTAAATTAGGACATGGATTTTTTTTTTCTTTGAAGGTTTGTTTTACGTTTACCTATGCTAGTGCTTTTATTCAAGTCATTTCAGTTGCCCTGTGACAGAACAGTTTAAAAAAGAGATATGATCTGGCTTCATGCATGCTGCCACAAAGCACTGTTAGACTTTATTCTTCTTTATGGGTAGCTGTGTTATGCATTTAGCAAAATGACCAAATTAGAGAGAATTTGATAAAAAAAAAAAAACAGACACAAGACAAACACAAAGGCACAGTAAGATTATAAAGAAAAGAATATAATTGCATATTCCTCTTAGGATGTTAGTGAGGCTACAGCTGGCTGGTTATCAGAACATGCTAGAACATAGATAAGGACCACAGAACTCAAAATTCAAATGTCAAAAACACACACACACACGCACGCACCCGGCGACCCACACACACACAGACACACACACACACACACACACACACACACACACACACATGCACACACACACAAAGTGACAGGCTTATACTAAAATAGAGTATGCCCTCCAGCTTTGATACCTTAGAACATTTGCTCTCTTGATGGCTTACTACTTAAAGTGCTAGGTCTGGCCACATGGCCCATATCTCTTTCTCCCAAATGCACGATGACTATTTCATATACAGGCTATAACCGAGTGCATTAAGAGACATGCAGTACATCTTGTCCTCCCATCATTGTTTGTCTTTAGGGGCCGGGATGCTGAGGAAAAAGGTGTGAAATGGAGAGAGAGAGAATGCTCAGGCATTTCTATCTCTCTCTCTCTTGCCGTTTTTTCCTCTCTCTCATCTTCATGACCTATTCTGATGTTGTGATGGTGGCGGCGAATGGATTTGGAGGCACTAAGCCTTCATCGGGGAAATGGGATTTTATGCAAATACGACGCACCATAAGCGTGGGGCAGCACAATGGGGCATGTAAACTTGACGCCGGCTCACCCAGGCTTATTTCACACTGAGCAAGTCAGATTATCCGCATATTAATAACTTTTTTTTCCGGGCAGTGGGGGCCGGGTGTGATGCAAATGGTGGGAAGAAGGGAAAAGATATTCCAGTTATATTTGCGGTTGAATCTGCTGTTGAAACTGAATAACAGGCATGCTAATATAAGTGCCTTATTAACTCAGTACTGTGTGAGTGAAACAATTGCACAAGCTAATAGAACTACAGTAGCCCCTGGGACAAGAATAAAGATTTCTCAGCACAGAAAGGCAATACTGTGGTTGCTGGCAAGGGTCTATTATGTGTCTGTTGTGTTGTTTAGCTTTTGGATAGTGGATACTATTACAATAGTGTGACTATTGTATTGTATGTATTGTTTTTCATATATATATATATATATATATATATATATATATATATATATATATATATATATATATATATATATATATATATATATATATATACTATATATATATAGAGAGAGAGAGAGAGAGAGAGAGAGAGAGAGAGAGAGAGAGAGAGAAGCCCAGTATAACAGAACACTGTGTATATGTCACACATATAGAATGAATGCAATTACTAAAGCAATAAACATAATTAGCACAATTTAGCAAATCTCCCTTCACTGCAGCCACAACTACATTGCACATGATCATCTCTAGCAGAAGCGTCAGTATTTTGTGCAATTTCTACAGGAAGGAAAACACAAATGTAAAAATGGTTCATAAAATTGTGAAAAAACAGTTTTCATTGACCTTTTCTAACCATGTTCAGGTTTTCTTGAAAATTCCGCCTGGTAAATGTCCTTGTATGTATATATTAATTCCGTCTCCTCTGTCAGAAGGAATTCATTTGGAATTAAAAAATAAAACATAAAATTTGCATAAATGTATTTGAGCTTGTGTAGTTTTCTACAGATGCAGTTTGGTAGTGTACTCTTTCACCATCCAATAAAAGGTCACAAAATGGCTACAATATTATGTGCGTGGTAGATGGCTAGTCTGCAACTTGTCATCTGAATGGTTAAAGAGACGGCTTCCAATAACATGGATTTGATGAGAGGCCCCAGTGCAGACTTTAAAGAGCTTATGGTATTTACCTTTGACCCTGGAAACATGTGATGTGATGGCTAAAATCTGATCTGAGGATCTGAAAAAATGTCATTGTTGCTCTACACACACAAACACACAGGTTAATTTTGGTCTCAGACCTCTTGGCAGATGGTATCATGTGTGTTTGAAAGAAACACACATGTTGTGTTGCACAGAGCAGCTTTATATAAAGCTTATGAAATAGTCGTTATTTACACAGATCAACTAGTCCCAACCAAAAAGTCTTCTAAGTCCTTGACAGTTAACTATGGCCTCTAGCTCCTTTGATCAGTATCTTCCTGGCTATGTCGCCCAGTTTGGATAGACAGATTGATCTAGGCAATGTGTTGGTGGTACCAAACGCTTTTCACTCCATGAAGATGCTTTGAACAATTCTCAGTGGAATAAAAGCCTTCAAAATCTTTTTTAGCCTTCGCCTTACTTGTGCCTTTCTACACGCTGTGAAAGCACTTTTAAAGTTATGGTGAATAGATCCATGGAGAGTAGAATCTTTAAGAAGTAATCAAAAACAAGTGATGTCAGCTGGGTCATTTACCCTGTTTGGTGTTTGACACGGAGTTTCTCTGATCAAGTTTGTAATGGTATACTGTAAGTAACTGATCACTGTACCAAACCAGGTAGTTAATAAATAATAATAATAAATGTATAATAATCCTCCAGGATGATATAAATGATAGTTACATGTTGGAAACAAGGCTTATATTTTGTCCATAATGTATGTATCCCTCTAGATCAAGAAAAGGGACAATATAATGCCACTGAATCCAAAAACATTGTACATAAATGTGTGCCTTTATGTTTGTGCTAAACGTTTGGGGGGGGGGTGGAGCGCTTAATGTATGCCTGGAAACATTGCCAATATAGGCCAATACATAGGCCAATACTTTTGGCCTATTTGACAATTATCCAACCAGCTAATCTTTTGTCAAGGTGAACTACAGCAGAATATTGCATCAGATAAGAACGTGAATGGAAGTTTGGCATCATTTCAACATGAACAAGAATACGAAAGGAATGTTTCAAAGAGCCGACACAAAAACCTTGTTGAATTCTGACATGAGGAAAGAGGAAAGACTAAGTGCTAAAGGGCTCCTACCCAGTATTTAAATAAGACCATGTAAACTGACATTATTTTACTATTCATTGTCAGAGTACATTGTCTAATTTCTTGTTTGTCGGACAGAGAAAGTGAGAATGATAGCTGAAGGAAGTGCTTATGTGTGTCTTTGAAATTGTCTTCGATAGGAGGCGAGGCTAAGACTCGCTCCTGCTTATTGTTCTATTAATGCAGCAGCTGTCTAAATGACTAATGTGTCCAGTTAAATCCACTAAGCTTGCATGCATAACACTACATTGGGTCCATAGGCTCAGACACAAGTCTCCCCCACCCTTTTTTTTTGTCCACCACAGGTGCTTTCTGCAGCTCTACTTTTAAAAAAATCATTTATAGACTATAATTTTTTTTAGGCTCACCCTGCAAACCATTTCCTTTTCTTCTTCCTTTTATTTTCTCATAAACAAAGTCTGTCAGCTGGGCATGGGGGCAGTATCTCCTGGAATATCCTGAGCGTGTATGCAAATGGCCCATCTGTTGCCTCTCGATTTTTTGCCGAGTCTGAGAAGTAAAATGCGCAGATTTTTCATCTGCCCATCAAATCCATCACCTACCGAGCTCGGTGTGTCCCTTAGTCTAGCTTGATCCCTTGATCATATATTCCATTCTTAGGTGGCAGTGTTGTTTGACACAGTGTTTATGTATCCGTATCCAAGACATGTCTAGCGTGAATTATTATGAGCACTCTTGGCTCCAGAGTGTAACTAACTTGGGATTCACAGTATCTGCAGCATCCTTCCTTTTCTCTCTGGCTATTACATTGTGCGTTATTTCACATGCTTTGCTATTACACAGTTCATACTGTACACCTCTCGCACAGTGTCACAATTCTGGACATGCAGCAAGTTCACTGTCACACACACAATCCCACAGAGTCCAATTACACAAGAAGGCCCACATTCACTAGGGCCATCTACGCTCGCTCGCAGCTTACCATCATACCTTTCTGGAAAGACACGATAACACGGATAGAGTCTCTCATTTCTTTTGTCTTGTAATGGCCTCTTCTAGATATTTATTATGCAGATTTTGTTGCTGATAAGTCAACAGAGCAAAACTAGTATAGCATCGTATGATAAAATAAAAGGTCTATTTAATACACTGGATTTAATATCGAGTACCTTTTTATTTGCCTTGTGAGTTTATGTTACCAGCACGTCTGCTTTATCCTTCTCAGACGTATGAGGATCACAGAAAACAGAAGTCCATCAAGCAAGGTGTTTACATCATGTATCATTGTGTCTTAATTAATTACTCTGTTTAATCACCTTTCTAATTCATGTATTTTAAGATAAGGGGAGAAAAACATCCAGTCAACTGATTCTTGCACTAACATCTAGTTTTCTAGGAGATTGCATCATTTATTTTGAATTGAATTTAAATACTGGAAAAAGGGGATGAAGTTTTTTTTTGTCTTAGTTTTCATCAGCAAAATAAGTACTACTTCAATAAAGAGGAAAGCCTTCAATTACAGCTCTGTAATCGGTCAAGTCACTGTGTGGGTGTCTTGTGTGTGGACAGGCTAAACTAATTCTGATTAGATTAGAGGAGTGCAACAGGTCTAATTAAGATTCGCTTTTTAAGATCAGCCCAGAAATTGCATTTGCACTTTACCATTTTGCTCACTGGCAATTTACACTGATTATTATCATAATTATTCGAAGTCACTATAGTGACAGATTAAAAATGTTAGAAACGGTCAGCGCCTGGGCTAAAAGTCATCCCAGCACACAGACAGACGACTACAAGAATCTTCCCTTTTTTTCATGCGTGAAAGGCTATGCATATTATATATGGATTAAAACAATAGGCATTTTAATAAACTCAAATGTCTCTTCGTTTTCATATAAAACAAGATATTAGTTGACGTTCGTTTGGGATCTGTTAAAAGGATATGTCAACCCGTGTTCTTTTTTTAATACAAGTGGTGGAGAACAATCTTAAACAAGTAGATTTAAAGTCACCAAAGCAGCACCCAGGGTCACTGCCTATAATAAACTCCCAGGGTTTGAGTGTGCCAGTGCCATTTCTTTGGTGTAAGTTTGTTACCCCTAGTGCTCACATGTCAGTAATACTGTGGAGTTCTTTCCTAGCCACAGGAGCTGAATGACGTGCTGAGAGGAAGGTCATGCACAGGCAAGGCTTGCATCATGTGCATAATGACATACTGTGATTGAAGAAAGACTTCTCTGGTTTGTGAAGTGTTCGACACTGCAGTGCATCCACTGTGGCGAGGGTTGAGAAATGCAGTTGAGCTCTTTAGCAATTATTTTTTACAGAATTTTTAGTTATACAAGATATAATAGGATATATGCTTGTAAATCAGATTGGCTGATATTCATGCACAGGTTCTATTACATAATCATTTCCACAGTAGCAGCTCATTCACACAGTCCTGCACGGGTTGTATGCGTTATATAATCTAATACATATAACCTAATAGTAAATGGAAAAAAAGGGTGAGAATTCGTGTAAGGAGACATTATCTAACATCTATTGAAGGAGTGTAAGATTTTAGAATCCTTCCTAATACAACCCTTCCCATTTGTCTTGGCTTGGGACTGTTACTAGGCTAGTGTAAGATTAATGTCTGACGCACACCGAGCAGTTGAGGGTTAAGAGCCTTGCTCAAGGGCCCACTAGTAAAAGCTTTATGTTTCTGAACTGTGTGACCGTGATAGATATCATGACCCAAAGATACCATATTATATATATATATATATATATATAATATATATATATATATATATATATATATATATATATATATATATATATATATATATATATCACGATCACACGGTATGCATCTCTCTCTCTCTCTCACTCATATATATATATATATATATATGAGATATATATAATATATATATATATATATATATATACATATATATATATATATATATAGATATATATATATCTACAGTATATGAGAGAGAGAGAGAGAGATGCATAGATAGATTAGATAGATATGTATATACAGTGTGTATATATATATATATATATATATATATATATATATATAGACTATATATATATAGAGAGAGAGAGAGAGAGAGAGAGAGAGAGAGAGAGAGACCGCGAGAGAGAGATGCACAGATGGATGGATGGATGGATGGATGGATGGATGGATGGATGGATAGATAGATAGATAGATAGATAGATAGATAGATAGATAGATAGATAGATAGATAGATAGATAGATAGATAGATTGATAGTATTAGTATGATATGACTTTCATGGATGGTCTATTATGATTCAGTGTAACTATAAGTAAAATAGTCTGTGCATTTTGAAATGGAAGATTGTAATCATTTGCAAATATATAAGAAAAATCCGTAAGTAATCGTTGTGCATTAGAAATCACAACCAAGAAGTAATCACAACCATTGTGTCCCTGCAAGGACGTTGGTGTTGCAGTTATGCATCGTTGATTATTACTAACAGTCAACAAGCACAGAAACGTTTGCTGGAGATGATTAAGGACGAATGTTTACATTGTATTTTTACATAGGCTACCCCTCCTACCTTGTCCTCCTTCCTACCATCCTGCAGAAGCTGCTGATGAGCTGCAGTCTGTATTAGAGCCTGTGATTCCTCTGCCTCTCTATGGACATCACTCATACTGGCTCATTGCCTGTACCTCTCAGCATAGAAATGTCATAAATTATCACCATGCAAGGCTGCTGACCTGGTGCTCACTTACCGCAATGCCGCACCAGGTCAGACATGCTGCACGCGGGTCAAAAGGTCACGAATCAGCGGTTTGATTGAGTGCTCGCGCAGGAAAGTGCAGTCTCCCGTTCTGAGAGGGATGTGTACTGGAGCACAATTTATTACTTTTATGCCTCTGTGCAACATCGTGACTCAGCAGTTTGTGATAGCTCACTTGGCGTGGTGGCTATACGATTGCATACTCTCCATTAGAACCATGGGAAGTATAAGATTATTGTGCACCCCTGCCCCAGAGTGTATCTGTCGATAAAACACATTTTCATTAAAGCAGTTATCGATGAAGTTATGATTAAGGTGCTCTTCATTTATTGCATTCGGTTATCTAGTAATCGAGAAGCACCAGGTGCCAGATCAATATGAAGTATAGATATCAGGGTGCAGTTAAAATTTGCAATAAGGTATTAAATGTTGGCATTTTAGGGTTTTCCACTGTATTAAACCTCGGCGATGGTTTAGCATATATTTGCGTAGTTATTGTTGTTGTTTTTTTTCAATCTGCTCCATTTATCCATCAGATAAAGCAGAGGATATGGTTTATGAATAAACATATTGTGTATTAATAACACCCAGAGCTTTTTCCTCCTCTGCATATTGGATTGTTTGTGATTGTTTATTGATACATCATATGGACTTTCAGTGCTGGGGGAGCGGAGTTGACAGTGGAAGTCATATAGACAGTGATGGAAGAGCGGAGTGATGAATAGTAATCTCAATCGTAATAGAGAAATGTGAGGGTAGGCATGAATAATTGATGCCAGTCCTTCTAATATCCCTAGGAAGGAATGTTCGTTAAATATGATGTGTTGAGGGTCACAAGAAGATGCCTTTATTTGAGGCCGTATTAAAAATCCATACGGTTCACGCCACGTGGGAGCGCTTCTATCACAGATTTCTTACTGTAGATCTGGTGTCTGAAACTTAATCTATAATTGAGGATGTCTCAAGAATTCTAAAGGACATCTGTAAGAGCCACTGCCACCGAAACGTTTTCATTTCACTCGTTCGTAACACTGAAATGGAATTCAATCTTGTGCAGTAAAAATAAGTAAATAGACAAATAATAATCAACAGTAAATATATTTTAAACTAATATTTTAAACTATTGTGCATTGATCTTTTGGTAAGGTCAGGTATAAATGTTTTTTTTGTAAGCTAAAGTAATACTTGCTGAGAGTAAACAAATGTCGGAAAGTCCATAAATGTGGATCGACCATAAATTACCAGGCAGGTTATTTAGTGATGGTCACAATAGTCCCAATAAAGGCAAAGTGAAATGACACATAAATGGCAAAAAGGCTTTTATCAGGGGAAGAAGAAGAAAAGGTTATTTTCATTCACGTGTATGACAATGATAAAATCTTGTTTAGCAGCATAACAAGCCATTAAAAAGGCCCAAATCCGAGTGGAAGAAGATGTGAATAAGGTGATGTGGACAATTTGACATGGATTAAGTAAAAGAATGTCGACTGCTGTCCACAAAGGAAACCGTTATCTTCTTTAAAACAAACTCGGCTGGCCGTCTGTCAGAATGTGGCCTCTCCAACCCCATGCTAGAAAAGCAGGAGGGCGATGTGGGCGTCACAGAAATACAGATGATGGAACACTAGGGAGTGTATGGCACACTGCGTCCTGAGGCATACTAAATCAGTCACTGCCTCTAATAAAGTGTCCCACAGCATTAAAAGATGTCGTGAAAAATGAAATGCAACTTATACCCTGTGCAAATCATCTCAGCCAAAATGACTAATTGCCACATAATATGAAGAAAACCCATCGCAAATATATCTACGAAAGAAAAAACGAATAAATACCACAGAAACATAGTCATAATAATATGTATTATATGTTTATATAAAGAGAGCACGAAAATAAATCCATGACTATAGCATGTGCAAAACGACTCATGAATAACATCTTGGAACAGTGCGTTTATTATCAGACATGAAAGTGGACATCAAAGCAGCGTTTTTCGTTGCACCATTTCTTACTTTGTTTTTGATTTAACAATTTGTATTCGCAATCTTCTCCAGTCTTGGCCGGGATATACAGTCCCTCTGCAACCAGCCTTCGATTTTTGATGTTTTTAATAGATTCTGTGTTTTTTATAAACAACCTCCTCTAGCACACGGTAAATAATTGATTGTGCTGAAGAGGGACATGGGTTGCCACTAGGAATGTGCTTGTTGTCGTTATTAATTACATATTGGTGAGAATGGTTGGTTTTACTGCCTGCAATTATTAGCTTGAGATGTTGTCGAGTGTAATTGTGTCATTATCATGGGACCATATAAAAATAAGTGTCTCGTGTGGTTTATGCTCTCATGGACGGGGCCGTGTATTAATGTTCTGTCGCAACTGGCTTATTTGCATGTATTATCTGAACGTCGGCAAAAAAGGTTGGACAATGTTTTCCACAAAACAATTAATAGTTTGGTCTAGCCAGTCAGCTACTTCAGTATATTTATTAGTTCATTTATATTAATAAAAACTGACTGTGACATTTGCTCAACTTTTATATAGTGTACAATTTTTCGATTGCAGTTGACTTTTGCAGCATTCCCTTCTTTTAACCACAATTGCACACCTGTTCTTCAGCAAAAAGAAAGCATGCTGGGATTTCCCAAGGGAGATATATAAATAGCTTTTCTCCCAGCAAGTAGTAGGCTACCTGATGGTGAGATAAGCTGAAGAAGCCCTCCATGTCTCGCTCTTGTTTTACTTCTTGGCATGTCCTCCTGTGCATGGCAGGGATTCTTACCACGCGCGTGTCAAATTGATATCGCTCAAATACTAGCTTAGCCAGTGCAGAAAATGTATCCAAACTTTAATTGATGACTTCAGCTGAGAATGATGACTTAATTCACAACTAGTTTGAAAGAATCCCCACCAGGCAAAAACTTATTATAATTTTTTTTTTATAGGACAAATACTTTCAAATGTTTTTACACACCATAGCAATCTGCCGTTTTAAAATAGGTCTCTCTCTCTGCATCTCATGACAGCGCGACCATTTTGTAAGAGTGAGGCAAAGAGCGAGTTCCCTCTCACATGTATGAAACCTGCCACGGCATGTTTTTTAAATTGCTAGCTACTCACCGGAGCCGAGTTCTTCAACGATGCAGAAGAGAATGCTCAGCAAAGCACTCGATTCTCCCATTGAGCATCATCACCCTACGTACTACCAAACCGTAGCCGCATAACAACTGGGCCTTGAACCTGGATTTCTATTGAAAGGTGCACTTGTGCATCGATAGGCTACAATTTTACTACTAATGTATTTCCTTCTTAAAGTGTCTTAAAGGGTGTTATGGCTTTCCTTGAAGGTTGCGGTGAAAAGTAAGATTATTCTCTTCGTCAGTCTGCCTACAGTATGTCTCTGCTTGAAGGCCCTCGTGCGGTTCTCCTTGGCTGGTATAGACCCGTGTATGGTAAATAAAAGTGGAGGTTCCATTGGAAGATAATGCATGGTTTTACTGCTAATCTCTGTATAACGGAGGGAGGCAGGGACACTTAATAAACCAGAGAAATTAAACTGTCACAGTATCTCGCTGTGGCTTTATGTCGGTTCCAGTCTCTCTACCTCTCTCTCTCTCTCTCTCTCTCTCTCAATATTGATACTCATTTTTTCAGTCCTGTGATGGTTAAGAATAATAATAATAATAATTAACAGCGAATAATGCTGTAATGTACTGTATAAATGTACATTTTAAGGCATTTGTAACACATTTTAGGACAATAAAGTATCAACCTTTTATAGTTCTTATTCACTTAACAGAAATTTTATATAGACTCATTGGTTTATATATCTACAGTTTTTATGACCTTTGTTTTGGCAAAAAAAAAATAGATGGACTTGCCCTCGTGCATCATGTTCTATCGTGCATCATTGTTACAAAGATACATATGCTTCGCTTTGTCTCCCTCATTTCTCTTTATTAACCTGATAAACTGTCCATTTGTCCAGCATGCTCACCCAACAAGCTGTGCATCCTATCACACTCTACTACAACCTTTTTAAAGAAACGACTCCGTGAGAGTTTGGTGTTGGTGATTAATCGCATACACTTTCATTTACTACCATGACATGTATATAATATAACAAATATAAGAAGCAGAAACCAGAGGACACCGGATCATCAAGAGCACAAGTGACAGTAATGTAGCCGTGTCACCGAGCTAGATGGTGTGTCTGCATGAGATCTCTGTTTGATGAAGTACACAATTACTGGCTGTAGCTCATCAGCTGTTACGCACAATTTGTCAGCAACCCCCCCTTCTTTATTCTGTCTATTACTGAAAACAGTGCACCACAGGACATTAACTGACCAGATAATATTTGGATGGTGGGCCATTCTCAACATAGCAGTGACTCTGCTATTATGCGGTAGTGTGACAGTACAAGGCTTTTTTTTTTATTATTATTTGTTTTTGCGATTTTTTTTCTCCCCTGTACTGAGCTACATGACACCTATGTCATTAATGACAACTGACATGAACTCGCGTGAACATTTGTAAAGGCAACTGGTATTAGATGTTGTCAAGACTATTGATGTTAGGATGACAACACAAGTGACAGAGTTTTGCTGTTTACTTTCTGGGATGGAGTCCATTAGTCGAGCATGACAACTAACTTTGAAGCTTAGGGCAATTCTGGCACATCAATCACATATTGATGATGATGTGACACAAAAGCTTGCCAAGTGCTGTTCACTAGAAAACTGAACAAATGTGAGCCATTCCAAAAGATGCCCATCACACTGCTGTGTAACATCGACAAGAAAACATTTTGTTATGTATGTCATTTACCCTCGATTAAAGAAGTTTCATACGATTCTTTTGACAATGTCATGAGGTCGTCAATGACAGTTATTTTTCCCTTTTATTTTGAGTCAGTTGTCACATTGTCACATTGTAAGAAAATGTAATTACACATACTTTTGTCTCGTAAAAAAGGAAATCTTTAGAATCATCAGGGACGTTTCCTTCCTTCCTTTCTTTCTGCATTTCTACAGGTTGGCCTCTCTTCCACCAACACACAAAGCTGACAGCATCCTTGACATTGTCTTCACCAAACCTCACACCAACATCATTTTCTCTTTCTCAAGACTCCGCCTCCACCTCCTGTTATATTCAGAATAAACCCTGACCCAGTCATCATTATCTTATTCCTGTTCCTTTTGCACATAGTTCTGGACTTGCTTTGCCCTTTTACCTTTACGCCAGCTAAACCAATTCCTTCCCACCCATGACTTTTTCAGTTGCTTTTGCATTATTTTTTCCACGACTTTGCAGATGGGAGAGATTGTAGTTTGTATTCTTGTACTCTTCTCTTGTGTTTCTATTACTAAGATGGCTTTCTTTCATCTTTAAGCATTATCCCTCCTGATCTGTCTACAGGCTCTTTTACTGTTGATGGCTTCGTGATATATATCTATATATATATATATATATATATATATATATATATATATATATATATATTAGAGATATTAGGATATAGAGATATGAGATATATATATATTATATATAGGATATAGAATATATATATAATATATAGAATATATATAGATATATATAGAGATTATATATATATATCTATATATATATATATATATATAATTTACATGATATTTTTGTCACCTATCAGGCCACCCCTGGGTCCTTAAGCATGACCCTTAACCCTCTGTATTCCTCATCATGGGGGCAGACTCGTATCATGGCTGCGCTCTGACCCCAGCTACCAACAACAACCTGGGATATGTGAAGAAAAGAATTTCACTGTGCTGTAATGTATATGTGACAAATAAAAAGGCTAAATATATCTATATATATATAATATATATAGATATATATATATATCTATATATATATATATGCTCTATATATATATATATCTATATATATAACTATATATATTGTATATTCCCAATATATCCCTGATCCACAAATCCCATAGCAATATATCACATATAGAATTTGACAAAAGACCAAATAGTATACCAATAGTATATTCATATATATGACCTGTGGGACATCTGAATTCCCACAAAATCACGAATTTGGAGGTACCAATAGTATTTCATGATCATAACAATTTTCCTCTTCCCTATTGCTCTGACCCCAACCTTACTGGACACCTTTGGGTTGAAGTGATAAACCGACTACACCACAGACCTCCACACTTCGCGTATCCCAGTACTTCCCATTTACATTATCCACTTCCCAGAATAGTGGAGATTATTATAACAGCAAAAGAGCCGAAATGTTTACAATGATGTCCAAATATACACATATAAATCTTACCTCCATAAACTTGGTCTGCATCAGTCATCTGTCATCTGAAATCAGCACTCCACTGCCACTAACCCTGTTAACTACACACCATTACACTCATTCTATCCCTTTCTATCACCCAGTGTTTAGATAGTGGCATTTATACGGTCAACTAAATGACCTCTAGGTTATCGCCCAGGACACTGCCATGCAATATACAAACACTGCTCTGCTTAGAGTCGCTGAGGCTTTCTAAAACCCAGAGGGAATTTTATATCTACTTTCCTCATCTTCCTTGACCTGTTTTTGACTCTGTGAATCCCCAGTTCCATTCTTCCAAATCTCACCAACTTTGGCATGGAGAAGTTACGCTCTAATTTTGCTTTCATTAAACCTATAGGATCAGTCCTACTACCTAGCACCTCAAACCTAGCCTTACGACCAAAGTCCCTCAGGGAACAGTACTACCATGGTCTACCCTTTTTCTTTTTGTATATTATGAAAAAAAAAACTGACTTCGTGATCAGGTCCTTCTCTGTCGAATTTTCTTTCATGGTCTGTCAGATCATAACAGACAGCCTTTCTGACATCTAATCATGGAGAAAGACCCATCCTCTGAAGCCCAGCCTTGCCGAACTGAACTGCTATACTAACCTAAGAGAAATTCTTCCATGCTAGAGCTGTCAATCAGCACTGACGACCTCGCAGTCCATCTAGCACATACGGCTGAAACAATATTTGTTTGAACTTAGAGGATGGACATACAGACAGATTTTGCCTTTTTTCATCAGACGTATGAAAGTATTTTTTTCTTACTACAAGATTTAGCCAGCTTCTTTTATAACCCCTAGTCTTTTCCAGACAAGACCACTGCTTGCTGTCTCTCATCATATGCAGTATCTCTTTTTGACTTACTTTAGGAAATATATTCATATTAAAAGAACTATTGCTCTCTAAGTGTAAATGCATCACACTTCAAAAACTATACACCTGAATTCTTCAACTTCAGAGTATTTCAATCCAATCATGCTTGTCAAGAAAGATCTTGCTGGTTCATATCCATTGAATAGTAGTGGTTTTCTAATCAATACAAAAAATGTTTCTGTCCTTCTTACAAAATTGTAAAATACAGTGCCTCAAGCAGATATAGCTGACACAGTAGGCAGTGAAGTTTCTTCAGAAACCCGGTGCAGCATAAAACAACATAGTTACATCACACAACATGGAGCTACGTATTGTAACAGGACAGTTGCTAAAGGACTAAAGTAAGTTGTCCTAGCAACATAAAGTGCATGGTGTGCAACCTAGTGCAAACAGAGCAAGACAAAATAACAGTGCAAGATAGATACACATAATTCTAGGGTACTACAGGGTATACATACTACTTATAACAACTTTCTCTTCAATGACTTGGCATTTATCACCTATTTACTGCTTTTTAATGTATATGTATGTTGTAGCAGGTGAAAAAAAATTGGGGGGGGGGGGTGGGGTTGGGCGGTGGTCGGTCTTTGGGATTTGTACTCTTTAACATTTTCATCTGTAATTTAATTACACGTATTAAACTGTAATGGATTACTGTTACTTTTACTTTGTCATTGAATTACGCAACGCCGTTACTTGTAACTAGTTACTCCCTAACACTGCCCACAAGGTATCATGTAAAACGTGTTTACAACATTTGTGGCAGCTCCAACCGTACTAAGATAACATTGTTTTGATGCATTCCATAAACAGTATCTGATGGTAATTAGGGACTATAGAACAATGCAGCAGATGATCTACTGTCTCTAATTATACACCTTTAGAACTTTGGGGTAACATTTTACTGGAGCACTGGTTCACAGCACACAACAAGACAATATGCTGATGAATTAATTAAATTAAAAACGTCTACAAGATGGTCATGCGTGACATATATTGCCTTTTTTTCCAACATTAATATTTTCTCTAGATAACGTTCAGTAGTGAAAGACAGGATGCAAGTGCAAGTATTAGGGGAAAAACAAAAAAAAATCATTAGCGCTGTCTGTAACATAGGTCAAGCAGCATCAAACAAGGATAATCCATAATACGAAAAGACAAGCCAGGTCAAAACCAGGAAGCGAAGAAGAAAGTCTTTGCATTGCGCAGACAGAAATACACAATAAGATAACAGAGTATAAGTAGAGAAATATCAAGGAAATCATGAAGAATCATGTTCACACATGTCTTGGAGCCACACTCCCATCAAGGCAATGTCATATTTTGTGATAGCAGCTGATGTGTTTCTTATTAATTAAACATTGCAACACATTTCCACTAGCTAGGCCAAGGCCAAAGGAAACATGAGCTTTGGTTAAACACACTGTAGTAGACTGAGTACATGCCCCTGCGGTGCTGTTTCTGCAAGGCCAGGTGCATGTTTTGCACTGACGAATCACTCAATATGTGCTTGTGACCAGGTGTGTAATGTTGAAAATAATGGCTTAGGAGACGTGCTGCATCACACGTTCTCTGTTCCTCATGCATTACCCTTCGTTCCAAGAGCTTTTACTGCACTGAAGTTGGGTCTCGTAGTGGTGATTAAAGCACTCTGACGCTCGTGTCTTTCTGTCTTTACTGATGTTTGTAAATAACAGAAAGCATTAATGTTTTAGCTGTGGTAATGATAATGTCTGTAATTACCCAGTCATATTTAATTGATGAAGAAATGCACAGAACATCACACTGTCTAAAGCATAAATTAAATCTAATTAGTTTAATTTGGGAAGACAGAAACATTCACATTCACATGGACACACACAAACACACACAGTAGTGTTTGAATCCAAAATTCTAATCCTAAATTATAAATGTGTGTGTGTGTGTGTGTGTGTGTGTGTGTGTGTGTGTGTGTGTGTGTGTGTGTGTGTGTGTGTGTGTGTGTGTGTGGTGTGTGTGTGTGTGTGTGTGTGTGTGTGTGTGTGTGTGTGAAGTGTGCTGGGATTGTCTGAGGGCACAGGCCTTGCACCTGTAAGTGGTTAACTCTATTCCAGCTGGCTGTGTGAGTGAATGGAGCAAGCCTTCTCTCTCACTTTCTCTCTCTCTCCCTCTCTCTCTCTCTCTCTCTCTCTCACTTTCTCTTTTTCTTTCTTTTTTTTCACTGCACACTCTCCCCAGAGACACAGCATTCTACCACACAGGCTAAAATAAGTGCTTGCGACAGCTTTACCCAAATTCTCACTCACACCCATCTCCGTTTCCCATCTATCCTTTTCTATCCCCATACATTGGTTTCACCTGAAGCAAGAATTGTTACTGAGATCTTTTTCTTTAACCCCTCTTAAAGGACATGTACATGTCAGCCAGCCCCCTGAAGTTAAATACATGAATGTATCACCTATATATATATATATATATATATATATATATATATATATATATATAATATATATATATATATATATATATATATATATATATAATCTAAGATACTGCTATACTTTGTAGAATGACTCTAAGAATCCTATTCCTGGCATTTAATGTGAACATACTGTATTGCAAATCTACAATGTATTGATTCTTTCAGGCTGTTTGAGACTTAAAAGCGTGTTAAGACCGCAAAATTGGATTTTGGAAAGGGAAATAAAAGTTGTATTTATGAAAAAGTTCTTATGAATAGAGACAAGAGAATTGACTACAAAGTTCATCTCCTGTAGGAACCAACTCTAGTGCTGGAGGGGGTTAAGATTTCATTATGGTGAAATTGAATCAAACACTCTGTTGAGTCAAATTTATTATCAGACTGGAATTGACTAGACACTGGCTGACCTGCCTGAATAAAGGAGATATGAACATGCTGAATCCAAGACTTCTAGGAGGACAATGGCAGGCCTGAACACTGGCGCAGCTGCAGATGGGTCTTGGAAATAGAGCTTATCAGCTCTAACTCGGTGCCTGGGCCGATGGTAAGTGTCTTGCCACTGTATACTAAAGCCTTAACAGGTCTGTATACAAGGGAGACTGTCTCACTTGAATTGGATGGCCTTGAGCACGCCATATAATATAGGTACTGACCACCCAGACCAGACATAAACTCATTTGAACTGCCTGCATATGCATCTTTGGAAAAGTATAGATTTCTTTTTTTGCAGTGTAATATTTTATTTTCTCTTATTTCACTGCATTCAGTGGTGAAAGCTATCATTATTAGAGCATGAAGGGCACACAAACGGTGTCATATGTTGTGCAAACAGATTTCTAAAGAAATCCCACTTATATGTAATGCTTGTTTTTGTGTCACATTGGATTTCAGATTCAAATGGGTTTACACGGGTAATAAGGGGCACGCTGGAATTGGTAGTTATTTTCTGTGACTGCTTGTCAGAGCCGTGCTGTGTTAATTAATTGGGCGGGCATCATGAGTGATGGCATGAGCTGAAAACTGCCTTTCTGTGTCCGACAGAACAAATAAAAGAAAAAAAGATAAGTAAAAACACGGTTCTGCAGCAGTCTCATTATCTCATGATGAAGTATTCCTGCATCTGCATGCAACAACAAACAAGTCATGATGAATTTAAGGAGGCATTTTGGTTGCTCAGTCTGTTTCATGAGTGAAGCACAGGAGACATAAGAATGCTTGAACAAATGTGTCAAGTTTTGCTTCTTAAAATTGCCCTGCTTTTTCTTGTTGGAACTAACTTAGGGGTATATTGGTCAGCGGCGATATTAGAAGGTCCTCCATCATCTGCACCATCAGGAGAAAACCATTTCGCTGATGTTTATGTAAAACTGCCAAAGCTTGAAAGGCTTCTAACCTCTGGCTTTTATTAGCAAGCTCTCTATATGGTATGTGCAAATCTATGTGCTATTGAAAAGCACTTTTCCAAACACAGTGGGGATAGAGTGGCTTAAGCTGTCAGCTCAGTAGACGTACAGTCCGTGTCTTACACCGAGGCTGATAGTGTCATTTTGCCTGCATCAGAACCACGATGCTATTTGTCAACGTCTCACGTCCAAAACCTACAGTGAGTGATTCTTTCAGACTTGCCAGTCCTGTCTAAGTGACAAACACAAGTACATCCATCTCCAGTCTTTTTTTCTTTTTTCTTTCACATTGACACACTGTTATTTCAGGATTCCTTAATACGCTAACCTATGTATACATATATTCTCTTATCCTTCGACCCCTGCTTGGTCTTGCAAACGACCAAGTCAGCCCTGCAATTACTAAGAAATAACTAAATGCGTGTTTATTGTTGCACTATGATGTATGAAGTGAGCATCTTTGGAAAGAGAAGGGTGGGAATCAGCGTGTTGGCACTCCCCACAGATCTGTCACCATGTCACACACTCCTCAGGGCCGTGTACTGTGACATTGTCACTAAATATTAATGAGGCACTCGATCAGCCTCAGGAGGTCTCCGTCACTAGACATGGCATAATCACTGTATTCAAAATAGCCATCTTCCTGACAAAACACGGCCAGATAATGATGCTGATTGAACGTGTCCTCTTTTGCTCCATGATTTATGACAAAGTCACAGAATTCCTTCCTGACACAGGGTGATTTATGGTGCAGAGGCTCACGAGAGTTTAAGGGGTGTACTGCCAATCATTCGGGACACTGATTGGATGGACTGAAGGCAGGGCCTGTGGTGTATGCTCAAGTAGCTTCCTGTGTTTGTTTGTTCTTTTCCTGATTGCTCTATTGTGACGTTAGCGCAGACAGGAAGTTAGTCATCAGAATACAACCCACGACCGTCAATCATTTTGTCAGGTAATCAAAATTACCCTCAGACCTACACTTTCTTCAAAAAAAAAAATTGCCTCAAGTGGTTGCATGTTGCAGTACTGTGGATTTATTTCGGTGAAACAAAAGCAGAAAGTAAAGCAAATCTTTTGTATCGTATCTGTATTGTACAACTGTGTATACATTTCTGCAGTTGTACATACAGTGTACATATTTCATAATATCCTAAATGTACTTACATATCATTTTCTTTACATTCTTACACTGAGTATTTGCATTTATTTGCGGAACATATATATATATATTATATATATATATAGTTATATATTATCATATATATATCATATATATATATATATATATATATATATATATATATATATTATATGCTGCACATATTTACAAAATTATCTCCACTTGTCTGTGTGTTCTATTAGATGGTATATTGCATTTTGTTGTGTTCTTGTACTATGGTAAGACAATAAAGGTGCATATATAATATCTATTTGGTGAAAACTAAGACAGTTAGCAAAAAGCTCACAAGCTAATGTTATGAGCTACTACATTTGTCTAGCCACGAATCTATGTAGTTACTATGGTACTATAGTTACTGTAGTCTTAGTAAAAGACAGTCAGGTTGATTTTGACACTGGTATGTCCCTTTTTACAATCACAAAATGTGGTTCAATTTAAAGCTATTCTCATATGATTATAGTTCAAGATCATCGCATATGTGAACAATTCAACCACTGAATTGTGTGTGTGTGTGTGTGTGTTTCTTATGTGGGGGTGGAAAAGGATTTAAGGGAAGAAGGGGTGCACTGTCTCAGGTGAAAATGCAATAATGATGTAATGTGTGAAATATGGATAACCAATAACGGTGTACTACCAAGCTTACTTTGATCTGAAGTCACGTTCCTTCCTGAGAAATTCTCCAAGATCTGAGCCTCCAAGAATTGCAATCAGTGGCTGGGATTCATGAGTGCGATCCAAAAGTCTGGTAATTCTTTTAGGTAATCCTTTTTGGATTGGGTGGGGGTGTTATTCTGCTCGAGTAACAAAGTTTTCTTTCTTTGTTCACCTGCAGGAACCGCTTTAGTTCAGTCAGGGTCCTTGTGGGTCTTTGGAAAACTGGGTACAAGGTGGAGATTTCATGCCAGATTTGCCATAAGTCTATCTTGGGCCACAGTGATTCACACATGTAGGCAGTTTATCATAGCGAGTCCTCATAGTAATGTGTATTTGTTATTGGCATGTTTAAAACAAATGAGGGAAATCGCCTGGAGGGAACCCGTGTGGACTTGGGAAGAATATGCTAAACTCTGGTCCGTCAATAACCTGAGCTCAGCATTGAGCCAGTGAGCCCGGAGCGGTGAGGAGGCACTGCTAGACACTCCCTGCACCACAATAATTTCTGCTGTCCAAATTACATAACACTCGCATTTTTAATGAGCGTTTGAATTCAATTACTCCTAAGTTGGGACATAATGATTAAAAACCCAGTCTAGCCAAAGCGGTACCAACAAAACATATGGCAGTTTCATATGCAGCAGCATGGTATGCAACTAATTCATGAAGATATACTACTTGCACTACCAAGGCCACAAATAAAAGTGTTTATTCTGTGTTTAACAATACATATTTTTTTTTGTCTGATCATCAATAATAAAAAAAAAAAATGACAAGCCTATAGCCAAGACTGCGGAGAAATATGACTTTGCACCTCCTGTGCTGAAAATCTTTTTATAGAACATGCACGCCACATTTTTGGAGAAGAGTTGGATAGTAACACAAGAGCAAGTAATAAAAAAATAAAAAAAAATATATAATATATATATATATATATATATATATATATATATATATATATATAATATGCTATCTTTGGGGCATAATTACCCTGTGCATTTGGTGTGCTTTGGGAGTGACCTCTGCCAAATGAAAAACACAAACTCATCATCAGTAGTTTATTGACTTGGAGCTGCAGGGCCTTGGCCCCTCTCCATCAGGGAGCCCAGTCTTTGATCTCAATATCTCTACCAAATATATACACTATGAAAAACCGTATTAAACTGCAAGGCATAGAACATCAGCACAAGAGACCACAGCTTTTCACTTTGGCCATCTTCCACTGCTTATTGCATTAAAGATGATAGACAGTGGATAGGGAAATGCTGTGATGCAAAGTTTGAAGGCGCATTGTCTCAGTTTGTGTTGGAGCTAACAGTCATACTGGTTTGAGTAGGCGTTATATCCTATCGCTCCTCGTAATTGGATGTAATGGGATCCTGCCCTCATCTCTAAAGATGTTGGAGTGCATGCCAGTACAAAGCCTGCCTATTCTTTCAGTATGCTTTTTGTCAAATGTACAACGTGAGTACACCAGCTACAGAGCTTTGAATTAACTAGGCAGAGGAAATACCAACGAATAAACAAACAAAGAGGAATGCTCCACTCTTCATGGTTAATGGACAAAAAAATATCCATCTAAAAGAATTTGGTTGAGAAGTGGGAATTAGATGTCCCGGAAAATCTAAGTGAGGGATAAAGAGTCTGGTTATGAAGGCATAACTCTTGACAGTCGGCTTTGTTTGTGCAACTTCTACGATGCAGTAGGAATTGTTAATTGTAAGAAAATGTTTGGCCCACTTGAACATTCCCTCAAATGAATTTGATATTAAGCTTTTTTTTTAAGTATTCTAAACGCACAGGAGTGTAAACAAAAGGTGAGACTGCTTTGCCTTTGAGGCATTTTGTGTGAGGGTTTGGGCCCATTTGTCTCCTTAGAGAAAAGAGTCACTGCAAATCAATACATAGGGCTGTAGTCAGAGCTCGTATGTTCAGATTGTGTGTGTGTGTGTGTGTGTGTGTGTTTGTGTGTGTCCATGATTTCCTATGACTGCCAGCAAGTGTGTGATGTATATTTAATTTGTATGTATATGGCTATAAGCAGATTTTGCCCTTGTTAAGTTCTAATCAGCAGCTAATGTTGTTTTACAATCATGGAGTGATGATTTGATTAAAGAACAATTTGCATAAAATGGCAACCTTCACACTGAGTGTGCGGTGGCGAACGAAGTACTTGTGTTGTGCACTCGTTAGGGAAGCTTGGCATCTCTGTATGGTTTAGGACATGATGACACTTACACTACTGCCTGCATAATTACTGCTTTCAGACACCTAGAACACTCTAACATTTAAAATGGATTTAGTGTATTATAGGCAGATTGTAGTACTTGAATTAACTGCTGTCGAAATAATTTCGTATTGACTTTATTTTGTCCAGTGTCTTTATTTAGTTCAACAATACTGGCAATGCTGTATATAAAGATATGTGATCATGTGCAGATTCAACTAGTGTGTGTGGGGGGGAAACAGCTTTTAGTTTTAGTTGGACAAAAAACGGTTATTAGCCATGTTTTAAAAATAACTTTTGGAGTGCCGAAGAGAATATGGTAAATGCGTTACTCTAGCACCAGGATTACGTTAAAATGTTTAGTTATAAAGAAAAAAATTGTTTTAAAGATAGTAATACATGTATAAGGTGTTTATCGTGCTTTTCAAGGGTTTGTGCAGTTGATAAATGTATGTGAGAGACATTCTGAAGAATTATGTGTTTTCTTTAGATTCACGACATAAAATAAACTAAAAAAGACAAAAGATTCCCAAGTTTATGGTGATTTATGATCTTGTGTATTTTAATATATAAATTTAGACCTTTAGGAATTATTTCTTCTGCTTCTGGGTTTCGTTTCCAACAGCATAAAAGTCCTTCATCGTCTGAGTGCGGCAAATTATGCGGCAAACGACTGTCATTTATGCAGTACTGTGCAAAGATGACAAGCATGGCGATGCTACCAAGAGCAGATTTGTCCTAGTGTTTGTCTGTCAATTAAAAATAGACCTTAAATTAATTATTTGTTTGACAAAAATACATTGTATAGCTGGGAGTAATGAATTCCCAATTTAACATAATCATATAACCACTGTAACAAGATCAGGCCAGGCAAGGTCTTTAGGGCTGAAGACTTTGGTGGGTTTGAAATCACTTAATGCATTATAAGCACATGCCATAAATATAAAACATGACCTTCACTATTCACTGTTTTGCCCATTATTGATAAACTGCTTGTGTGCATTTGTTAGCTATATGTTTAGCTTCTTCAGTGTTACACAGTTGCCAGGAGGGTACACTTACAATTCTTCAAACGACCTGGGACATATATAAATAATATATGCAATATGTGAAAACGGAATGTAGTACAGACCACTGGAGAACACCATTTGTAATTTTTGCTGTTTCGTGCCATCGGCTTCTAAGTGAATTGATTTAATCCTACAGTAAAACCTTTTCAGCAGCACTGAGTGGGTTGAATGCCTCTGATAAATTGTTTTAAAAATGAAAAGTGCAGCATGGTGCCATTGTAAAGTATAAAGCTGTGAATTTTTTAAAATCTAGTTTGAAGGTTGGTTGGTAATTGTATAGGTCACTTGTATTTGTGTCATGACAAGACCTACTGTATGCAGTATTTCTGACTGAGACTAAGACTTAATGAGAGAAAAATGAATATTAGCACCTTTAAAATTACGACAGCAAGTCTTAAAGGGATTCACTATAAATGTAATGTATTAAACACTACACACATCAGACATAAGATAGAGATCGTGTCATGATGGTAGAGTCACAGTGCATGATAAAGTGCTTATTCCTTGGAATTAATTTGCATTGATTTAAATCTGTGTACAAATATATAAATATGTGTGTAATATAGATAGTAATTAATCCGCAGTCCATAATAAATCCCGTGTCAGTGTTGTGGGCAATATTGGCATCAACAACCAAGTCATTAGTCTGTGTGAGAGACGGTTAGCATTATTAAAGTCACACTGCGTTTTTTTTTTCGGCTGGTGACATTTTTTTTGTGTTATAGAGAGGTTGTGATTTCCTGAAACATCAGGGAAGGTTTGTGTTGTCTTTGTTATCTGATCTACGGCACGTTTAACATGCTTACATAAGCGTAGTGAAATCACACGTTTGGCTGGCTGTGGCTGAGATGACTAGTGATCCCTATCTATTTAATTAGATTATCTGGCTGACAGACATAGAGACGATCAAAAAGCCATAGTCTCACGAGAATGTTGAACAATTAATTAGCTTAATTACTAATAGGTTCCACTGAAATGTTGTCAGAGATAACCTGTGACCCAGAAACACTGATTGTGTGTGTATGTGTGTATACGCTCGAGTGTGTTTGTCCATGATTTTGTGAAACTGTGCTGATGTGTTATAATTCATTTGTATATATGTTATATATATATATATATATATATATATATATATATATATATATATATATATATATATATATATATTATGTCTTATTATGTATACAGATTTGACATTGTGGGGAGAATGTCACAATGTCTTGTCCCATTGAGGAAAGGAATTTTTACGTTCATATCAGTGGAAGGTGCTCACAAGGACAGTTGACCAAATGTGTGCCTTCTCATGTGAGCACGTATTTAATCGTACAAAATCGGTAGCTACTATTAGTGTACTAGTAATGGTAGTACTAGAGGGTAGCAGAATATGTGCTTTTTTGCCATTATATGTTATTCATTTTGATTTTTTAATAATCTATTTAAAAAATATAGATACATAGATAGACAGGTAGACAGGTAGACAGGTAGACAGATAGACAGATAGATAGATAGATAGATAGATAGATAGATAGATAGATAGATAGATAGATAGATAGATAGATAGATAGATAGATAGATAGATAGATAGATAGAATACAGCTTATTGTAAATTGGTAGCTATGGGCAGCCGCTATAATGTATACCCTTAGACACGTTTCTAAACAGATGACTGATTCTTGCCTGACAATGCTGTAATTAATCATTTTGTCATATGTTATTGATTGTCGAGCCATGCAGTCATTCTGTGTATGTGTGAGTCTCTGTGCACTCTTGTGTGCACTTATATCTATGCATATGTAAGAATATATGTAAGACTATGTATAGTGGGTGAAAATATGTGTCCATGTCAGCTTTTGTCCCAGTGCAAAGGAGATATACAGTAAAAAGAACCTTAGTCAGTCATTTTCTGATGAAAGTTGAAACATGGAAATTTCCCTGTATTTCATTTCCAGAAGCTGAAAGATACACACATTTATGACTTAGGTCATGCGGAGATGTTTTATATGCAGGCTTTGACGTTCTCCTTCACACCAGCGCACCTGAGCAGCCCACTTGTTGTAATGAAGGGGACTATGTACCTTAACAAACACACCTCCTCCCTACAAACACCGACCCACACACTCTCATACCATCTCTCTCTCTCACGCTCTCTCTCTCTCTCTCTCTCATGCTCTTTATCTCTCTAAATCGTCTCTATTAAAGCAACACGATGTCGCCAGGTACAGCAGACCACCCGCTCATTTGTTCTCCTTAACTCTTGACAAAAAAGGATGCCTAAATCCATTGACAAATAGTGATGCAGAAAGAAAGAAAATAAGAAGGAAAGATTAAAGCTTTATCACTTCATCACCTCCCATTTTATTATCTGCTCTACTTTTGCCGCCTAGTTCTTCATCTTCGGCCTTACTCCTTATCTGTTTCTTCTCATCTCTGGTTCATATACAGTTTTGCATGCTGCCAGTAGCTTGGTGTGGGTTTTTTCCCTTAGGATCGCAGGGATCTTTTTTGTCTGTGTGATGAATTTGTCATGACCTCTTCTCTTATCTCTTTCTCTGACAGGTGTTCTACAGGTCTCCATCTCTCTGAAGAAGGTAGAACTGAGCGTCGGGGAGTCGAAGTTTTTCACATGCACAGGTCAGCCAGAGAGCCTTCTGTTCATTAAAACCAATATGCAAATGTTAACCAGCGGGCAACTGTTAGGGGTGGTTGCATAAATACTTATGAAGTGTGAATTCACATTTCTTAGACAATCACCGAAAAGAAGAAAATGTTATACTATATGCCACTGTTAGTAGTTTTCTGGTATTCCTAACCATGTTACATTAGTTGTTTAGGTGTTTTTGTTGGGGTTTTTTGATGTATTTAGTTCTAGGCAGTGCTAAATCAGTATGGATGACCATTGGTGGAAAAGGAAACTGAGGTAAGACAGGTGTGTGTGTGTGTGTGTGTGTGTGTGTGTGTGTGTGGTGTGTGTGTGTGTGTGTGTGTGTGTGTGTTCACTATGCCGAGCCGCTGTGGGGCTTTTTTGAGCTCCAGGCTCTCTAACCTCCCCTAACAGGGTGACGCATGCAGGCCCGTGCCGGTCCTCCGCCAAGTGACAACTCATTAGTTTGCCTGGCTGGATGTCTGCAGCACCGTAGCTGCTCACATGCCCTTGAAACATGCATGTCAACCTCCTGAAGTGGAAATGGTTTTAGCTATAGGAAGGACCTATAGGAAGCAATGATGCAATTACGGGCTACAAATGACTACAGTCTTATGTAATCTCCATGTAAGAAGTTTCCCTGTTTTACGAATATCTTTAAAAAGCACGAGAATACCGTGGTGGTCAAAAACAGACAGGCTAAATAAACTCTCATGGCGCGTAGCTCAAAGCTCAGCTTTATTACCTGAAAGGCTTGTAGAGTTTGGAGAGTAATCGGCCATTCATGCCTTAATAAAGTATGCTGAGGAGGTTTCGTGTTGTCAAATTGAGTTTGTTGCAGCTACAATGTTCATTTAGAGTGATAAAATATTCTGTTGCTTATACCCTGTGAACACAAGCGCACACTGGCTCATGAATCACACTAGCGCCCAACTAGAAGATTTAATATTACCATCTTTTAAAATGTTCTTTGCTCTTCTTTCTATCCCAGTGTCATGGCTAAAGTCTCCATGGCACAGTGGAGTCTGCTTATTTTAGCAAGGCTTAATCAGCCTAATGCATAACAAATAATCCAATCAGTATATTACCAACCATGTGCCCCCTATCAGACTTGTTTTTGGACCTTTTCGGGAAATGTTTCTCGCTGGTCCTGCTCACACAAAAATGGTTGTCTTGAGACAAAATAAAAGGCAAAATGCAATACAGGCTTATTTTATTAAGCTAATAATTCAACATCGTAGCACAAACACGAGCTTTGCTACTTTTGCAGTTTAGGTTTGTACTTCGAGTTGTTCTTCGAGTGTTATGCTCTAGAGAGTCTATATACAATTTGGCACTTTTATCATTTTACATTTAGACGCATCTCACTTTATCTATGTAAATACACATCAAAGATCACTCCTTGGGGGCTATGGTTTGGTGACCCCATTATAGACTAAATTTCACTTTTATCGATTCCATTTCTTTAAGCTGTTGTTTTGTGAAGCAAAAAAACCCAAACATTTCTGCAGACCTCTCTGTGTTCCCCCTCTTGGTGCCATGATGAGTTCACTGAGTCCACTGAGGCTTAGGTTAGCCCCAAACCCATCTACCGCTCTCTCTTTTGTGCGGGGCTCCTGAACTCATACCCTCAGGTGGAAGTGCTGCCCCATACTGAGTCTTTTTACGACCTTCTTGTACAGCAAGATTAATAGCAGAGAGCACCTCAGTGCCATACTGTACTGTATGTTGGATCTCCTCATTATTTCCTACACAGCATCATCTACTGGGTGGTTTGGTTTTTCACTACTACTAGACATTTTCATGCCACTGACTTATGAACCCTGTTCGGAAAAAGCACCTCCACTGTGTTTTTGTCCCTTTATAGATTTAATCTGGAAATGAAAACATGTGGGTCGTTTGCTGTTTTTTTTACATTTCAGTTGTAATTTTGATACATGGATTGTGTTTCTTGTCAGCACTCGGAAGTCACATGAACAATGTATTTCCTAAGTATTTTGTTTTGTGGGATACGTGTATGCAGTGATTGGAGAACCCATCAGCTTGGAGTGGTATAACCCTCAAGGTGAGCGCATGGCGCCGTCCCCACGAGTTGCTCTGCACAATGAGGGAGTGCGCTCCAGACTCACCCTCTACAACGCCAATGTAGAGGACGCGGGTATCTACCGCTGCCAAGCCACTGACTCACAAGGACAGACACGGGAGGCCACAGTGGTCCTGGAGATTTACCGTGAGTTCAAACACACACACACACACGCACACACACACAGTATAGGTGGACAGTTTTCAGATTTCTCGAGAACACAGAAAAATAAAACACTAGCACATAAGCCTATATGAATTCCTACATTTTTATTTCAATTAATAATCTTCTTTCAAAGCATGTTTGCTGCTCGGTAGAGACTCGTAAATGCAGATGCCACTAATCCAATTCATATTTATTTTTACATTCCACACACACACAGCTTATTTGAACTCTTTTTCTCCAGTGCAATAATAATGAGCGCTGTTATTGCTTGGCAGAGAAAGTGTGTCAGTTTGTTCAGGTAGTTATGCTAAAGAGAAACTTAATAAGAGACCTGGCTAAATCCTGGTTAAATCCTGTGAGTAGGAGCTCGGCAGGAACTCTGTGACATGTCAAACTGGGCTTGGGTGGAAAAAAAAAGGTTTTTTTTTTTTATGCTGTCACATACGCTCTCTGCATGCAGAGTGGCCTGGTGAGGTGAAGGCTTCCAAGTGAAAAAAGCTTTCAGAAGTGTTTGCCCACATTCCCCTGTAGCAACAATAAAATAAAAGCATAAATAAATACCTAGACTACACGTATGCTAAATGTAATTTGCATTGCTTAACAAGGACAATATGTGACTCCACTAATGGCTAAATTGTAGATGTCACAAATACAATAGAAGTGTCAGCTAAATGAGGAATGTTTACAATGCTGTAAGATTTCAAATGTAATACTTTGGTACAAACTGAAGCGTTTACAAAGCATTGGCTTCCTACTGAAAAACACTTTTATCCCTGCGACTGTCACATTGACGGTGTGGTGAAATGTTGTTGTGCTCTTTGTCAGTGAACATGTTTTTGATGTTGGGGTTTATTTTAACATTTTTACCACACATCCAGTAGAAGTAGTTAATAAAGCTGATGAGACTGGGGTTTCTGAAAGCACGATTTCATTTAGCAAATTCTGCCAACTTCTGACACGCAGTTTTGAATCCTCCAGTTTCAGAGTCATTAATCAGATGTCAGTCACTTTTTTTCTTTCTTTCTTTCACCTTGTCACAATTTTATAGGTGGACAGTACTTGCCGCTCTGCTTGAATAGGGGTCACGTTCGACTCCAGGCTGCCCTGAGAACATTTTATCCACTGATAAATGACAGCTTTACTCGCACAAATCTATGGCTAGAGGCAGTTCTTAACATTTAGAGGTCTCGCACATTTTTAATCATTTGGATCTTACACCCTGTTGCGTATATATATATATATATATATATATATATATATATATATATATATATATATATATATATAGATATATATATGATATATATATAATGAAATTGAAGATTACAAATCCCAAAGACCACCGCCCAACAAAACCGCCACCACCCCCTCAACCCCTGCAATTTCACCTGCACACTCACTGGGGAAACCCCTGGGGAAAAATTTGATTCTGATGCCGCTATTCTAAAAAAATATAACCCACCGAGTGCCATCTATTGAACAAATGAAAGTAATCAAATGTAATCACTTTTCTATATAAAATAAATGAAAAGTTACACTACATATTACATTTTGAATAGGGTCATCTGTAACCTATTTCATTTCCAAAGTAACTTTCCTGAATATATATATATATATATATATATATATATATATATATATATATATATATATATATATATATATATTCTTCATTCATTTAGCTACTGCTTTATCCGATCTATCCCTCGGGTCACGGGGAACCTGTGCCTATCTTAGGCGTCTATGGGCATTAAGGCAGGATAACACCCTGGATGGAATGCCAATCCCATCACAGGGCACACACACACACACACACTCATACACTCACTCACACACTAGGGACAATTTTCCATGGTGCCAATCAACCTACCGTGCATGTTTTTGGACCGGGGAAAGGAAACCCGGAGAAAAAAAAAACCCCCTGAGACACGGGGGAGAATATATATATATATATATATATATATATATATATATATATATATATATATATATATATATATATATATATATAGTATATATATATATAGATATGTTTAATTGACACACACACACACACACACACACACAACACACACACACACACACACATGCACATACTGAGGTTCGGATTGCCACATTGTCTCTCACTAAAAGAATCTGAAATGTTTCAATAGCGTTTAAACCACATTTTATACAAAAGCATCAGTGATATGTTCATGAATGAATGAGAACATAAACATAATAAACATAAATGTAAGCACAAGCTAATTCAGCAGACTTTCCGTCAGTGGTGATATATTCAGCTTTTCATTAGATCTGATAAAAAGAAGTTAATGTCAAGGGTAAGAATTACATGTAACTTCTCACATAACACTGAAGCACACTGAGTCTAAATTACAGTGTGCACAATTTAGATCCTCACTATGAGTCCTCACTATGCATGCGTTACTCAACTCTAAATACAGCTCTATATACGTTTTCAATGCACCATTTATGTGTCATCCTCTAGCCCTTTATCACTGTCAGTTTCGAACCAAATCGTGGTTCTCGGGTATTTTTGGTTGTCTATTCTAAACCCAGCTGTGACACACTCATAGCGCCATGACATCCAATACCATGTCACTGTCAGTACTGAGCTCTGAGAATAATAATCCACCATCCAAATAATGCATTTTCTTAGCAATGGACCCTTTAACAGAGGAACTGACAAATAGTGCAATGAATCATATATTTTCAAAGAACACATATAAAATATGATCAAATATTTTACATTTGCAGCATTTGGCAGACGCTCTTATCCAGAAGCGACTAGGCCTTGCTCAGGAGCAACTTAGCAATTGGGTTAAGGGTTAAGGGCCTTGCTCAAGGACCCACTAGTGACAGCTTAGTGGTGGTGGGGTTTGAACCCATGATCTTTCGGTCCAGAGTCCAACACCTTAACCACTGGGCTATCACCTCCCTATCATGTGATATATCCCGATCATGTGAAATATCATGTGATTGTAGGCATGTGGCATATGAGTGTATTGTTCTACGTGTAATTGAGTGTAAGGTGCGACATATAATTCTCCCTCAGTCAAATAAAGCGTAAAACAATGACTTTTAAACGAAAAATATTCCTTAAACCGTACAAAATATCACAACACTTAAAATCATAAAAAAGCCGAATCATTCTACTGAGAAAGCATTTACAAAAAAACAGCTTCCCAATCAGACTTTAAAGGGTACATTTCATTTCATGATGTTTGACAAAGTGGCTGGTGTAAACCTAAATTTAATTCTTCCAGGAACGAGGCAGCTGAGGCACATGACAAGTGCAGGGAGTGAGAAAGGATAAATGAAACAAAGAGGGGGAAAAAAGAGACAAAGAAGGCGAGAGAAATGACATGCTGAAGAAATGGGGACAGAAATGAGGAGCCATTATATGGAAGTCATGGCGGAATGACATTTTCTCAGTGGCTACAGAATACTTTAAGCAAGATGACTGTTATCCAGCTCAAATTTCCTGTACGTTCTTGGAAAATCGATGGCGTCACGTTAAATTTAGGTAAAGAGATGTAAAGAAATGGGAATGTGGAAGAAATGTGTGAAAATAGGACACACACAAAAAATAAACAATTTCATTTAAACGCATTCCGAAATAAATATGCCGAACAGAAAGCTGTAAAATATATCTTGAAGGATAAGATGAAGCATAAAGATTCCTTATTTTATTCATCTTTTATGCGATTAATGGACATAATGGGCTGAAACGTTGAGGAATATTGTGAAAGTTTCCTCTTTCAATTTGTGCACTTAGGACTTTGTAGCAGGCCTGGCATTTACTTGGAGCTCTTCAGGAAGATATATTTTGAGCAGGGGAAATGTGTAAACAGGCGTGATTCACAGATCAATACTCAGAGCTGATGTGCTGACGTGGGACTGATGAAGTTTTTCGTTCTCTTTAAGCGTTTCCTTTTTTTGTGGAAAGGAAATGAGCTGATATGTGCTACGGTTTCCCACGCACACTGAACGCTCCACTTGTTAGCGTGTGAAAAACTGATTTAATGGAATATCTCAACTAATTCTCACTTGTGTAACTGTGAATAATCATAGACAATGTGCTAACTAGACTCAGTCATCTTTGCTGGAGCGGTTCCAAAAGTGGAAGTAGACACGTCTCCTGCTCTCAATTCTTAGAATTGTATTTATTTATTTATTAATGTAGATCAAAGTCAGGGATTGTACAGATATAAAGGAGCCAGCATGCTTCTTTTGATGAACTCATTAAGATGAAATGTTTTAGTCAGTGCCTGGCAATAGGACTGCTGTCTCATCCAGGGTGTATTCTCACCACATATTCAGTGATTCTGGAACAGGATAAAGACCGATCAACTGGGATTTATTGTTAAACCTCTTTAGAACATGTATACCTTGGATTTGAATGATTCCTAAGGACTATAATAGAGCGATAATACAAGAGAAGGGCACATATGGTGCAAAATGTACAATAACATGCGGTGGTTTAGTGGTTAGCACGTTCGCCTCACACCGCCAGGGTCGGGGTTCTCTTCCCGTGTCGGCCATGTGTGTGTGTAGTGTTTGCATGTTCTACCCGCGCCTCAGGGGTGTTTTCTCTGGGTTCTCCGGTGTCCCCCCAGTCCAAAAACATGCACAGTAGGTTGATTGGCACCTTGGAAAATTGTCCCTAGTGTATGAATGTGTGTGTGTGTGTGTGTGTGTGTGTGTGTGGGTGTGTGTGTGTGTGTGTGTGTGTTTGTGCCCTGCGATGGGTTGGCATTCCATTCAGGGTGTATCCTGCCTTAATGCCCATAGACGACCTTAGGGAAGATCGTATAAAAGATGAAGTAATGAATGAATGAATATTCAAGTGCAAAATATGCTTGTAAAACATATACATGGCCATTAAATTAGTGTGTATGTGCATGTGGTGGGAAGAGTCTTGATTAATTCAAGCGGTTGTTATGGGTGGCACAACTTCATCTACACCATATGGTAGATGGCAGCAGGGTGAACAGTGCAGAAGAGAAGTGTGAAGGTATCCACAATGCGAGCACTTGTGTTGGAAAGTGTGAGTGGTGGGAATAGAGATCACAATAATCTTCTCAGCTGTTCTTTCAATTCGCTGTAGGGTCTTGTAGTCTGTGAAAGTGCAGTTGCCATACCAAACATTTAGACAGCTGGTCAAAATGATGTTTATAGTCTCCCTGTAAAAAGCGGTAAGGATGGAAGTGGGTTTTTTTTGTTTTTATTCTCTTTTACAGAAAGAAAGGTTGCTTGTGGCTTTCTTCTTCCCAGACAAGCAGATGTTGGGGGCATTTGTAGCTTGTTTCAGTATCATCCCCCTCTGCACCATTGATGTGCAGTGAAGGGCAATCACTACATGCCCTCTTGAAGTCAACAATCATCATATTTCACTTTTATATTTTTAGAGAAAGGATTGGCATAGACCTAAAACCTCCACACACACCAGACCAGCACATTTGTCATCCTTTCTAGTATAAGAGCACATTTTTTTCTGTTAAATTATCAATGGATTTAACTTTTTTTTATATTTGTTTTAGAAAAACTGACATTCAGGGAGGTGCCATCACCTCAGGAGTTCCGGCAAGGCGATGTGGCTGAGGTGGTGTGTGATGTCACCAGCTCCCCTGTACCAGTGGTTGCATGGTACCATAATAACATGGAGATTACTGAAGACACTGACAGTGAGTCACTGCTTGATGGTTTGTTAAGAGTGCCTTGCACCAGAAAACAAAGGAATGTATAGCTGCCATGGTTTCATTCTATTTTCAAAGTAAAAAAAAATATATTATATAGATATAAAAATGACAGAAGTCTCAAGACATGTTTCATTATTCTGCCATTAGGACTAAACTCTAAATTCAAAGCAGTCTAATTTAAGCCGGTAAAAGTAAAGTGGTTCGATTGAAAGGTTTATCCTTGGATTTCGAAACTGTGCCATTGATATGACTATAGTGCAATCAAATGGCATTCTCAGCTTTAAATAACATAGCACTTTTAATTTAAATTTAATTTAGTCTTTCAATTATGATTTGTTTTCATTCATTCACATCTGATCCTTTTCAGAGTTTCAGCTTCTACCAAACAACAACCTACAAGTCCAGAGAGTGACTAAGGCAGATGAGGGTGTGTACCGCTGTGAAGCCCGAGTGGAGGCCAGGGGTGAGATTGACTTCAGAGATATCATCCTGGTTGTCAACGGTGAGTTTTTCCATCACAGACAAAGTGCTATAATGGATGTGCAGTGAAAGCTCATAGTGATGGTTGCAAAAGAGTACCTAGTGTGCATAGAGCCCAAAAAGCAAAAAAAGTCACAAAATTGTAGTTTTCTTTCAGGCTATGTTAAAGTGTCTGTGTGTGCTATTTCCAGTATTTTCGGCAATAGGCATACTCTTGTACTGCGTGCCATTACTTCCAAAAAAAGGGCTTAAAATCCTGGTAAAAATAATTGTAATTCCGGTTCAATGGTTCCGTGCACAATGTTCCCGTGATCTATGTTATTACTCATTGCTGATTTGTTTTCCTTTCTTCAAATGGCTCTGTTTAGAAGACCAAAACCTCCTTGATATCAGCCATCATAAAAATAATACTGGAGCTTTGGCTGAAGAGGAGCAGCGATGATATGGGGAGATTAACCATGATATTTTATGTTTGATGTGATGAGGGTGAACATAGGCCAGAGACTCTATAGCACCCTGCTGAAATCTCTCCCACTGATCTAATAAGGTTGCTCAATGAGGCATGGCTGATAATCTGGCAGACATGACAACACACATCAGAGGCTAACCTAAAACAAATGAAGCAACCCCACATACAGCCACCACGGCACTCCTTGTAAACATATTAGTGTGGCTGCTGTTGTGTATATTAGTCTGGCTGAATAAGTTCGAGACATACGAATAATACTCACAAAAATCACATTTTATGTTAAATCGATTAAATATTGTATTTTCCCCCTATATGTTATATGACAAAAATCTAATTAAAGATACAGAATTGTAAAATGCCTGTTTTATAGCAAGCTAATCAGTGCTGAATGGCTAAAGTTGCTGAGCATTATAAGCTTCAGCCAGCGGCTTCATAGGCATGGTCTGATGTCTTTATGCACAATTATGTCTCATATTAGCAGTGCTGTTCCAGTTGGGTCCCTTCATCTGGGAATGAGATCAATTAGATTATAGCCTTTGGAAAATGGCTATTGATTGGCAAGAAAGTCAATGATAATCTGCTTGGACTTTGTTTCAGTGCCCGACTAAACCCTGTGTAGATGTGTTTTATTTACATGTCTCAGCATTTCCTGTGCGCCTTTTGTGCTATTATACAATGGGAAAACTATTAAGTATTCGAAGTCGATATTTTAGTATAGACATGTTTGTTTACCTTAGGCCTTCCAAATTGTTCTACTTTTTTAAAGTTTCAAAACAAAAGTCTGCAGTTGCCAAGCTTTTCCAGAATACTTTCAAACACACTGATGTACTTTGAATGCTTCTAGTTTTTGATCATACAGCAAACACTGATAACACCAAGGTTTCTGTTGTCATGCTTCAAATTTGAGGGTTACATTCACATGCGCCGAAGTGCTACGAGGATATCCAATTAAACGAGCTCCTCTCATTCTCTTTAAGTAATGCTCATGCTGGGCAATAACAATATCATCATGATATACAATTATACTTCAGCCTACTGATTTCAGATTTGTATTATAACAATAATCAGCTGACCGATGTAATTAACTGATGCCCTTTCTGTCTTTTTGGTCGCTTGCTGGATTTTTTTTTTATTATGTCAGTATAATTTAACAGTAGTATCACAAAGCAACAGAAAAATACACTGGAAAAAAAACAACAACGAGGAAATATGCATGGAATATCTGCCCAAGTTTTGATACAACTCTTGAGAATTCAATTTCTATGACGGCTACTGCTCTGCAAATACATTCACATTACTATCTAAAACCTAGGGTATTTTAATCAATTCTTAATCAATTCTAAGGATTTAGCAAATGAAAAAAAATGAAATAAAATGTTTTGACCTACTTTCTGCATTCTCTGCTTCCCTTGGAAACAGTGCCAGATGTGTTTTCTGTCTTCAGATATATTTTTGTGGATGATAACCGGTATGACCCTCTAGTACATAGTACATAGATTTATAACAATTCCTCAATAAATGTTCAATTCTGGTTCTAATGCGGTTACATTTTATTAATAATGTACACAGTGAAATTATATTATAAAGTTGTAATGTGTGTCTGTAATGGCATATAATATTCCTGATTTACATTTAGTGAAGTACTCTATTAGTATTGAAGAGGGGTGAAAAGAATGTACAAGCACACAACCAAAGCAGTGTGCAGTGTTTGCTCTCTTGTGAAGACAGATTTGATTATAAGAGGAATAATTGAACCTTGGTTGTAATGGTGACAGCCCCATTGCCGTCAGCTAATCTGCAATCACTGCTCTTTGAAAGGCCCCCTGTCACAGAAATTCTCCTTATCATCCTGTAGCCTACCTTTCACAATTTCCTTCTAAACTCCTTCTCCACCGCAGTCATACATCACCAACTGATTGCATTCTCTATCACATAATAACTTGCAGGAAGAGTTGGTGGATTAATTCAGACTGGACTGTCAGTACTTTGGGCATTTCTAAAGAATGACCCATTATGTGTGTTCTGTTTAGCCAGCAGGGTGTTCATTTTTTTTGGTGTCCAATTATGTGTTTAGCTAAAGAGGGTGTGCATTTTTTGGTGTCTAATAACGGAGGAGAGAGATGTTGTCGTTGATCTAATCTGCTGCCAAGCAAGCCTGATACAGACCATGAATAAAACATATTCTTAATTTAATCTTTTTTACTCAAGCTCATACTCCATTAAATGACGTTACGTCTTAAACGGAGCATAATTCAAAATGACATCCATTTTAGATGGTAAAGTCCCACCCTTTTGCCAACCAAAAACAGTACAGGATCATGTAAGAGACCAGCTAAGGATATATGCTGACAAGTGACAGAATGAGCTGAAAATATTGCTTTGCAAAGAAAACCCCAGTGCTACACTACAATATTAGGAAAACTTGGGGGGAAAAAACTAAATTATGTGTATTTTATGCCTTACAATTGTCATGATCTTATAGGATCAAATGTATGAAGACACCTGACCATCACAAGTACATTTAAGTTTTATAAACTAAAACCATGCAACAAAGTTACAAGCACAAAATCAAATAGGGAGTTTTTGTGTACTGCAACTTCAACACTTCCTTTTCTTAAAAGGGGCTCAGGGACTCAGAGATGCTTCAGCACAATGTGAGGTCCAAAAAGGTTTTTTTTTTTTTTTTTTTTTTTGCAAAGGTTTGTGTGAAAGTACTCAAGCGGCCTGCACAGAGCACTAACCTCAACCTCACTGAACACCTTTGGGATGAACTGGAATGATTGCTGCACAACAGGACTTCTCGGCCGACATCAATGCGCAACTTTTAGTGCCCCTGTGACTGACTGAGAGACAATCTGTGCAGCCATGTTACAAAATCAAGTGGAAAGTCTTCTCACAAGATTGTTATAAAAGCAAAAGGGGAATTCAGTCTGTAATGAGACGTGCACTAAACACATAGAGGTACAGGATGACCAGTTAGGTGTTCAAAACACCTTTGGTCAAAATCTGATTAAATTAATCCTTATTCACATCAGTGTGAATAATTGAACATGTGACTAATTTATCAGAATGTCAGTGTGCATTCTTACAGGTCATTTGGCTGACCAACTACTTGACTTTTTGTTCTCCTCATTAACCTTTCACAATATAATAAACTGAACTGGATAGGAAATATTGATTTAAAGAAAGAAGGTGCCTTTGTTTATTTATTCAGTTAGCATTATAAGTGCAGTCACGTCAAGGTTGATAATGCATGCATGGTATAGGATGACTTGAAGCAGCAGTTTTACACGTGTATTTGCGTATCTGGTTGTGAAACCAATCCTTTATTATTATAGAAAGTGTAATTTATGATAGAGGGGCCACAGGAGATTTTTTTGTAATAGTCTAAAAGTAATAATGATTATTATTAGACCGAATGTACACTACAGTTACTACAATTATTATTATTTTTTTAAATAACAAATGAGTAATTCATTTTCAAATAAGTAAGAAAGTGTTTTTCGTAATAAAAGACATACCTTCTAATGGAAATCTGGATTCTTACCAACAGTTCCTCCAGTGCTGTCTGTACCACAGCAGTCCTTCAATGCTACAGCGGACTACGGCGAATCCGTGACATTCACCTGCAGGGCTTACGGCTCCCCTGAACCTAATGTTACCTGGCAGAGGTACAATCCGATGCATCTTTACACACACCTATTAATTACATCCAACTCCTTAATATTATAAACATTATGCTATGTGCAGGACATCCCAAACGTGTGATTCAGCTTATTTAACAGTATTTTAGCATAAATTAATGCAATGTTAAGAAACCCTTTTTTTTTTAAAAATACTGTTTTGTAAAAAACAAAAGTAAAACAGAGTCCCACTTAAATGTTTGGTGCCATGAAACATATTTTTCTCGCAGGAGGTAAGAGTTTTTGCCATGTGATAGCACCACAGGAAATCCGAAAAATGAATTGGATAGCAGGAAAAGGTCCATAATGACACATTTTGATTTTGAAAGGACACTTTTCACCTCTAATGTGTGGGTTTTGAGTGACAGGCGACCCAACATGTTGATTACAGGCCTTCAATCACTGTAATTACCTCTACTGAGTTTGGCAAGAGAAGACGAAGAATTCGATTGGTGCCAAGAACTGGCACATGCTGACCTTTTATGAGTGAGCCTAACCAAACGCTAGGAGACACTAAGACAGAGATGCCAATTAAAGTCCGCCTGCTGAAAACTTGCTTTTTTAATTGTACTTCAAGTTGAAATTATTTATGCATTTTTAATCATTATCGGGGGGAATGAGTAATTTGTTTTTGTTATACTGATTGAGTTGCAGATTTTTGATGTTGTTTTTGCCCTAAGGCTCTAGCCTTATTAAAACCATGGCTGTACTTTAATTTCAGCTTTATCCCTTAGATATGACATTATACAAATTTCTAACATTATGTAACTGCATCGTCTGTGTATGAACAAGACTTGTTCACTCATACTTTTCTCACAGTGTAATAATTCTGCCTTATAGCATACCTCTATATACTCAGCATTAGCACAGAATAATCGCTCATGTACCACACTATTCATTTGTTCGTGCACACTTGTATCTAGACAGCTTGATTTATCTGTTTACGTTTCTTAGCGATATAACTAAATAATACTTGCCTATTTTGTATTGTAGATTGTTTTGTCTGTGTTTTTCTTATATCATTTTAATTTTTGTAACTTTCTGCTACGTTATTGTTTTTTGCTTTTGCATTCTGAGTAGTGATGCTTCTGAGACATGTTTGCCCTCATATGTCTGGTAGGAAGGGAGTTGAACTTCAGGAGTCGGAGAAGTATGTAATGCGAGCCCGAGGAACCACGTTCACTATTCACAACATTAAGCAGGATGACGGTGGCTCCTACACCTGCAAGGCCTCCAACAAGGCTGGGGATGTGCAGCGGGAGATTTTCCTCAAAGTGTTCGGTAACACTTTTTCGCTACACTATCAATACTTAGATAAGGGAGGTGGTGGCTTAGTGGTAAGGTGTTGGCCTCTGGACCAGAAGATCACAGGTTCAAAACCCACAACCACCAAGCTACCACTAGTGGGCCCTTGAGCAAGGCCCTTAACCCTCAATTGCTCAGTTGTAAGTCGCTCTAGATAAGGGCGTCTGCTAAATGCCACAAATGTAAATGTAAATATCCTCTACGGAAGTTTGTTTTTTTTTAAGTAATTTATTTTTAAACATAATCCATTTGATTTAAGGTTGCAAAAATTTACATTTGAATAAAAATGGTTAATCATAAGTTAATCATAAAGTACTATTGTCAGTTAGGATGTAAACAAAAAGTGTGACAACTGTTTGACCGCTATAACCACTGACAATTGAAGTACATTATAATTACTGTATAGTGTAACAGCTTGATGTTGCTAGACGTTGAACTCACAACCTCCCTATCAAAGTGCACCATCTTAACCACTGAGCTAACACTTCCCACACTATTAAATTAAAATGACCATAGATCAAAACTGTGTCAGCAGTCACTCATCAGACTCTCAATCTGCCTGAAGTATTAAGCAGAAAATACTACATGATCAGAACGTGTCATGTTAATGTCTGGTTTTCTGTGTCATGAATTTACACCTGGGCTCTGTTGCATCGACCTTAACGTAAGCTATGGCAACAACACATGCCTAATGTCTACAAACCTACTGAACATCTGAATACACCAAACAATGAGGTAATATTCATGGTAAATTTTAAATATTGTTTCAATATCTTGGTTTAATGACATTTTGCTGCCTGGGGCTACCTTGTCTAATACAAGCATAGTCTTAATCCCTCCTGGTTACATTGTTTGCGAGTTTTGTATATACTGAACCATTTTTGATAACTATACAAATGAACTCCTAACAAAATAGTAAGAAAACAAAATGGATTTTTTTTGACAGCAAGACAGTTTTTCTTAGTCTGCCCATAGCAGCGTGGTTCATGTTGCTCTGAAAGACTCAGCGGTACTATTCACAGCAAATGTTCCACCTACTTGGCGGTTGAGCTTTAAAGTTATAACTTAAGGCTGTATTTGAACTATGCCATTCAGTTCAACCATTCATTTTATAGTAGTTATTAGACTTGAAGACTTGGAAATATGGACTTGAAGATTTACATACAAACCAGGCTACAATAAAGTTAAGCTGGTCCACATGGCTGTACACCTGCTTGTGTAATTAGATATGTTACATAGCACGTGTATATGTGTAAATAGCACAATGCAGGTGAAATAAAAAAATATGACTCCATAGACATTATAGAGTAGAGACAATTCTGTTGAGAGGGATGACAATTTTTTTTTGTCATTGTCCTCCCACATTCAGCCCTCAAGTTTTCCTTCCATAAACAGGTTCTTAAAATAATTGAAGAAAATGGGTGATGCACTCTTTATGGCCAAGAATTTCAATTTAGATTTTCATGAAGCTGCCAGCACCCTCTCAGATTATTCAGATAGCTCCTTGTCAGTTCGTGTAAATGTATGGAGATTTATTCTCTAGTCATCAGAATCCTTTCAATGTGCAAGCAAAGGACATTCTTCACAGAGTTCATTTCAATGATGCCTAGTTATTGTATGGGAGCTTCGTTTGCAAAGGGTGATGGGAAGCGTAGTTTTAACTTACAGTTTATCTCATCTGTCTCAATTCTTCATACTAATAATTCCTGTTTCTCATTCTAATAATGGTGCATATCAAAGTCTTAGGTTTCAAATCCCTTGACATGCTCCGTCTAATCTCATAGGTCTGCTCTGAAATATACATGGATCATTCTCATGAGCTTTCTTATATGATGCCATTCCACCAAAGAGCTGTCAGAAAACATTAGACGCCAGGCTTTTTTCTGATCTCATCATATAATTAGTTTTGCACAGTTTCACTGATTTATCTCTGTACTGTCAAGAGCATGATTTCATTTTTAGGGTAAATTATTTTGAACAAATCAGGACACATATTAAAAACAGAACTGCCCAGTGGGAACTGCCCAGTTTCATATATATTGATGCACTGTCAGGGGCTACACATATAAATCATTTTCCGATTGTTTTATGATATTAATATGTGACCTGGCGAGGAAAAGCTGTTATATTTATTTAAGGTAAGTGTTGCAATTTCTCTTTGACAGTATTTTGCTTTGGGCAGGATAGTGTTAGTCTCAACAATCCCACAAAAAATCATCACTGTGTAAGAATAAGTCATTGTGTTTGTATTTGTGCGTATTCAAGCATGCTCGGTGCCTCAAGAACCGTTGACAACCAACTGTCTATATTATTAATAGTATATCTCCCGTTTTCCCGGGGTCACCACAGCGGATGGTCCGCATATTAGATTTGGTGCATTTTTTACACCAGATGTCCTTCCTAACGCAACCCTCCCTATTTATCCTGGCTTGGGACTGACACTAGGAAAGCCCTGGCTTGTTCAACACTAATGCACACTGAGAAATTAGAGGTTAAGGCTAAAGAGGCACACTCAAGGGCCCACTAGTGGCAGCTCGATGGTGCAGAAACTCAAACCTGTGGCCTTTCGGTCAAGAACCCAATGTCTTAACCACCGAGCTAGGACCTCCCCAATTATTAATAGTATAATACCTAATACAGTTTATAACCTTATAACCTAATTTCTTGTGTACATCACTTGTGTTTCACTATATACTAAATAACCCTATATTATATGTTATTTGCTTTGTTCTGCTTGTAGTCCAACCACATATCACTAAACTGAGGAATGTAACAGCTGTGGAAGGCAGTGCTGCTATGATCTCTTGTAAAGCTGAGGGTGAACCCCTGCCGGAGATCTCCTGGAGGAGAGCCAGCGATGGACTGATCTTCTCCTATGGACAAAAGGTAAAACACTAGACAGGCACAGGAACAGGTACTGTAGCACCAGACCTGACGATGGTAACCAGTAATTTGTTTGGAATAAACAGTGTAATGCAGTGCGTTTCTATGGTGAGACATCAGAGACCATCAAAAAAAATCTGATGCAAGCTGCCCTGATATAAAGATGTGAAATACAAACATGAGCAATCATGATGTATTCGTTGCATCAGAATGTGTTTGCTGTGTACCCACCCAGTGTCTTTGCATATTTAAATATAGCGCTCTAGTGTTCTACAAAATTCTGTGCCTTTCAATTTGGTGAGAAGGCATGTCAATTGATTGATGCACTCATTGTTTAACGTGTGCGCTGCAGTATTTGGAATGCACCAACCCTGGTCAGAACTGTTAGTCACTAGTCCCCAGTGTCGCATGGAGGAGCTGGTAGATATAGTTCACTTTCTTCCTCCATGTTCCGTGTCTGCACTGAATAAAAATGTGTGCTGCACAATAGTTATTTCAACAGGGATGCCGGATCCGGTGACATGACAAGAAGAGTAGCTGTCAAAGGGCATTAGAATGCCATAAAAGCATAGTTGTTAGGCTGCAACAATGGAGGTAAATGGAGTTGCTCTTCAGTGAAGCAGTCTGTGGATCTTTGACAGGAGCTTTATGAAAGACCCTGCCACCATGCGTAATCTCGCAGCGACTGCTTGGCAAGCAATTTAAATGGCCTGCCTGATGGGAAAGGTAAAGAGCAATCAAGAACGGATGTGTTGCAAAGAAGAAGCACCTCCAGTTATTCACTGTTGGTATTACAGATTCCGCAGTGTAGAAATAGTACTACTGCGGTGCTCTTGTAATGAGCTGCTTTACATGCTTAATGCTAGTTTTTAAGGAATAACAACATAAGCAATTTTTTTTTTATTTTGCTAGTGCTTAGTATTGCCATTTTCAGTCACCTTGAAAGGTGCTCCTGTCTAACTGAAATTCCTATGAGAGACTGAATTCATATCTCATTAATGAATTAGGTACAAAATAACTCATGTTAAGAGGTACAACACTTCCCTCTCTTATCTAAACTCTACAATTTTACTAGACTAAATGCATGTTTTACATATATTCATTTTTGTACACCACTGTAGATTAACAAAATATAAAAGTAGGTATTTTAGATGTAAAAGTAAATAGCATTTAGCTATATGCTGTATAGTTGCCATACAGTATAATTTCTGAACCAGTACTTTTGTATTCATTTGACCTATGGTAAGATATTCGTCTCAGTCCAAAGACTAGATGAAGTGAATGGAATTCATAAAGAATGCATTTTAATAGTTGCTTTAGTTATAAACTATATAATGCAATTGATATTAAGAAAATTATCCAACAAAAAAGCATGGTATCCTTTGCTTTCACTTAATGATATTACCCCATGAGAAGCAATCATTTTTAACCAAACTTATCTGGTATCTGGTGATTAATTATGCACAGCAGGTTGGAGGTTTTGTCCCATTCGTCCTTAGAAATGTGCTTCCATTTATTCAACTGCTTTTGTAGGTCATTTAATGACAGTATTTTAGTGGGTTTTAGTCTGGACTTGGGCATTCCAAAATATTACGGTTCTTGTGCGTTTAACAATTTCTTTTGCCTTTCTGCATGACCCACTTACTACCACACTTTTTGCACTGTTCTGTTTTGACCTATGATAGAACCACATTTGAAATGTACTGTATAAGTTCATATTGTGCATTTCGACTATTCTCCGACTATAACTTTAATTTTATAGTTTCTAGAGTGAACAACATTGTGACTTTATTACATTATGAACAGTGAAGTGAGTATTTCTTTATCATGGAACCAGTTAGTGGCTGGGATATATTGGTGAGGACTTTTTGTGTTAAAATCAGGGTAAAAAACCATAAGGATTTTGACAAGGACCTATTTGTGATGGCTAGACAACTAGGTCAGAGCATCTCCAAAACTGCAGCTCTTGAGGAATGTTCCCAGTCTGCTGTGATCATTATGTATCAAAAGGAAGGAAAGGAAAATTGGTATCCCGGTGACAGGGTCATGGGTGGCCAAGGCTCATTGATGTATGTGTGGAGTGAAGTTTGGCCACTGTGGCAAGATCCAAAAGACAGGCTGCTGTAACACAAATTGCTGAAGACATTAATGCTTTTAATGTTTGATGGGTCAGGACTGTTTTGGCAGCAAAGGGGGGACTAACACAATATTAGCCGGGCAGTCATAATGCTGTGGCTGACGGGTGGCCAAAGTTATGCACGATCAGTGTATAATATTAAAGTTATTACAATATACTTATTAACCTTCCTCTTGTTCTGTTACTATCCTTTGTTAACCGGTCAGTTTTTACCAGTATCTTAAATCAGCCGTGATATACATGTAATATATGGTGTATATACCTTTTGGTTAGCAGGTTAGCCTTCCATATCCATGAAAAGGTTGGATTATAATATTTTTGTTTAGCTTTTTATTTTGTTTGAAAATGGTCAAATGAACCTCAAGAGAACTATATAAATGAATAAAAGTTTATTATGTTATCTAACTATTTCTCGGGGTAACTAAAGTAATCTATGATGTTATGTGTCAATTTTGACCTGTGTGTTTTTACCTCAAGAAAAAAAAGCAACCTTTTCCCAAAAATAGGCCTCTAACACAAATACATAATGAACAGCAGAACAAGTAATAATATTAAATGTAGATTTGACAAAGAACAATAAATTGAGTATATCAATCCAATAGAAATCATTTTCTTGATGAAAAAGTATTTGTGTGCAAGAACCTGCATGTGCATGTGCTTAGATGCATGTGTGGCAAAAGCTAACACTTTTAGTGTGCTTTTCAATGATATTTCTTCCAGTAGAAACACAACATGTTTGTCTTTCTGTCTTTATTGCTAGAGCAGACCTGACTCGTATTTCATTGTAGAATCAGGTGACCTCATAGTGGTTGTGGTTGTGGCTGTACTGGTTTATGTTGAGGCAGGACTGGCTGAGAAATATGTTGGTGCTGATGGTCTTTGTGTTGGTGATGGTGTTGGTGATGGTGTTGATGGAATCTTTAGTTAGATCAATGCTGTGCCGGCTGGGTCTCGGGGTTCTTGTTCCCTTCGCTCAACGGGCTCCTTAACCGTAGAACTTCCCATCTCCCCAAAAAAACATTTCAGCTTGTTTTTTGGTTCTACCTTGGCTGGGTGTGGGTCTACAACACGAATGCATTGTAAGCAGACATGTCTAGGATGTTATAAAAAAAAGCCATAGACCATCTCTTGGTCATTCGCTGGCAAGTGTAGGTGGCAGCTTGTGCAGGTCGTCTAGACGTCCTTTGTTTTTATTATAGTCCAGGATAAGTATGGGCTTTTTGTCACTTCCTGATGACACAGCTGCATCTTTGTAAAAAGCTGACATAAATACTATACTCTGTTTTCTTTTGGGCAACAACTGAGGTGGTCTCTGTAGAAGTAAATTTTGAAGAAAGTTTTATTGTGCCCACCATGTTAGGTTTCCTCCTTACAAATTCTTGCCACAGGTCATAGTTGGTAAAAAAAAAAAAAAATCACATGTGGTGATATCACTCCGCACTCCAGTAGTCATATTAAGGATTCCTTATAGCACACAGAGTTTGGAGATAATCTGGTTGTAAGGGGATTGTTGTTTGACAGTGTTAGTGATCTAACGGTGGGTTCATAATTTAAGGTTTGGCACTAATTCTTGTTTTATAATCCTATATTATAACTGCCTTGAAGCTGACTCTAAAAATATAAATCATTTCACCAAGGGCATTTGATAATTTAGTGATATTCATTCATTCATCTTCTACCGCTTTATCCGATCTTCCATCGGGTCACGGGGAGCCTGTGCCTATCTCAGGCGTCTATGGGCATTAAGGCAGGATACACCCTGGATGGAATGCCAACCCATCGCAGGGCACACACACACACATTCACACACACATTCATACACTAGGGACAATTTTCCAAGGTGCCAATCAACCTATCATGCATGTTTTTGGACCGGAGGGAAACCGGAGAACCCGGAGAAAAAACCCCTGAGGCACGGGGAGAACATGCAAACTCCCCACACACGTGACCGAGACGGGAATCGAACCCGGATCCTTGCGGTGTGAGGCGAACGTGCTAACCACTACGCCCCCGTGCCCCCAATTTAGTGATATTATTATATATATATTTTTTTATTTCATTTAAATAAAAAAGAGGTTCCCGATAAGCCTTAATGCAAAAAACGAATTTCTGTGGATCTTATGTGCATTTAAAACCTAAAAATTGTCAAGCAATAACTTCAACCAAACTTTACTGGTAACTGATGGTTTATTCTGCACAGCAAGTTGGAGTAATTATCTCTAATTCCACCTTTCAAATCTGTTTCAGCTCAGTGAGCTGCCCTTTTAAATTCTTATAATGACATTTTTTTTTTGCTCTGCACATGACCATGGCAAAATGTTACATTTATTCTGCTTTAACTATTTGTTTGTCGATTTAATTGTGTGCTTAGGCATGTTGCCCTTCTGCCTGACCCACTTCAGTATATTATACACTGTAGAATTTGTTGATCCAATTCAGACTTCATAGGTCAATCAATAATGCCAAGCCTTTGCAGACCCGAGGCAACAGAGCCCCAAATCATGATACTGTTATCCTGTGATTCGCAGTTAGAATTTGAAAAGCAATTGTATAGTAGGTCTTAGGTTTTTGTTCAGCGTTTGCTTGATGGTAGGCTCAATAGCATTGACATAACGCAAAGTAAGCGTAGCCACTAAGTCCATAGATGTTACCCTGGGGTTCTTTTTGATTTCCTAAAATATTAATTGGTGTGCATTTTGCTAGAGGAACAGTAATTAGTAGAGTTAAAGTATTAACAGTCGTAGCAAGAGTAGTAGCAGTAGAAGTAGCCTCTAGTACTATTTTAGTTATTTAGTAGTATTTCTATTTTTGCCTTAGAATTTTAACTGTAAAAATGGTATTTGGATATGCTGTAGCAAATTGGTGCTTTCAATTAATAGTATTCCACAACCCATATAGTGTTTAATATTCAGTGTTCAAAACTAAATAGTATAAAAGGCCATGTGTTTGTGTTTTCAGAGTCCAGACGAGCGTGTGGAGGTGCGTGGGCACCATGGTGAGTCCATGCTAACCATCGTGGGTGTGGGCCTATCTGACTGGGGCCGTTTTGACTGTGAAGCCCTCAGTAGAATTGGAGGACATCAGAAGAGCATGTTCCTGGATATCGAGTGTGAGTGTATATTACTCACAGATTTTCCCACACAAGCAAACACTGCCGCCAGTGTGCATGTCAGACACATGTACACACATGACAACTCTTAATCACACCAGCAGGAGATGAGGATCTGGGAAATATTCCCATTCCTCCTCCTCCAGCCCGTGCTGTTGCAAAAAAAAAAAAAGTACCATGTGCTACCCGTTTCAAACTGGAGTGTTTTTAGTGAGTCTATAATGCCTTTGAAGGATTGAAGGCATTTAACCAATCACTGGGGCTTCATCTGTTCTGAAGGGCTTCATCAGTTTCACGGATGAGTGGTGAAACGTCTTTAAAATTATAACACAGGTCTAGTCATACTGAATTATTGCTGCTACATATTCAAAAATGACCCAGGTGATGGAAAATCTCCATGGATAATGTCGAATATCTATCTCATCTCTACTTTAGGAGCAGCGTGGTGACACGTTTCTATATTCCATCCATAAAGTAAGAGCAGATTATCCAGTGGAGTGACACTGGAGGATAGGGAGAGCACTGGGAGGTGGGTGGATTAACGATAACTGGGAATGTCTTCTAAATGGGGCTCAGTGGAGTGAATTTGCCAACAGTGGTGCTCATTAACTCAGCTATTCAGTCGCCTGCCTATAGTGACACAGGGGAAAGCATCTAATCTCTTTTATGGAAAAAGCATGTGAATCCGTTGGAGAGCGTATGTGTTTGACAGAGAAGGCGAGAAAAACCTTTGGCACGTCAATATGACGGGCAGTGACTGTAGATTGGTCAGATTGTTTTTGTAAATTGCAGTACCCCATATTCCGACTGATCACAAGCGTGTAAACGCAGCTGCATGCGAGCTCCCAGATGCATTTTTCAGTTACCGTGTTCGTATCTACAGACGCACTCACATCTGTGACAGCCACAGAGCTTAGTTGTTGTGTTCTCTTCCAGTGGTTCTGCACTACCTGGGCCAGTGAGCTCTTGGATTATATTCCAATTTCTGCTCAGTATTAACTCTGGGCATCAGTTTTTGGGAGAGCCTATAGCCAGGCTTTTTGGCGTTCCAACTCGCTAATGGCTTTTTATTTTTTAACAGATGCGCCCAAGTTCCAGACTAATCACACCATCTTTTTCTCGTGGGAGGGGAACCCGGTAAACATCAGTTGTGAGGTGATGTCCAACCCCGTGGCCACTATGCTGTGGCGGCGAGACAAGATGACCATCCCTACCGAGGGCACGGCAAACATGCGAGTGCACAGCGCTCCTGGGAAATCCTTGCTAGAGGTATTTGTTCATGGTCATGTTTGTCATCTGCAATCATTGTACCAATTACTAAAAATAACTGATATACACAGTAATTCATTCTCTGATTGTCTAAACTGTTAATCTAATCTGCTTCAGTGCTTAAAGCTGTTTTCCACTTTTTTTCCTTCTTCTTATTCTTAATGCACTCTTATTTATCCAGGTCACTCCCATGTCCGACCGGGATTTTGGCCGATACAACTGCACAGCCCGAAACAACATTGGCATGCGGTTCCAGGAGTTCATTTTGGCGCAGGCAGGTTAGTAGACCGTCCCTTATCAAAAGCCAAAGGTTCCCTTCTATCTGTCTCTGGAGTAGAATCTCTTATTCAGTTATTAATTGCAGACGAATTCAGGAGAACGTACAGCTCCTGCTGTGTGATTATGGAAATGCTTCTTAGCACATTTGTGAATTTTTGCATATTGATTGTACGAATCACCATTAATCAAAGTGTGTCACTATAGTCCTTAATTGCTCAGACATGCACCACATTTGTCAAGATGCTGATATGCAGTACACACGTCTCCTGTTCCATCTCATTATACAACACCTACCTTTCATCCGAATAGATTCAGCTTATAGACAGCATTTCATAATGCTTTAAATTTGGTTTTCAGTAGATGCCATTGCTAAATATAAAACACTGAATGATTTATTGCTTTAATTTCATAAACACACAGTCGTGAATCTAAAATATATAATTATCAGACACGTATATGCAAGCCCACAAACAAACACACACGCACACATAGTATTCCAGTCGAAACAAGCAGAGGGCACTGTGTGTGTTGACTCAGAGTGTCTCCGAGATTTTTCTGGGCGGTACAACCCACAAGCGCAGAAAAAGCCAGGGCAATCGAATCCTTGAATAAAAAATCCGCAGTCAAATGCATATGTATACCTCCCTATATTCTAAATCACAAACACTCACAAACTCTCATACGTTTTCAAATGGCCGCCTAATTTTTCTTGCTTACAATTCTATCACTTATAATCTCCGTCTCCATCTCCTGTCTCTACCCTCTCTCTCTCTCTTCCTCTCTCTTCCTCTCTCTGTCTCTCCATTGATAGAGGTAGGTGTTTGTAATTCAGCTCAGGGTGTCTGCTCATGCTCAGCAAGGGAAAATGAAGGGAGAGATCCTAAAGGCGATTGTGACTGGCTCACATACCTGAATGAAACCTTTTACTGCCTCTGTATGGGACAGTTTATAACAATTGTGATTACTTTGAAAAGATATGATACCAGCTACATGGTGACGAGTCCACAGTGTTAATAAGTTTTGTTTTTTTTTATTCACGGGTTTCAGTAAAAAAAGAAAAAGAAAGTGTGTTTAGTGTAGGAGCTTAAATACTGTATGGTTTTATAGTTCAGGAGATTTCTAGTGTCTGTGCCAAGGTACATTGACACTTTTCTGGCAGCTTATAAAGGATCCTCACATTACAAAAGCAGTTTGTTTGTTTTTTGGTTTGGTTTTTGCCATGTCTGAGAAACATGTTTGTTTGAAATCCACTGTGATGAAACAAGTTATAGCACTTAAAAAACACAGATTCCTCTCTTACAGCTGTATATATGCTGTTTCGTGGATTATTTGATGTCTTAATAGTGTGCATGAAGCCTCGACTCAATATATTACCAAAATAATAGGCACATTAAAAAAAGTGAACTGTGTAACATGTTTAAATGTTTTTTCTTTCTTGTTTCAAGATTTGCTGTTGCTTTTTTTTATAACTTTGTAGCCAAAATAAAAAACAGGTTAATGTAATCCATTATATACTTAACTCACTGTTTATGTACTACTTGTTCCTGCCCCTTTCAGATGTTCCATCTAATCCATACTCAGTACATCTTAGCTCCGTGGCCCAGCGCACAGCTACAGTGACATTTATGAAGCCAGACTCTCATGGTGGAGTTCCTATTGGTCATTACCTGGTCCGATACAAAGATATCAGTTCGACTGAGTGGAGAGATGTAAAATCACATGGAACTCAAAGTAAGTCTCATACTCTCAGACTCATCACTGGGTAACATGTATGACTAATATATAGCCTTGCTACAAAATAAAGAAATATTTGAAATAAAAGGTCTGCTATATTTGTCGGGACAAAGAGCCTGTTTCCACAAACACAAATATAATATAGATTTTTGTTTGAAGAAGGGTGGTAAAATGACCTTAAAGGTTCACTTGCCTTGAGGGGCTGAGTTAGCGAGTCATCCTAAGTGTTGGCCAAGATTGCAACGTTTCTGGATCCAAATTGATTTTTTTCCTGCACAACACTCGGAAAGGCTTGCGGGAACATAAAGGACAAATCAGACAGCCAGATAAGCAAGTTCAACTACTTAAAAGACCCAGAGCTAATATCCATAATGCTGAGAAGAGTTGTGCCAAAGAGGCATGATTGAGCAAATGGATAATTGGACTTTGCAAACCTTGGTCATGACTGAGGAAAGCAATCGGAATTTTGATACAGGGGCCTTAATCTATATTTAGCTCAAGTGTCAGTTAAATCAATTCTTTTTCCTTTTTTTCCCCCCTATTCTCTCCATTGTACTTTTATCTTGCTCTCACTACCTCACTGTCTTCCACAGCAATAGTGCTGCTCACTAACCTTGAGCCCAACACTACATATGAGGTTCGAGTGGCAGCTGTGAATGGAAAAGGCCAAGGGGAGTTTAGTCGTACGGAGAGCTTTCAGACATTGCCCATTCGTGAGTATACGCCAGTCAACAAAGCAAATTCTCTGGTGGCATGTATTTTTCAGCTTAAAAGAAACTAAACTGCTGCCTGCAAACACCCAGTTACACCAGTAGTAGTTATAGTGATGAATTGAAGTGATTGTAGTGATTTTCAACTTGTGTGTCTGCTTATGTCAAAAATTTGCCTTTTCACTGATCGTCTAACAAGAGTTTTTCATGATTTGTTAGATTTGTTTTAAATTTGTTTTGCACATATTATAGCCATCATAGGTATCTCAAACATGTGAATGATTCATATATATATATATATATATATATATATATATATATATATATATATATATATATATATATATGTATATATATATATATGTATATGTATACACTCTAATGTGACTTCTTTTTTATGTTCATGCAAGAAACAATACACACAAAAAAAAAATTATCAGAATAATCCAGTGCTGATTAGACTCCTATGAAAGCATGCACTGGAATGTTTATTTCCTTTTACACCACAGCAGATTGTTAGCATTATTGAATTGGCATTTATCAAAAATGAAACATTATTATCTCTGAAACAAGTTCATGCAATTGGTTGTATTTGAGAAGGTACAACCATCCCCCAAACAACCCCCACCCCCAACGCACCTGTCTCTCTCTGCTCTCACTTTTGCAACAAATTTACCCTGAGGGCCTTTACTTAGCACTTAATATTTAACTGTTTCTATACATGTTGTAATGTTTATGTGGAGTATCTGCCATTAATGTTTCTGTCTGTGCATTCGCCAATGTTAAAACATTTTCTTGTGTGTTGCAGGAGAGCCGAGTCCTCCATTAGTACAGGGACAACGGTGCATTGGAAAGGCTTACAGACTGGGCCTGGTTAAACAGGACGATGGAGGCATGCCCATCCTGGAGTATATTGTCAAATACAAAACAGTGAGTCATGAACATTTCTTCACATTTTATACAACTTTGATTTAAGCAATCAGTTACTATTAATTTGCATTTGCTAAGCAATAATCTAAGTGCCATATCTATAGTATATATATATATATATATATATATATATATATATATCTATATATATATATATATATATATATATATATATATATATATATATACTATATATATATATATATATATATATATATATATATATATATATGTATATATATATATATATATATATATATGTGTGTGTGTGTATATATATATATATATGTTATAGAGTGCTATAAAAGTCAACCTTTAGGCAAGCAAATGTTTCTTCTGTAGATAAGACTAATTAAAATATGTCAAAGCAGTGAGTTTCAGACATAAAGGTAAATTTGAGTTCCAAAAGTAGATTCTTTTAAATGCATTCGTTTCCATAGCAAAGAAGATAAGGCATAAGAAGATGCCTTCACTGCTAGTACAAAATTGGAGACTTGTTTTTAGAAGGGTTGACTGTGCACTAGAAATGCTTGAATTGGGGTGTGTGTAGGTGCTTTATCATCCGTACCACTCTCTATTACTCTCCAATTAGTCTCCAAAAGGTGAACGGTTCCTCTCTGTCAGTCACTAAAGTGGCGCAGAAGAGGCTGTCACATTCAGTCATCCCCATACAACACATCATTTATCAGATCCAAAAATGTCCCGTGTCCTCACAGAGCACATACCATATCACTCAACTCTGTAATGGAGTAGTACATCAAATATGAAAATATATACACACTTAATTTTTCTAATATACAGTATGGAAACTGTTTAAAGCTGATATTGCTTTGGAGCAGCAAATGTAGAGAGGAAGCCTTATCAGAAAAAGAGGCCTTTTTTTTTAAACAAAGATAAGGGCATTGTTCCCCTTAGAAATGCTAATTAATCCAGCAGGTGCATGTGTGTGTGTGTGTGTGTGTGTGTGTGTGTGTGTGTGTGTGTCCCTGAGTCTGTTTGTCTGTATGGGCAACTGTACCTGTGTTTGTGTGTACTCATTAAGAAGTTGCTCTGATTTTGGTGTATAGCTTGTTTATGGGATTAGGATCTGTTGTTGAGTAATCTGTGTTTACAGATCGCTGAACTCTAGAGGACGTCTGGCTTTGTCCTTCTTTCCTTCCATATCTGCTGCTGCCCCTAATTTACTCAGTCTCATCTCAAATCCTTCCCTCTTCTGTGACCCACATGGGTCCTTCATCCACATCATCTTTCTTTCTCTCTCTCTCTCTCTCTCTCTCTCTGTTTCTCTCTCTCTTTCTATCCTTTCTGTGATGTCTTAGTTTAGTGCATGCAGAGGTAAGAACATGGGAAATGGAAATGAACAGACATAGTGCCTGAGGCCTGTCAGGCGTGTGAAATGCATATTCAACCGTTTAGCTTTTAAAGAGATCTGGTAGTCTGAAAATGTCAAAATATGAAAAGGATGATGATTTTTGAGAAGTAGAGTGTGGGCTGGAGTTTTATTGCAGTACAGCAGGCAATATAAAAAGATAAACAGATTCACATATATATATGTACACAAATATAAACAGCAGTAATGGAAAATGTGTTTTGGGGTATACTTGTCATGTGACTGTGTGGGATTATAAAAGCTACAAGTGATTGTTTTTTTGTTATGGAGAGCAAAAGAAGTAAATGGCCGCAGGAGTTGCTGTGTTTTGTTTCAGATTCGGGTTAATCCTCCTATGTTGTTAGTGTGTGTGTTTGTGTGTGAGGAAGTAAGACATGTTTTCTGGAGTAGATTAAGTTAAAGAGAACAGTTATATGAAACAGATTATGTTCAATTCATCAATTTAACATCCTTACCCTTACAGACAGCTGGAATTTAAAAAATCTTGGACTGACATACTTTTGTGGGTGTGTTATTGTGTATGTGTTTTTTAGGATAAGGAGGACCAGTGGATGACCAAGGTGGTACCGGGTTCGAATGACTTTGTGCTGCTACAGCCTCTCCAATGGAACATGTTGTATGAAGTGGAACTCACTGCCCGCAATGTCAAAGGCCTCTCTGAGCCCACCTTTGTGAAGTTCTCCATGCCACAAAAGCCAGATATTACAGGTACATTCACCTCATGGGCATCTCAATATCTGAGGCTGATTCACTTCTCAATGCATTGTCAATTATGCAATACATTAAAGGTACATATATAGTGTGATCCAATTTCAATTTGATTCAAAACACTGTGATACAATCAAAAAATGGAATGCTAGATAGTTCAGTATGGTAAAGATACAGTTTGATAGGGGTTAATACAGACAGTTAAAGATAAACGTTCTAGCCCTTTGTAGCACATATAACCTATATTCTGTGTGGTTCTCAGGACACACCTCAGTTCCCATAGTGTTGTGATACATCGTATACATATTAAATATTGGTCACTAATTATTTGTCATGTTCTAATTAGTAAAGTATAAGTAACCTATAGTGCCTATAACCTATAACCTATACATATATAGTGCACAAAGTAGATATATAGGCTAGATCAGGGATCACCAACCTTTTTGTAACTGAGAGCTACTACATGGACACCGAGTCATATAAAGGGCTACCAGTTTGAAATACTCCTCTGAAATAACAAATTTACCTTTAGTATTCTTTATTAATTATTATTAATGATCTTTTCAACCATATATCAACCAAAAGATTATTATTATTATTATTTATTGATACTCATTTATCTATGTAAATACACTTGACAGTGACTATCAACAACGAATTAACTACATTTTACATTATAGACGCATTATAGATGCATCTCACTGATGAGTTGTGCACTTTTTATAGCAAGCCTGAGAGCTACTATGTGTCCTTGGGGGCTCTGGTGCCTACCCCTGATTATAAGATTACTGTTCTTACCCCATATGCTTTTCAGTATTGTGGGTCAGTGTTATTGTGCTCTTCAGATCTTACTTTAGATTTGAGAGAGAGAGAGAGAGAGAGAGAGAGAAACAGAGAGAGCTAGAGGAATATTTAGCAAATAAAGGTTACATGGCAACAGGTCAGTAGCATGATTGAGTATTAAAAGACAATCTTAGAGATCCAGAGCAGCTTAATTGTAAAGATTGGTATTATAAGTAAAGATCTCTTTATTTATAATACATAATATTGTAATAACATCCAGTGAATCTCAAGACATCTCTGTGCACATAGGGCATGTCTGAAAATCTAATTTTGGATACTGTTTGGTCCTTCAAGGACTGCACTGCATTAAAAAGCAGGTTTGATTCTGTAATTTTTTCTATGCCATCCACAAATACAGGTTAAAACTCATTGGACATTATGTAAGGAAGAAGCCATATGTGAACATGACCCAGATCTTCTCTCAGTAAAAGCTCATTTAAACTGTTCTTTAACATCAAGTAGTCAGATAATATCGGCACCATATCTGCCATAGCAAAGAGGAGTGAGACCATCCAGCTCGTTATCATCACTAACTGCATTAGTACTTATGGTAGGGGCAGCCTTTGTATCTGTTAAAGCACCATCAATGCTGAAAATTATATACAGGTTTAAGAGTAACATAAGATTCCATCCAGTCAAGATCTTTTTTTTTTATGGATGGCCGTGCATATTTCAACAAGAAAATCCTTTTTGCAATTATTATAACAGCAAAGTTTTCTAGTAGATGAGCCTGAGGCCTGCCTGCAGTCAAGCCTTTTCACCAATTTAAAAAATGTGGTGCTCCATGAAACAAGAATATATGGCAAAAAAAGAACGTGTGCTGTTGAGGAGCTAGAATCCTGTTATCAGGAATTCCGCTCTCAGAAGTCGACAAACTGATCTCAGTTCACAGATATGCATTATACAGACTGTTGTTAAAAGAAGAGGGATTGTTACACAGTGGTAAACATGGTCCCTAATATTTCTGAGACATATTGCAACCACATATTTAAAATCTCTATTTTTTTTCCTTACAATTTAACATTTTCTCTGTTTAAATATTGTATGTTTTCAATGTTCACTTGTAAAAAAAATAATATGGGTTTATGAGATTTGCAATTGCAAAATGGATTATATGATGATTCACAAAAAGACGATTTTACCAATACAGTATAAACAGGATCACCCTAACTATCGATTGTATATTCGTATCTGTGTTCTAGGTAGTGATATATTAATAGAGAATCACGAATCCGTTCTTATGTAATCTCTGATTATAATTGTTTGCAAGGTTTCACATTCTACCTACTCATACTTGGACAGCCATCATCATCATCACTGTCAGACTTTCAGCCCACAGAAACAATACTTTTCACTTAACACACATCAGGTCACACTTAATGACACTTAAAAGCATTAAAGGTTTGAGTCATTTAGTCTCAAGAGCTCATTGCTATGAAATCAGCAGCACTGGTGAGATATTCACGGCTCTGAATAGCTAGTGACTGAATATCTGTTCTCCTGGTTTTTGATAGATGTGAAATGGTTCGGTGAGTTCTGTCAGAGGAAGTGGAAGAGCATAGTGTTGATTGAAGCAAAAAAAAAATGGCAGTAGTATTGGAAGCAGTACTGGAGAGAACAGAGAGAGGTTGATGGAAAAGGAGACTGGTTGATTGGCTGTCCCCTCTCATTTTGCATGCTTTTTGCAGGCAAAGACCCAGGAGTGCTTTTCAACAAGTTTGTCCTTGTCTTTATTCACACCTCAAAATTACACCGAAATTACATCCACTTTATTCATAACAATGACTATCACACAGATGAGGTAGTCTCTTTCAATTAGCTTTTGTTCAACCAAACATGCGTTGAGCCCTCTCAACAAAATTGCAATTAATTTCCACGAATGCTTCAGAATTTCATGCTTTTGTAGTAGTATTCTTTGCAACATCAAAAGTACAGCTTAGAATAATGCATTAGTTTCCTACCTTTGTGAACCTCGTAATAAAACTATAGAAATCAGTACAAGCTGAAGAGAAACAACAATGCTGAAAATATTGCACATTGTAAACATCTGCCAGGTCCAGACTTAACATTAAATACAAAACAAAGGAACAATATTGCAATTGGATGAATTCAAATTGTAGGGAAATATATATTTTTTAATTACGCCCAAAACAGAGCAATAAACATTGTATTTCAGCAAACAGAAATATGCTATAACTAACCATTCTAAGAAAAATTCTTTACAAAACAATGTGTTGAATTAATTTGAAAGTTAATGAAATTAAGAAACGTCAACATCCCTCAATATTTATGACTTCTTGACAATCTTCTCTTAATTATTGAGAATTATTTTACAAAACCCAATTTTTTGGTCCTCCCCGCTCAATATTAAAGAAGTATATTATGGCCTGTAGGGGCACGGTGGCTTAGTGGTTAGCACGTTCGCCTCACACCGCCAGGGTCCGGGTTCGATTCCCGTCTCAGCCATGTGTGTGGAGTTTGCATGTTCTCTCCGTGCCTCAGGAGGTTTTTCTCCGGGTTCTCCGGTTTCCTCCCGGTCCAAAAACATGCACGGTAGGTTGATTGGCACCTTGGAAATTGTCCCTAGTGTGTGAATGTGAGAGTGTGTGTGTGTGTGTGCGTGTCCTGTGTGTGTGTGCGTGTCCATCCAGGGTGTATCCTGCCTTAATGCCCATAGACGCCTGAGATAGGCACAGGCTCCCCGTGACCCGAGGGAAGATCGGATATAGCAGTAGAAGATGAATGAATGAATGAATGAATATGCCCTGTCACTTAGAATTAGTGTTATACCCCTGTATATTAGTGTTAAACCTCCTCATTAATCTACATTATAACGTACAATTGTGAAATAGGGGCTCAAATGGAAAAAAAATCGGATACTTTCTTTCAAAACATCTTCTTTCTTTAAATCTTTTTCCTCAACCACAGGCAAGTGCACGCCTAATATAAAAAAGCCATACTTATACAAATAGAATTTGTACCATATCTGAGGGATGATAAATAGCTTATCCAGCATTTTAAATGGTCCCTCTGCAAACCAATTAAACCTAAGGTTAAGAGTGACATGGGACTGAAAATCATTCCAGTTGTTCCCCAGGAGAGTCAGAATCCATTTACCAATTCTCAGTATATCATAGCAGTTAGAGACTTGAAGACCAAGGGCTAACATGGTGCTTACTTTAGGAGTAAGGTTGGCCATGTCAAGCAGGTATTACCTCTTAATATATATATATGTGGATATGTATGTGTGTGTGTGTGTGTGTGTGTGTGTGTGTGTGTGTGTGTGTGTGTGTGTGTGTGTGTGTGTGTGTGTGTGTGTGTGTGTGTGTGTGTGGTGGCTGTGTGCGTGTGTGGTGTGTCTGTGTGTGTATGTGCAATTATAAGAATGAAATTTAAGTTGGCAGATAACCTTTCTTTTTATTTTTATTCAGTGGAAAAGAGCTTCCATACAACCTTGCAAATGCTCCACTTTTATCTCATAGTACTTTATTATGCTGGCTCTTTCTCCAAGGCTCTAACCATATATATGACTTATAGGTGGAATCCTGCTGACTAGTAAGTTAGTTAAAATACAGCTTACAACACAAAGCTTTTATTTCTGATCAGTTTCTTTGTGTTAATTTTTTTGTGTGTGTGCTCTCTAGCCTGTCAAACATTCTCAATTTCACCCAATGTTAGACTGGAATACAAAAATACAGAGCACACACAGAGAGAAACCTCTTTAGTTACTATCTAAAGTTCACCAGCTCACAACAGCTCAGAACATATTGCTGCTCATATTTTTGGCCTCTGACTCAGTAGTTTGAGTTTAAAACAAAAAGAAAAAAATCGGAACCGCACTGATACTTTAAATAATAGTAAAATGTTCCCCCAAACTAAACTCCTGTTTAGCACTGACAGTAAAGAGTTTTTACTAGGTTATAACAGTTATCTCACTGCTGATATTATTAGAATTGTACCAACCTTTAATAAAACCCTGTATTATATGGGTGGATAATACTTGACAGGGTGACCTTGAGTTTATAAAACTGAATCTTAGCTAAGATCTAGCTATCTCTGGTATCAGGCAGTAAGTCGATATCATAAGGGATCATCATCTTTACTCTTCCTGACAAAAACAAGTGTTATACTACATCATTCTGAAATATGAGACGGCTGTAGAGTGAATAAGAATGACAGTTTTAAAAGTAATATTAGCATATGAGTATGAGAGATATACCAGAACAAGATCATTGATTACCCTAAATAGAGGTGTTAACATTGGAGCATTCAGTAACATTATCTGTCACATTATTCTATATTATTCTAAATCACAGAATGTGATTTAGTATCAAGGGGGGACTGACATAAAGAACAAGGAAATATAGGGAAACAAAACTCTTATTTTAGACCATTTGTAGACTATATTTATTAGTAACTATTGTAGTGAATTAGCTTCTAAAAAATACAGGTAACAGGTTAGTGAATCAATATATATATTATATATGATTATATATATATATATATATATATATATATATATATATATATATATATATATATCTCAAAATGAATTGTAGTAGAATCAATGTTAATAATAATTAATATGTTCATCCAGCGAGCAGACAGTTTAATTACTTATCAATTCTAGCTATTCTATATAATTCTAATTATCAATGCTATCTCCCTGGCCAAGAAAGAACAACTCTCCAACTTTATAAATTAGCTGAATCAACATTCAGTGACTTTTAATTGTGAAAAACTCTCCAGCACAGGGACACATATTTCTTGTGAATATATGGTGTTTAATAAATGAGACTACACATAGCACAGAGCTAAACATACATAGAAAGGGAGAAAAAAAGAAAATAAAAATAAGAAAAATATATATATAGAGAGAGAGAGGGGCACGGTGGCTTAGTGGTTAGCACGTTCGTCTCACACCTCCAGGCTCTGGGGTCTTGGCCATGTGTGTGTGGAATTTGCATGTTCTCCCTGTGTCTCAGGGGTTTTTTTCTCCGGGTTCTCCGGTTTCCTCCCCCCTGGTCCAAAAACATGCACGGTAGGTTGATTAGGCACCTTGGAAAATTGTCTCCTAGTGTGTGAATGTGTGTGTGTGTGTGTGTCCTGCAATGGGTTGGCATTCCATCCAGGGTGTATCCTGCCTTAATGCCCATAGACGCCTGAGATAGGCAACAGGCTCCCCGTGTCCCGAGGGAAGATCGGATATAGCGGTAGAAGATGATGAATATCGATGAATATATATATATTATAGATATTATATATATATATATATATATATATATATATATATATATATATATATATATATATATATATATATCTATATATAAATATATATAAATATATATATATATATAGATATATATAGAGAGAGATCGAGAGAGAGAGAGAGAGAGAGAGAGAGAGAAAGAGAGAAGATAGAGAGGATAGAGAGAGAGAATATATATACGGTGAAAGAGAGTGAGAGAGAAGATAAATAAAGAAGTTTTAAAATCAAGTTTGATGAGAATCATCACCAAATTAAAATTCACCTTAATAAAGGTTAAACCTAAATACGAATCTAGCTTGTTGGTAAACTTGCATTGGGCTTGAGTGAGAGTCCAGATGTGGTAGACAAAGGAGATTCGTGATGGGTTTGTTAGGAGTGAGTTGGTTGCTCCATCAGGTTCTGCTGAAGATCAGAGTCCCCAGTGAATAGGCAAAGTCCTCAAAAGTGAAGCTGCCAGAAAGTCTCAAAGGGTTTGCATCCTGTCTCGGAGCAATTGAGCAATAAGAAATATGAAACTTTGCAAGGGAAAGAGTTTCTTTATCTCTGTTTATTTCTGGTCTGGGGAACTGAGGAAGTTTAACCCAAAATATATAAAATTATATGATACACTTCATGACCACCTATCATACATTATTGTTTAAGAAATCATTTTGATACCAAGAAGATAGACATAATTACAGCGGAGATACCTTGATATACCCGGCCTATAAGCATTTGCATTTACAGCATTTGGCAGACACCCATATCCAGAGCAACTTACAACTGAGCAATTAGGGGTTAAGGGCCTTGCTCAAGGGCCCACTAGTGGCAGCTTGGTGGTGGCGGGGTTTAAACCCGTGATCTTCCAGTCCAGAAGCCAATCTCTCCTTATCACTGAGCTACTGCCTCCCATTTAGAGCATAGCCAATAAAAACACAGAGTGGTACCAAGGTTAATAGAATAGGGGAGAATATATACAGTACGTGCATATCTCATACACGGTTTGTACTATTTGATTGAAGTCTAAATAAACAATATCTCCTTATGTGGTTGTGTATGTGTTGGGAGCATGGAGGTTATTCACGAGCACCCAGACATTTCTGCCTGGTGCTGGGTGTGAATATCTTCTATTTGAATATCTTTGAAGTTAAAGAGGAGACCACAGAGCTGTGTCGTGTGAATCACAGGGAGAATGTCAGGCCCAATTTATGATTTGTATGCAAATGTTAAACAGGTGACGGGGGTGCCTGGGGCATGAACCCAACTTATCAGCAAATGATCTTATGCAGATATTATACTATTCTTGTATTCTCAATTTATTTAATTTTATACTTCATTAAACAAATATATGAATATTTGTAACATAATTAAATCATTATAAACATTAACAGAAGATAAACATTGCATAGACATTAACTACACACAAACTGTTTTTACACTTTTGTTACACTTTATCCTCAATATGATTCTCAATAATGAAAACAACATACTATTTATTATAGAAAATTTTGATAGAGTAAACATGTGTCCTTTTTAGTGTTTTATTTCATCAATGTATATCAAGAGTTCTAACTTGAACTATCTTCAAGTTATTTTTTTTGTTTTGCACCACTAATCAAAGCTGTCAAGATCATTAAAAACAATTTAATCTTGTTAAAACCTGGTGAAACAGGCTTGGAAATCTGCCAATATATCAGTTGGTAATTACAATCTCATTCTGATTAATGACTTGAGTGATATGTGACAGTAACCATATAGGGGTATTTTTGTGTATGTGTTCTTGTATTGATTTCACTTCTAATCAGATATCTTCTATCATCTTCTCCCTCCCTTTCTGTCCTTCCGTTTTCATTTTCTCTACCTCCATTCTTTACTCTACCTCCCTTCCTGCTTCCATGTGCTCTTATTTATAATTCTGTGGCGTTGCTTCTTTTCTGTTTCCCTCTAAACAATCCTTTTCTCCTATTCCCACCTAATGCATAATGCAATGCGCTCGGGACCACAACACAAATCGCTGGGCTCTTTGTTTTGCTACCAACTGGCACTAAAATCCCTTATCTCCACTCCTATATAAGCCTTATTTAAGAATAAATAAACACACTTCCTGATTGCATTACTTCCCGGTTCACTTACGCCAAACCCCCTTTAAATATATCCTATTTTTGAGCAGCCCATCTATCATCAACTGGACATGGAATTCCCACACTTCACTCTGCTGGAGCAGTGGCACTAGTTGGAGCCATAGTGTCAATCGCTCTGCATTTGTGTCACTGTTGAGGTCATTCCATTTCCACCCTGCCACTGGGAACAGACTGAAAGACTGCGCCACAGACTTGCTTCCAGTTTTTCCACAAATGAGTCAAGCCTCTTGGGGAGATTACTGATTCTTTGCAATGTCGCCTGATTGCACGGGTGCACGTGATAGCACTCACCTGCAGCTCTGAGCTGATAACTAATGTTTCATTTCCATGTCTGCACTTCAGTATTATGGAGCCTTTACACCAAGGTTACTGCACTGAAACAGGCCACATTGTGCACTATATATTCACTTGTGGTTGTAATCTCTAAAAATCAGACTAGAAACCCAGTGTACAGTTTCAATAGAAATCAAAAAAGAGATGGCTCGTATTTGTATAGATTGTACTACTGTGTAAAATGTTATGTAATGCATATACATACTATACAATGCAGTGCTCATTTAACAAAAACAATTATTTCAATTACGTTAGACATTATTGCATTGACCTCAGGTTATTCAAAAACCATGATCTGTCCCTTTAAAATGATTACAATACACCACTAATAATGATCACAATACAGAAAAACATTGCATCACAAGAATGGTATACAGATGGCTTTTAATTTTATATACATATAATTCACCTTAGGAAAATAGTGTTTAATAGTATGAGAATAAAAGTATAATAAATAAATATATAAAATAAAGTCTTTTATCTGAAAGTTTAGCTAATTATACATTAAAATGTCATTAGGTTTGTCAATACTCGATTCTAAAACACAATAAAAAAGTATTGTCATAATAAATGACGGCCTTTCACAGAGCCCTATTACTAAAAAGTAAAAAAAAAAAAAAAAAAAAAATGAATTTACTGATTTGCAATCTAGGTCATTTAAAAGCTGATGGTCACAAGACTTCTCTAAAAAGTTGGTATGGGGCAACAAAAGCCTTGGAAAAAAAGATATAATGCTTGAGGAACAAATGATTAGGTTAATGAGCAACAGATCAATAATACTTTCATAATTTTTCTCAACATCATGTTGCAGGGACTTTGAATATCTTATCATCATACAGGATACATTCATCAACAGAGAAAATCTGAGGATTCTATGAGCAAGGGAAAGGGTGAAAATCAATATCGGATACTTGTGATCTTCAGGCCCTCAGGCGGCATTGCATTAAAAAAAAAATGTGCGTTTCTTTAATGGAAATCACTGCATGGGCTCAGAAACACATCCAAAAATCATTGTGTGTGAGCTCAGGGCTGTGTGTGTTCACAAATGCATGTTAAAGCTTTACCATGCAAAGATGAAGTCATATGTGAGTATAATCCAGACATACTGTCATGTTGTCAACACAAAGCTTACTTAAGAAAAGCTCATGGACTGAGACAAAGTGTTCTGTGGTCAGAGAAATTAGAATTTGAAATTATTTTTGGAAAGCATGGACACTACATCCTTTGAACTAAAAGGACCATCCAGCATTATCGTCAGCACTCAGTTTAAAACACTTTTAGAAATATATTTTGTTGTAGACCTTGCATATTTCAGGAAGGTAATGCACAACCGCATGGCTTCATACAGTAGTAGATGGTTCTGTCGTGTTTTTTCTAAACGTGTTGCAGACATTATTTTCATTACTAAATATGTGTGTGTGCGCCTATATATAGAAGAATAGAATAGGCTTTATTTGTCACATATACATTACAACACAGTGAAATTCTTTCATCGCATATCCCAGCTTGTTGTTGGTAGCTGGGTTCAGAGCGCAGGGTCAGCCATGATACAGCGCACCTGGAGCACAGAGGGTTAAGGGTCTTGCTCAAGGACCCATGGGTGGCAGCTTGGCCATACCAGGGCTCGAACCCGGATCTTCCAATCATCAGCCCAGGGCCTTAGACCATTGAGCTACACCTTCCCTCCTTCCCATATATATGTATTCCTAAATTAAATCTCACCACTATAAACATTTTACATGCTTTATTTGTAATATTGTGAACAAAATAGATATTTATTAGCGTTATAGAAACATTTTGTGGAAACATTTTGTGTAAAGTCATTCATGAACATACTGTATAATAAGTAAAAGCATTATAGCATTATAGTAAAAGGGCAAAACCTTTAAAGGCATACTTGAAGAGAAAATGCTTGAGATTTATAATAGGTTAGATTTGTTCTGTGAAACGTTTACGGACTGTAAATTTATTAAGCATTGATTTGAAGTTTTATTTACAGATGACAAAAAATGTATTGCAGACTAGATATTTATTTTTTATAACACAGTAAATGCTAAAATGATTCTTTGTATAGCTCAGACAAATTGAGAGCTAATACAGAAACAGATTTTTTTAGTTAGTATCACAACCTGCCAGAAAACTGCAGCGCTTTAATGATACTGACAAAAGCCTCAGAGTCTGAATAGTTCTCTACAAAAGTGGAATGGCTTTTTGTTGACTGTTCCAACTGAAATTGATTCCAGCAAATAAATTGGGTATGTTGTTTTATTGTTTCCCAATACAACTGATCACACTTGTCGTAAATAAGCTTTTCTTTTTTTTAGAGAAAGAAATCAACTAAATAAATCCAACTATGTGTACATGTAGTCATTCATATTAAAGTCTGATACATCCAGTCATAAATCTCATGTTAAACAGTTGCAAGAGTACAAATGCTTTAAACAAGATTCCCAAAGTTGACCTTGCAAACCTGCCATTTTAGGCATTTTTCCTTTCAGTGACTTTTATGAAATTACAAAAAAAAGCTATAGTAGCTTAAATAAAAAATATATAAGTTTTAAATAAAAAATATAAGTAATAATAAAATATTATTATTAATAAGTATTATTATTTAATAAATTATTATTATGAAGCATATGTTCATAAAAGCAGAACGTTCAGTAAGGCTTTAAAAGCACTATAGAAATTTCATTCTGAAGCTATTCTGGAAGAAACCATGCTTCAAAAAATATTCCCTGATTTGAAAGAGCAACTTTTAATTTGTGATCTCTTTCCCCATTTGTGGCAATCTCTATAATTTAACTAAATAGCGATCCTGCTGTGTTGAACTGTAGAGAATTGCATAAAAGTTTAAAATGAGCACATGATAGATAAATGCTAAAGACTGTAATATGCATGAAAATGCAATGCATTTATTTTTGTATCTTAGGCTTTTATATGTTGAATTCAGTATCAACAGAAAACAGGTTTTGTCCTGATTTTAGTAAATGCACATGCGCTGCGGCTTCTGCATATGCAAGCCTTGGAATTCACCTGTTCATCAGGCATTGTCTGCTAAAAAATTTCATTTTCCCCTATGGACTCCAGGTGGTAGCTTATTACTTTTCACATTTTAGGTACAACTTTACATGCACATAATGGTTACTGAGCCATGAGCCCAGCCCCTAAGCACAGCCATCTTGCCTTTGGATAATGGCCATCCCAGGGGCAATGACTCTGTTAAACTGGTAATGAGCAGAGGGTCACCTCTGCTTGGGGAGCATAATGTCTTAATAGGCTACTGGGTCTTTAAAGGATCATTATGGAGCTATGCCTCACTTGTTCCCTCAGCATGGACAGTGCTTGAGCAGGACTCATATTTATGTAATGAGCAGCTCACTAAATTGCAGACTGACTTCATACCTTCCTTCAGGGGAGGGTAAAGGTAATGACCACACAAATCAGGAGTTTTCTTTGGGTTTTAACATTAACCATTTATAAATCAGTGCTTAATTTCTGTGCTTGTTCAGTCTGCATAATGCAATATACCATGTTGTGGTTCATATTGGTAATTGATGATCTGTTGATCAGCTGTTGATCTTTTTACTTGAGTGATCTATGAATTCGGTTCTTTTCTGTTTTCTTTTATGCTGGGTACACAGAGTGAATTTTATAGTCTATTAAAACACACACACGCACACACACACACACACACACACACACACACACACACACACACACACACACACACACACAAATCCCTTCAGCTGTTTAGACTTTTCTGTTGTTTTACCTTGATTTTCTTATTTTATCATCAATATACCTTGATCAATAGCATATATTTGTTTAGAAGGAATTTTGTTAGTAGCCAAAAAAACTACATGACAGGTTGAAAGTTGGAAGGACACTGACCGCCTCAGGTCTAGCCACAACATTTCAATTGGATTGAGATCCTGACTCTGACTAGGCTAAACAAGAGTCTAAAACTTCTTTCTTTTAAGCCGTTCCTTAATTTACATAAAATTTACTCAAATATATGACTTGTTTTACCTATTTTCGGCCCAGATTCAGCTCTCAAATGTATGGAATGAGATTCTCTTCAGAAATATGTTCATAGGTCTGAGAATTCAAGTATCCCTGAATAATATGGAGTCGCCCTGGCTCAGAGGCAAAAAATTAGCCTACCTACACATTTTCAATGCCATACTTCACTGTTGCGAGGAGGTTCATTTCCTGTTATTCTGTGTTGGCTTTTCTCCAAACACGGCAGCTTTCCCATGTCTCCCCTCTAAACAAACATTTGCAATCGATCAACATACATCTGACATAAAAACAGGTCATGGTCGAATAAGAAAATCAAGATAAAACAAAAGAAAAGTCTAAACCACTCAACGGGTTCACAAAGTTTCCAAAAACAACATTTTTTTTAGGAACACGGTGGCTTAGTGGTTAGCACGTTCGACCTCATACCTCCAGGTTGGGGTTTGATTTTGTTCAATTCCCGCTTCTGCCATGTGTGTGTGGAGTTTCTCCCCGTGCCTCAGGAGGTTTTTCTCCGGGTTCTCCAGGTTCCCCCATCCAAAAACATGCACAGTAGGTTTACTGGCACCTTGGAAAATTGTGTGTGAATGTGAGTGTGTGTTCCCTGTGACCCGAAAGAAGATCGGATCGGATTCATCTTCTAGCGCTTTATTCTTTCACAGGGTCACACACACACACATATATATATATATATATATATATATATATATATATATATATATATATATATATATATATATATATCTATATATATATATATATATATATATATATATATATATAACCCCTGTAGGATTTCAGTTATCATAATAAACATGACAGTCAAAGATTGATGCACACAAGAAAAAGTTTCATGTCATTATTTTCGGGACATGTTCAGACAACTCGCTAATAGTAGCTATCAGTAAACAAAAACAATCTTTGGCATCAATATTGGTCATGTTATGACATAAAATATTATAAAAACACTTCTTAATCCTCTATAAATCATTAAGGTTATCTTCTTGCTGACTATCCACCTGACTTGTTTTCGTATATTCCCAGAGGGTGGTTTGAAGTTGTCACGTTAATTGCATCATACAGTTCCGCGTTCTATTGGTTCCTGGTTTGCTGATTGTCAAAGAATGGCCTGCTGATTGTAACATAAAGAAGTTACACAAAGAGGTGCAAAATATTTTGAAATCCTCAGGCACGGCCAGAATTGCATTGGAAGAAAAAAATGATTGCATCAGCCATTATCCTGCTGTCGGTGAACATGTCAAACCAACTATCAAAGACTAGGGAGTTTATCCAAGGATTATAGGAATCTTTTAGGATTTTTTAAATTTGTCTATGATCAAATCATGGCCAAAATTGCAGTGTGAGCCTCGAATTAGAGGGTTTGATTTGGCCAAATATTAGGCAATGTCTCCTAATCACACATATAATTCAGAATGAATTATGATTTAGACATTTGCAGCATTTGGCAGACGCTCTTATTATCCAGAGCGACTTACAATTGAGCAATTAGCAAATGGGTTAAGGGCCTTGCTCAAGGACCCACTTAAGCTTAGTGGTGGTGGGGTTTGAACCCATGATCTTTCAGTCCAGAGTCCAACACCTTAACCACTGGGCCATCACCTCCCTTTAGACATTTAGACATTTTCTTGTTTTATGACAGTTAAGAAATGCATCTGGCATCTTCACAACACAACTTCTTTAAATGGGCCTTCTTTGCAGTTTTTTGAAAGGGACATAGATAATCACAACAGGACAGGACAGACAATAATGTACTAATGTAGTATTTGGTTAATTAATTTAGTTGATTTACTTTTTTGTTACAGTATCTCACAAAAGTGAGTACACATCTCACATTTTTGTAAATATTTTATTATGTCTTTTCATGTGATAACACAGAGGAAATGTAAAGTATTGAGTGTACAACTTGTATAACTGTGTACATTTGGTGTCCATTCATGTCTTATCCCACAAAAGTGAGTACACCCCTAAATAACAATGACCAAATTGGGCCCAAAGTGTCAATATTTTGTGTGGCCACCATTATTTACCAGCACTGCAATAACCCTCTTGAGCATGGAATTCACCAAAACTTCACAGGTTGCCACTGGAGTCCCTTTCCACTCCTCTACGACGACATCACAGAGCTGGTGGATGTTGGAGACCTTGAGCTCCTCCGCCTTCTCACTGATTCTCAATACGGTTTAGGTCTGGAGACATGCTTGCCCACTCCATCACTTTTACCCTCAGCTGTGTAGCAAGGCAGTTGTCATCTTGTAGGTTGTGTTTGGGGTCGTTATCATGTCAGAATACTGCCATGCGGCCCAGTCTCTGAAGGATGAGGATCATGCTTTGTTTCAGTATGTCACAGTACATGTTAGCATTCATTAGGACAGCAGCACTAATGCAGCCCCAGACCATGACACTTCCACCACCATGCATGACTGTTTGCAGTCTTTCTTGTTTATCATCTTCAGAAGAGGCTTCCTTCTGGGACGACAGCCATGAAGACTAATTTGATGCAGTGTGTAGCGTATGGTCTGAGCACTGACACGCTGACCCCACACCCCGTGAATCTCTGCAGCAATGTTGACAGTACTCATACGTACAGTATATTTCCCAAACAACATCACTGGATATGACGCTGAACATGTGCACTCAACTTCTTTGGTCGACCATGGTGAAGTCGGTTCTCAGTTAAACCGTTGTATGTTCTTGACCACCATGATGCAGCCTATAGCCTATATAGCCTATGAAGCCTATAGCTTGTATAGCCTATGTCATCTTTATGTTAAGCAACTACTCTTTTTTTCATATCCAAGCACAGTGCTGGAGAGATGATGATTAAAGATGGTTTATAGCTGCAGGATCTGTGCTACTTACAAACACAAGGAACAATGAAGTCTGTTTATATAACAATATTCCTGAGACAAATGCGAGGCCATCTGTCTACATCTGAATAGATAAAGAGGGAAAAATCTACATGCTGGAATGGTAAAAGTTCAGGATTCCATATACAGGATCCTAAACAAATATCATTGAACGAAGGTTACAATTTGACCGTAAAAAAAAACAGAATACATTTACTACATGTTGTTCTTAAAGGTGGTGTCCTTATTGTTTCCCAACTGGATTCTGAATGTTAGCGAAGACCATCCAATTATTATGAAGGGCTCAATAAATAAAACATAGACTTGACCAAGGGTATGTTTCCTTTCTACCCAAATCTAGCAGAAATCTAGCTGTGTGAAACTGTATATAATTAGCATATAGCTAATACTCTCCTGCATCAGAATAATACAGGGGTGGGCAAACTACGGCCCGGGGGCCACATCCGGCCCCTTGGTCCTCCTTTAATAATCCTCCGGCCCGCTGAACTGAACTGCTTCTTTTTGCCGCACGAGAAGAATGTATGCCACACAGCAACGCTAATCATTTTGGAGTATGCTCATGTGCTTAATTTTGCAGTGTATGAAGGACAGTAAATACAGCCATTTTTTGTTGTTGTTTTTTCTTTTCCTTAAATAGAATATGGATAGTGGGTAGCCTAATGAACATGATGATTTTAACACTCTTTACAAGACAGAAATAAAAACCATATTGAACATAACATAAGTTCGGGCCAGCGTTCAACGTTATTGTTGGTTCGGCCCACGAACACACTTCAGGTTTCTCATGTGGCCCTTTGGAAAATATAATTGCCCACCCCTGGAATAATAGCTGTATTTTCCTATGCTAATCATTTTGGCATGATGCTATAGTTGCATAGGACAGTAAAAACCATAAGCGTGCCGTATTTTGTTTCTGTTTGTGAGAGGCATTTACCTTATATACTTGCTGTATGTAAACAAAAGTGTTGTGGCAACAGTTTCATGTTATGTAATTCTTTCTTTCTGTGCCCGAGAGACACCACTGTGAAATGCCACACTGTTCTGAATTGGTGGGGTTTTGTAGATTTTAACAATAAGAAAAAAGAAGTTAATACTGAATATATTCAGGGTGGCATGCTGGAATAGTGATTCACTCCTGATGTCAGGCTATAATCTTTGTGGAGTTTCACATGACCTGTCTGCTCCTTGGATGGTGACCTCTCTTCCCATTCCCTCCAGAAATCGTGCTGGTAGACAGTCTAACATAAATTGTTTATAAGTATGAGTAAATGTAGGTAAATGTGCATTTTGACTGATGTCCACTTTAGGGTGAATTAAACACAGAATCCTTGAAATTGGCTAAGAATCCAATAAGATTGATTTTTTTATTGAATGTGAATGAATGAATGAATATGCCTCTGTAAAATGCTTACCCAAAGAACGTTTTCATGAGGTCGGCTTGAGATCAGCAACCTTTCTGTCAGCATGGAGGAATGTCACTGTTTCCAAACTCACAAAGCTGCAAACTTTTTTACATTCCTACTTAGTAATGTATCACAGTGACAGGGTCATTAAGCCTTATGCATGATTATAAGGATCATTAGCCTGTCAATCAGAAACTAGGTATCCACCCAAAGACCTCCCCTTAGTGTGAAGGTTCCGGCCAGGCATGATCAATCGAGCCTGAATTATTGCCGCTCATTGCTAAGACTCAATTACCACTCGGAGTTAATTAATTGAGTGCGTTGAACCCAGATGCAGACGAATCACACCCATTTGTGGAACTTCAGGATAAGTAATATTAACGAGATGCTAAATTGAGCCTCTAATGACATTATAAATCAACAACAAATCAGTTTAAAGAAAGGGGGCACATTCTTCAGAGGGGAAAAGATGTAGAAAAATGAATCTACTACCCAATAAGCCATTGAGGAGATTGTTACATCCTGCACACCGAACATCAAGAGTAAAAACCTGTTTAAAATCTGAAGTGTTTGAGAGCATGTAGCATACCCCCATTATTTACAGTGCAGTGTTGTGTAGCTGCCTTTAAACACATACTGATAACCTAGAATAGACAAATTGGTATAAACATATTCCTTTTTATTAATGCTATATTTAACTGTGGATTTACCTTCCATTATCTGTAATTTCTTATATCATTATACCTCAAAACATGCGAATCTTTAAGTACTGGTATATGCCAGGGTTCTTCTGGAGTACTAGACACCACTCAACTCTTTCTTCTTCTTCTAAATCTCTTTCATTTACCTAACTTGCCGTCATTATGTCTGGACAATATGTCTCCCTATAGATGGATGGAATGTTAAGTTAATGGCAGCGCAGCTCTCAGCAGCCTGGGTGATTGATGTGTTTAGGCCCAGAGAATGGCCTGAAAATGTTATTTTCAGATGGATTCTATCTCAAAATGCTGTTACAGACAATACCTCATTTCCGATAAAGCTCATATGTAGCATCAGCCTTTTACCTATTACAAAGCCAAACATCCTGCATGACTTTAAGCCTTTATATTATACCACAACACAATGCTACCTGGCTTATTTTTCTTCACAAAGAGGAAATGTGGACGTTGCCTTTATAAAACCGGTAAAGGTATCCTGCCGTTTATCAACATTAAATAACCTGGCTTTGCAAAGCTATACTGTTTACTTACTCCACTGAATTATTTCTCTCGTCTTCTTCAAACTGTGTTTCTTCTTCTCACTGCTTCAAGCCCTATATCCCTATCATCCAAAACAGAACTTGTATTAGGAAATATGTATAATGACATGGTCTAGCACTGTATTATACTTTGGGTGTTCATTGGAAAGCTGCTTTTAAAGAGATTTAAAAGTGCTAGGTATATATATAGCTTCTAAATAAATGTTTACTATGTATATACTGAGTATAACTGTATACACTCACTTTTTTAGGAACATGGCATTTATCCAATTAGCCATTCGTGTTTAAGTAGCACAATGAAAAAAAAAGTGAAAGTCTATTTAATTTTCACATCAAACACAAAAATGAATAAAAAGTATGATGCCAGCGTCTATGTAGCACAGATTTTTGGTACCATGTGGGCTAGTTTGTGTATTTCAGATGCCAATGTTTTCAGATTCTGTGCTAATGGTAGATTCAGATTCATGTTCGTCTTGTTTGCTGAACAATGGAAATCCCAAAGTAGGCTTCTGCTGTTGTAGTCCATCCAGCCTTAGGTTTGGATGTTTTGTGTATGCCTTTTTCGGTTCAGCTGTTAAAACTAATCTGTTTATGCACTAATAATGTTTCCACTGGTTTTAATCTGGCTTCAGCATTCGATCTGCTCAGTGTGGTATTCAGTGCAAGCGCATGTGTAGCTGAGTGTGCTTTGTGTGTCCTGTCTCAGCAGACTCCCTGTTCAGCAGCCTCGGTTTGGGTGCAGTAGTGGGACTGGGTATGGCAGGCCTGCTGCTGCTGCTTGTGCTGGTGGACATCAGCTGCTTCTTCCTGCGCCAATGTGGCTTGCTCATGTGCATCACCCGCAAGCTGTGCAGCAAGAAGACCGCCACCAGTGGCAAGAGCAAAGAAATGGAAGAAGGAAAAGCCGCCTATCTGTGAGTGTCCCTGAATGCCTTGTGCTTTGTTTTGAATGATTTGTTCTTTGTCGCTGCTTACTCATCTAAGTACTTGCTGGGTTTATTTTTTTTTTGTCGGCTCTTCAAGTAGCTGATTTATTATTAATATGTTTATTTTCCTGAACTTCTTTTTCCTTTTACCCTAATACACCGTTTCCATTATTCTATTCAATTTACTTTGCGTCATTCTCATTTTCATGCTCTGCACTACTGTCTGATGGAAAGTAAGTAAAACATTTATTACATGCTGCTAGCCACAATGTGGAACCTAACAGCAGGGTCTTCCTCATGAACAAGTAATATGTTTATTATAAGCAGCGAGCGACGCTGTGGAACAAAATAACAGTATCTTCCTTACACAAGTCACTTTTTGTTCCATGATGTGACATACAGGAAGCTGTGTATCTATGGGATGGCCCAGAGGAGATATGTTCATTCTAGCGAGACTCTGACCTTTTGTTGAGGTGCTTTATCTAACTTCTTCATGTCTGCTGCCAAAAAAGTGTCTATTCTCGAGTCATGTAATGTGTCTCTGAGACATCCTCTAGCAGTTGAGAATCAAATCCTGTCACGTTTGCTTGGCTATGAGTTCAGAAGGATTAAGGGGCGAGATTGCCTTCAGTTCCAATAACAAGTAGCAGGGCTTTAAAAGACTTCTTTGATACTCTCTTACACAGACTGTGGGATGGCCAGATAGGCCTCTTCTGATTCCACACTGTCCTAAAGCCTCCCTCTTATAACCTTATTAGAACCCTGATGCTCCTTGTGAACAGGGAAGCTGGCTTGCTGACGAAAAAAAAAAGAATGCTATAAAACTGTCGCACAGCAATCTCTGCGATCAGCAACGCCACATGCTTCCTCAAAACATCACCATGCTTCCATTGCATGTCAAAACGCCACATGTCCAATGCCTCAACATTATCAACCTGAAATCAGTTTAGTGGCATGTGCTAGTATGGTAGATTCATTTTTCTGTATTCGATGAGATAGTGTGAATAATGAATAGTATAGATAATTCAAGAAAGATATATAGCTCTTTAATGAAGCAGTCAAAAACACTCACTGTCAGTGTTTACTGTTACATATTAATTATAAAATTCTGAGAAATTTCTGCACCTTTCTAATGCACTCATTTGGTCTTAGTTGAAGTTTTATTTCACTAAATTTAATTATTTATAATTTCTATTATAATTTAATTATGAAATAAATGATTATTTTTTTCATATGCACAAACACACTATTGATCCACAAATGTCACAGAATTACCTGTGTATGGGCTTATGTGTGTGTTGTACATAAATATTTATACAAATAAATACATAAATAAAAATCTGTTCATGTATTTGATGTATTAAACCATACTGTTTTATATGCATCATGTATTAGGTTTCATTCTTAATATTTATGACCTAACGTGAAAACATTGGGTAATGGGTTGCCTTCATACATGATAAATCAGTTATAGATCACAGTGTCATTCTCATTACCATGGTTAAAATCTGCTAAAGTATAGATTTTATGAATTTAGATTCAATTAATCACTGCTTTCTGATGCTAAAAAAGTTCTTCATGCTATTCAAATATACATGATACATGATGATAGATGAATGTACTTTTTTACAGTGACTAAAGTATTAGGCCAAACCCAAAACTCAGATAAAATACAGGCCAGTGCAAAATACAGCAATCAAATTATTACATACAATAATAATTCATGCTTGATCATCCATGTTAAGCATTCAACGGTTAGCTGAATTTGACCTGTAAAATGTGTTGTATCTTTGTTCACTCTCTCCAGGAAGTTGCCATTAAAAGAGGAGAATGGCAAAGAGTCTCTTAAACCGGATACGATCGAGATTAAAGTTCATGGTGACAACAGTCTACACACGGTGCCGGATGACAGCAGAGCGTAATGGAGCAGCTGCCGTGCACTTCGGGGACATGCACGAGCTATCCAGACACCAAAACAGCAAAAACCCAGCAAGTTAATGAGAAAACAAACAAGAACATGGCTGAACAAGTCCCTTGCAAGAGACTGATTGTCAGGGGGATCCACAAAGAAACTGTGTACATATAAAAAAGAAAAAAAAAAAAAAAAAAAAAAAAAAGAAAAGGCTACACAGCAGTTGTTTTGTGATACATCTTTCAGAGGAGGCCTCTCTACAGAAAGGCTCTTGTTTATCTGTGATTGTTGTTCTTTCTTTTAAAGGCTGAAGCTTTGCGTGTGATTCTCTGTTACCGGAAGCGGTTTGATATGTGTTCTTTTCCCTACTATTTCTCTCACTCCAAGCTCGAAACCACATGCTCTTCACTTTACCAGAGAGAATTCATATGCACAAACACACTATTCATCCACAAAGGAATAGATTGCATCATGTCACAGTCTGACCTCTGTGTGTGGGCTTATGTGTGTGTTGTGGTATTGGGTAATTATAGTGTATTTCTGTTCTTGCCTTTTGGCCACTGTGCGGCATCAACCTTGGACAGTAGTGTTTATTAGAATGCTACAGCTGTGACGTTAGCGGGACACAAACTTGAGATCACCTTTATAGCATTCCCTGGTTCTGTCCATCATTGCTTATGTCCATACTCATGCACTGAAATAAATATTTTCTCAAAATGCATTCTGTTTAAATAAAAAAAAAGAAGACAGAATTTAAGACTACAATCTCTGTGGAATGGATCCCAGCATAGAAACTTGAACTCTTCTGTTTCAGTATTATTGAGGCATCATTTTTGTTACTGCTTACTGCCTGTCATTTCCGTATATGGTGCGTGTGTGTGTGTGTGTGTGTGTGTGTGTGTGTGTGTGTGTGTGTGTGTGTGTGTGTGTGTGTGTGTGTGTGTGTGTGTGTGTGCGAGCACACGGGCAGATGTGGCAGTATGTTGTGGTACAGTTTGTGAAAAGTGTAAAATAAAAGAGAAAGTATAAATGATACACGTGACTTGCAAACACTTTATGTGCTGCAAGTCCAAAAGAATACACTTAATAAACATATGCAGCTGATGAAAATGGGATCTGCATACATTTCAGTGTATATATATATATATATATACAATTACTTTTGCAAATGAAGGGAACAAAGGTACCACTTATCAAATGTATTTGTGTAACACCGACTGTGCATTTCATAAGACATGTATTGCTTGTTGGCATTCCTCATTAAAATTTTCATAATAGGGCTTGACTGTGTCAGTTTGCAGGAAAGACAGGTATTGTTTCCTGCATCTGTTTTTCATTGCTGGCCTTGTGTGCAAGTTGTTCATCATTTGCAATGTTTCTCCACAAATCCATTAATACGCTTTACCAGACTCTGACTCGTGACTCATTCGGATGGTCAGTGTTCAAATGAACAAACATGAAAGATGAATACACATGTAGTGTTATAGAATCCCAGAATGTAACTGAAGAATAATGCTCTGTCTATGAATACTCTGTACATGGATTCATTGAAGTAATGAACAAACCTGTAAAATCTCACAATCCAGTCGACCTGATTATAGCATATTGTAACTTGTAATCTGATTCCTTCCGTCAATTTGAAATACAAAAGGAGAAAAGCAGTTGCACAAACAAAGTGTAGTGCTATTGTAACATTCCATATATTGGTCATTTCATTCGACAAGTCAATGTTAATAGTTTGGCCCTGAAATGTATAGTCAAGTTATACCTTAAATGCATTTCCCATTCTTTAAGAGTGAGAAATTCTGCCATACTGTATGTAGAGTAAAGAGCATTTCAGTCTTTAAATACCACTTTGCTTTTTATTCTCAGTCATAAACTCGGTTCTATTTCCTCTTTATATTAGGTGAGATACGCTCATCTGATTGGCTGGTCTTAGTGCATTAGTATAGAATGATCTACATGCACTTAGGGCAGCTCGGGCTGTAGGGCAGATCGTATTCTAGAAATGCTGTTTTGAATGATAGCACACAACAGTCAATTACAACCAATTTTACACTCTTTCACTTAGTGCAACTGGCCTTGAGTTCCACTGAGCAGTCTTAAGTTAAAATCTACACCTTTAAAATGTTTAAAATGTATAACCTGTTCACAGTCTCCCAATTAAAAGTCTCATTAGGTCTTTTGAGATCATCTGTTTAACTGAATCTCAATCAGGCAGTGTCATGTTTCATTCATCCAAATGATTTCTCCAAAGGCTCCACACCTGTGCTGCTTTTTAAGTATTACAATCACTGTAACAACACTGTCAGCCAAAATAAAAATACGGGAATGTTTGTTCGTTTACATTCAGATTGTCTGCAACTTGGGGAAGGGGGGCTTTGGGGTGGGATGGGGTAGTGTTGTCTATCCATAAACCCAGCCATACTTGTGGAACTCTTGTAACCCAGTGTAATTTTCAGCTGTAAATAAAAGTGTCCTGATATTAAAAAAAAAAGAAAAAACATAACAATGTGACTCCTTTATGAGCTACATCAGCTCTCACCACACCTCAAGGTTAAGTCCATAAACTACAGAGAATTCACAGTGTAACATTTACAGAGGATCTTGTCAGAATATATAACTAGGATTTAAAGTTTGGTGTCCAAACTTTGTGTCGTAGGGTTTATCATGCTTAAAGGTCAAGAAATATTTAAAAAAAAAAATCAATTGAGTAAAGGTGAATAAAGGTGTATGTAACACTCTTAGAAAATCAATGTGAGAGCAACATCAAAAATACAATGGGATATGACGTTTATCAGAGATGAATATGAACTTATATTATCCACCAATTTGAGTTGTACAGAATGCTGTTTATGTGAGTTGCCAAAAAGGTCAAAAAAATATTTAAATGCGCATTACATTTTTAATGTTGTTATAATTTTTACAAAACCCAATATGAATACCAGTCTAATCACTATTCATCTGTGCCAACTTTCATTATGGGACTGGGAGAGAACACAGCGACAAATGAATTCTGTTTCACTATGTGATAACGTTAACGTTGTATATACAGAGTACTACGGCTACACTTGGCAACTAGAAGTTTCTTCCTTAAGGATTTTTGAAAAAATAAAAATAAGAGTCAAGGAAGAGGAGAAAAGGATAAAATATGTCTAATGTTCCTGAGCTCCTGTGACTCACCCTGACAATTCTATAAAAAGTAATTTATAGTCAACTTTGTCAGTTGAATTTGGTAAGAATTTTGTATGTATACATCATATACCTACTCATACATGACAAATGTCACCACACACACACACACACGCACACGCACACACACACACACACACACACACACACACACACACACACACACATCCTGTTAAAATAAACTTTGACAATTCTGTGCCTGACAGAAGGAACAACCAATATGATGTGTGTGTGTGTATGTGTGTGTGTGTGTGTGTTTGTGTGTGAGAGAGAGAGAGAGAGAGAGAGAGAGAGAGAGCATATAATATAGTTTAGCATTAATATTTATATTTTACTGGGTGAGAAGGGGAGTGTTTTCATTTCCTGCTTTTTAGCTAGCGTGCTAGCTGAACCTGACTAGTAGCTAGCAGTTTTGCATTTCAGCCACAGTTTTATGATATTTTAAATGACACGACACACATACTTTACATTGCACATATACTATACATTGCAAGGATTTGCACCCTCTACAAAACCAAACTTAATCAATCCAAATCTAAAAAATCTTCAGTAAAATCTTCTACAGCTTAAAGTAAATAAATACATCAACATAAATGTTAGCTTGATTTAGGATATTGACCATGGACGCGCAGAGCCATAAAACAAACTGTAAAATCAACAAGAAATGCATGTTTTAAGCTTTGGGGATATTACTTACAGGAGACATAGCATCCCAAATGCATAGTGTAGCAAATCAAAGTTATAAATATAACACCAGTTTTTCACTGTTAGGTAGATCAAATTACACTTCTGCAGTCGATAATAGAAAACAATAGGGAATGTTTGACAGACACACGCAGAGTTAACGTTTTGTATTACACTACTTTCTTGCGATATGGAAAATGTTCTCTGTTGTGTTTGTGTATAATGTCACATATTGTCAAGGTAAAACATGCAAGGTAAAACAGTTGTTAATAGCAAGTGTAAAAAGATGCAGCTTTTACAGGCTTTTTTATAGCAGTGGTGTGTATTTTGAAAGAATAATGTTTATTATTATTCTTTGTTATAATTGTTAATGTCAGTCTCTTTAGGATTTTTCTAAAGATGAAAATTAACATGTATGTTTCTACATAGGCATAATTATTTAAATAAGTAAATTGATATTAACTTGATGTGTCATTTTTTACAAGTGTATCCTCTCGTACTAATTTAAATGTGGTTATTATAAGGAATCTTAATCACAATCTAGGATTTTAAAAAGTTGATGTGTGATGTTTTAAAATGGAAAACTGTTTTCGTTATTAGTTACTGTAGGGCAATGCAGACCAAGTGTGCTGTCTTTTCTCTCTAATATCAAGACAAGCTTGGTCAATAGCCAAACGAACCAGATTGTGTTCCTTTTTGGCCTCCATACTCTGTGTATCACTGTCAACTTTCCTTATCAGTATCACAATCAGAAAGAGCTTTATTGCCAAGTTTGCATTTACAAAGAAATTGTTTTGTTGACAGAAGCTTCCAATTGCACATTTCTTAATGTAGGATGGAAAGAAAAAGTAATGTAATGAAAGAATTAAGCTTATTGCACATTTGAACAAAGGGAATAGCTTTTGTCCAAATGTGGCAATACGCTTTATCCTTTCATTACTTTTTCTTTCCATCCTGTTCTTGAATCTTGTTGCCATGATAGTTAAACATTTCCACCTATTACCTCTATAACATTTGTCTATAAATACCACCTGTGTTTTGTATTTATTTTTTTTGTATTTTTTTGTATTTATTTTTGTATTTATTGTTTTGGTGTGCATTTCTAAAAATAATACCTTATTTAGATGTTTTTTTTCTTCTTTTTTTTTCTTGTGGCTTTATCTATTAGGGTTATTTGTGTTTTGACCCTAAGTTACAAGAATCTTTTATAGGTTTCATAACCCCCATTAAACTCAATTTCAGCACATCCCGCATTAATACTCCCCCCACCTGTTTCTAGGATTTATATTAGGCAGATCAAAACATGTGCAAAGCCTTGTCATGCATTTAACTGCTGATTTAATGGCAAAGTTGTCTTTAATAGTTCATTCTAGCACTGTGTGGGAAGGAATTAGGCAGAGCTTAAGAATCTATTTAAACTAGCAACAAACAAAACACGTTTGTCAAAGGGACAGACATCAGTCGAGTCATTAGTCCTGTGAATTTGTGCTTAATGTACCATGACTAAGCCTTGATGCAGTCTCTTCACTGACTGTTATGACTGCATTGAGTTCCTGCTGTTTAGGTATGAGGCACTTCACTCACTCACTCACTCAATTTTGCTTACGCTTTTCAAGCAGCTTATCTGGAGAGGTGTGACCCCTTAAAAATTAGCCACAAAGCCCTCAGCCATGACAACTTTCACAAGTAGAAAACTTAATGGAACAGATTTACCACAATTTACTCTATACAAGCAGTCCCCTTGTATAAATGTCAGATACAATTCTTCTTGCAGTAAAACCTCACTATAGTAAAAATGACACATTTAACATTGTTAACAATAATTGAACAATTCTATACATATTTTAGTTGTGTCTTGCATCTGTCATGCAAGTCAATATGAATGATTTTATTGTAATAAATAAAATATAAAAAAAAACATAAACAACAAATGACATCAGTTCATTATATAGTCTTAAAAAATCAAGCCAAATTGTGTAAAAAAAAAAATACAGTGTTACAGCTTTTATTAAAAAAAAAAGGAGCATTAGATTCTGCTAATCAAATTGTTCAGACCATGCTCTTAATCATGTGCCAAATCATGTCCAAAGTCGCTCAGGAAGTGACTTCACCATCCAGAAGTATAAGTATATGGCGATAGCTTTGATTGAAGGACCTTGTCCATCTCAATAAGCAGGTCAGCCTGGTAGGCCTGTAACAGCACCATGGTGTGCAAGAAAGTGGTTGTCTGACCTACCACCAGGCTTTAAGGGCAGAGCTGAGGTCTTGAACGCAGCAACATGGGAGGGAGATAACTGGCTAGTGTCTTTTTTAACCGGGGGAATGGTCTTATAACTGTTTTGTTTCAGCCCCATAACATTTGAATAAAATGTACTGTCAGGGCTGGAGATGACAGTTGAGTCCAGGACCTGGAGGGAGAACCTATATTTATATATGAATAGAATTTTTTTTTTACAAACAAATTTTTTCTGACTATGTTAGATTAGGTTAGGTTCTTAGGTTATGTGTTCATTTTATGTTTTAACCCTTCCTCTTTTGACTGCTCCCGTTAGGGGTCTCTTCAATGGTGGATCATTGTTTAGTGATTCTCATATTTGGTTTGGCACAAGGAATTCAATGTCCTTCCTAACACAACCCTGATTTGCATGATTTAAAACACCATGATTACTTAAAACAGTTACAGGAATAGCTTTCTTTCTGCTGTATGTTGAGTTTAGTTTCACTAATAATAAATATGCATTGGCATAAATCATTTGTCCATGCCCATGTTCATTAGAGTATTAAAAACTTGAAAAGTAATAGTTATGGTACATTAGATTAGATTATATACTTTTTATTTAAGTACATATCAAAGGCGATACTGCTGTACTTAACTTGAGTAAAAAAAAAACCTGGTCAGTACTTCAGATTTTACCAGAGTATTTTATTAAAGTACTTCTTTTATAGTGAAGGATGTGTTCACTTTTTACTACCTCTGAATGTGGCAACAGTGTAAAGATGAAAAAAATTCCAATCACAAGGACGCAAGAGGCTTTTTAGATTTTCTAAATAATAACACTGTTCATATCACTAACACAACAAGCAGATGTTGGTCATCTGGATGTTTATGTAACATTGCTAACATTTATATTAGCTATCTAATCAAGATACGGAATGTGAGTTAATTTTGGGTTGTTTTTTTGTTTCTTGTTTGACTTTTTTATTTTTTGCTAGGTGATGAACAACATCTGTGCAGTCCACACTGATTAGAGCTTATCCCAAAATCATTTTATTCCTTTATTACAATCCAATCATTTGCCATCGAGACAGATACAGTCTATTAGTTTAACAGGCTTTTTCAGACTGCAGTGATTGGAATGCAATTAGGCTATACTGTATATGGAGGTTTCAAAAAGTCAATTTAATCTAATTTATTTTCTTTTTTTAAAGGAAACATTATGAAAATCAAGATTTAAAAAGTATAATAGTATACAGGGGTACAGAGAAGAGGAGGTGGAATGAGATAGAATATGAGAGAAAGACCACAAATAGGTAGAGAGACAAAAAGTTGAAAGGTTGATAATGTTACATGTACGGTTGATTATTTGTGGCTATGGTATGAAGACAAACATGACAGATTTAAAGGATTCAGCTTCTGGTACTTAGGCAGCCACGGTCAACAATGGCAAATAGTAATGTGCAAGGCATAAACAAAAGTGTAATCCAAGGAACAGGCATAGGTCAAGGCAGGCAGGCAGCCAATAATCATGAACGTCAAAACAGTCTTATGTCAAAACAGTTTTAGCATGGGATATGGAACTTGGTCATCGGTGGAATATATGAACAAACGTGAAAACGTCAGTACATCAATGCTTAGCCAAGAGTCTGAGCATATGTGTAAATAATCCTCCGGATGGAAACAGGGAGAAGTCAGATGTTGGTTAAAAATAGTAAACATTGCACATTAATATCAATAATAAAGAAGATTATAAAGATTTAATTAAATAAAATGCAATATTAGAGGCAGGGTCATTCTAGTTAAGAACTAAATATTCTAATAAGCATTAGAACAGTGAGTTCCTTAATTTCTCAATGTTTGATTACGTTATGTTTATAAATATCTGACCTTTGTTCATGCATTGTTGTGGCACTCAAGATTTGGTCATGGTGTCTCTGTCTAGTCATTAATAATTCACTTTACTCTGTCTTGTCATGTTTATAGGACAAGATCATAAATAAAGTGACAATAATACTTCATCTTCTTGTACTCAAAATGATACAGCGCAATTACAGCTTTATTTGTTCTCAGAAGCCAAAAACAAAACAAGCATATTTTTTTTCATTTACTTCAGAGAAAAATCATAATAATCAGAGGAAAGGTGCTTTTTTTATATAAGTCAGTGAGCAGTGTTGTGTCATTTCTTTCTGAAATAACCTTTGTATAATTAAAAAAACTCATGTGTAATTTCATTTATCTGTCACATGCTCCCCACTCAACACACTGGACACACTGGTTATAGGCTTCTGTTCCCTCTCAGGAACTCAAGCTGTATTTGTAAGGCATTGTGAATGTTTCAGCATGATATGCTCTGAACATATGTGAAATCTAGTCCGGCTTTTAGAACGGACGTAGTGGCATCTCCCGCGGATGACGTCACAACCAGGAAGCACAATAGCATAGCGCCAGCTTCTGTATGTTAAGTAAGCACTCTATGTTTTATGTGAAATGTCTGTCAGAATTCTTTTTCCTGTTGAGAAAATATGAGCTCCAGAAAGCAAACTTTGAGGCTGTGTGTCCCTCCTTGCCATCCATTCATCTTGGGTGAGGATACACACGAGCTCTGTGTAGCTTGCTTGGAGCATGCTAAGATGGCTCTCGAGGGAGCCAGCTGTGAGCATTGCGAGCTCATGTCTATGTGCTCTCCCCGCTCCTGGAGAGTGCATTTTGAGGAAACTGCTCTCGCTATCGTTCCTTGCGGCTCCAGTCCTGCTTTTGCCGAGGCACAGCGGCAGCAGATCTTGTGGGATTTGCAAATGGACCTGGTAGAGGGAATGGAGATGGGCATGTCCCTTACTTCTTCCTCACCTTCCAGATCCAGTGCTGTCTCCTGGGCTTGTAATCACATATTTTGGCAGTTTCTTCCTCCTGTGAGGAGCACCCGGAGCTTCTCATGTCTTTATGCTAATATAGTAGGGCCTCACCTGGTGTCCATTGAAAGGCATCTGTGGCTGACCTGGGGGACAAAGACAGGGCCTTCCGTGGACACTCTTGATGTCATGTCTGGTGTGTTCGGTAATGCAGACTCCATGGTCATCGACAGGTTTCGGGAGGCTTTAGCTAGCTCTGGGCACTGGGAAGCCCAGAGGGTGTTGCAACATGCAGCCAGGGCTATTTATACAGTCTCCATGGATGCTTGTGGTGGAGCAAATTTAGGGAATGTTTTAAAAAGCCTCTGAGGATTGTAAATTAGCAAAGGCAATGTCTGGTGCCGTAATATGCTCTGCTCCCATCCCAATGGAAGAGTGGTGATGTAGCTCACAGCAGGTTATGGGCGTTGAGCTGATGGATGTTCGAGTGATGCTCCAAAAACAATGTGAGCTTTATAGACAATTAGAGCAATTTTGAGAGGAAAGCTGGCCTGTTAGGGCGGTACGGTATATATCCCACTCGGGAAGGTACTTCTCTCATTTTGCAGCATAGGCCTTTGTCTCAGAACAGTACTAGCTAAACAGTAACTATACAGATCCAAGGCCAGGGAGCAGACAAACAGGCTAAACCGACCAATTTTAGATTCAGTAGGAATTCATCGGAATGTTAAAGGACCCACTCAATGTAAAATTAGTACTGTGGTATAATGATGATATGCGCAACATAAAACAGAAGTAAATCTCGTCAAACTAAATTATCATTATTTGAAATAGCCTGTGAGAAGAGACTTCTGAGTTATAGAAAAGCTCTTAGTGCTGCTCGATCAGCATATTCTTCTACCCTCATAGAAAATAACAAACATAATCTTAGATTTTTATTCAGCAGTGTATCAAAACTAACAAGGAACAAAAGCGCCGCCCTATCTGTCACGGTCCCTCATTCCTCCCTGCCCTGTTTCCCTGTCACTCTCTCTCTCTTCCTTATTGCTCCCTGATTAGTTCCAGCCCTGATTAGTTACAGCCGCACCTTATTCCACTCCCTCTCTCACTCCCTATTTATTCTCTGTTCTCCCTCCACTCCAGGTCCGTTCTCGTTCGCGTTAGCACATGACAGCTTTCCAAAGCATCCCGCTCCGCGCCAGGACAAGGACCTTCCCGTATTGTTGGACTATTGTGTTTGTTCCTAACCTGTCTGTTTTTCCCCCGTTCCAGCTTGTTCCGTTTCCGTCTGGTCCAAATCCCATCCGTCCTGTGATCTCCTTCCCTCCGCCAATTCCGTCCGCTACCATTTGTTCGTTTCCGTCTGGTCCCGGTCCCATCCATTCCTGTGTTCTCCTTCCCTCCGCCGATTCCGTCCTCTCCCAGTCAGCCTGTGTGCTTTTTTCAGTTCCTTTTTCTGCTCCTTGGTTGTTTAAATAAAAGACTCTGTCTTGCATCCCCAGTGTGCTCGTCCGTCCGTACCAAGCCGTAACACTAACATGCATGTCATCAATAAACGATAATGATTTTATGAACTTTTTCAATAATAAAATGTAAAATATCAGGCAGAAAATACAGACTAATAATATTAATCCAAATTATTTTATAAATAACCCTGTAGATAGCACTATATTCACAACAGATAATCAATAAAGTGGTGAATGACTTGTTACTGGCCTCGGATCAGGGCTTTGTTTAATTGCTAGTGTTGCTTTATTCTAGTGCAGCTTTTGACACCATCGATCACAATATCCTACTTTCTAGACTGAATTGTGAACACTGAATTGTTGGAATAAAGGGAACAACTCTGTCCTGGCTTAGATATTATTTGACTGATCGTTATATATTTGTACAAGGATCTGTCTTAGGCCCTCTGCTTTTTTCTTCCATTGCTATGATGATAATGATACACATTTGTATTTTTGAGCAAAACTAGACGAAAGGGACCAGCTTAACAACACTGAGGAGTGTGTAAAGGACATTAGAAAGTGGACGCTTGATAACTTCCTTTTGCTTAACTCAAATAAGGGAGAGGTACAGTTATTTGGACCACAAATAGAACTAAACTTTTGGGTTACGTAGCATCTTGGATGGTCTTTCTGTCTCAGTGTGTAGAGAAGTGAAGACCTTGATGTGATTATTGGCTCTATTATTTCCAATGAGGCACTTGTGAATATTGCCAGACTCTCCAACTGCACAGTATCTTTAACTTTTTCACAATATGGACACTCAATAATCTATCTCCCCCCCTCCCCCCCTCTACATCAAGTTATACCTGTCCATGAGGGACCTTCACCTATCCAGTTGTCCCAGCATGCATGCAGATGATATTCTCATGGATTGGAGGCCATTCTGCTCAGATGTTCCTCATCTATGCCCTGGGAATTTGAGAAAGTACGGAACCACTTAAAAGCTTTAAGGATGGATTGGGACTCACTCCTGTGACCCAAGGCTGCAGTTTACACTATATTTGATCACCTAAACAGTGTTCAGTTGTCATGAAAGGACATTTAGCTGAGGAAGGGTTTCCTCTTGAGTCAATGTTTCTTCCTTTCCATCTCAGGGAGTTCCTGTTTCCTTGCCACGCTTGCTCATAAGGGAGAAACATACACTTATACAGAATAATGTTTTTCATTTTTATGTCACTAACTTTGTAAAGCTCCTTTGAAGCAATGTCAAAGACCTGTACCTAGTGCGTTAAATGAATGAATGAGAATGTCCTTCTAACGTTGTTAAAGCGATATACAAAAAAACTTGAATTTGAATTTTGAATATGTTTGCGACCCAGGAGACTTCAACACTGTCCCATTTGGTGCTCTCTCTCTCTCATCGAGCTCCTCTCAGACTGGATGCCATAGTGTAAATGTGCCTGAGGCTACACCTGTATGCCTTGGTACTCATGCCAACAGTCCTGGAGGGAGTTCTCTGGGAAGTGGTCGTCTTTTCTTGGTAGCCCCTCAATAGAATAGAATTTGTTACACAAATGGGTCTTCTGGGCTTCCCTTTGGTGTCAGAGCGCACTTGACACAGAGTGTGGCAGATTCTCTTCTGGGATATCTGAGATGGCATGGGATGCTCCACCCCCTAACCTTTGTCGGTTTGATAGTCTTGACAATCCTGTCCTTTTTGTCCTAGCTGTGCCAATTCATACTAGGTAGGGACTGGTCAGTACGGTGTGGTATTCCCAGCTCTAACAAAGTGCATTCAGAATTACTTCAATCTGCCAAATTGTAGAGCTGCAAATGTGTTATCTATATTTCCACATAGGAAATGTGAAGTAATCTTAGTAATACCAATTGCTTGGATTTTGTTTGTTGAGCTGGAGAAATTTGGTGTCTTAACAAAAATAGAAAATAAACTCTGTGTGATACTAGTAATAGGAATTTAAATAATTGGGACTTGTGCTCTTTTTTTTATAAATAAATATTTGGTGCTAGTTTCTTTAGCTTTGGCATATTTCAGACCAACAAATAGAGGAGATTTCCCAGTACATTTCCAGCCCCAAATATCACTTAGCCAAACCTGTTTTTTTTTTGTCTGTTTAATTATGCATTACGTGAAAGCAAACTAAGTGTATCAGCTCTGAATGTAGAAAATGGACGTGTTTATGCATGCAATGGAATAGGAAATATCCGAAGAGGAAAAATAAAAAACACATTCATTTGTTTTTCTGAAGCTTTTATAAAGGTTAATGTGGGGCTGTATTATTGAATAGCAATATTTTTAAAACCTGTTTAATGAAGTACCAACATTTTTGTTTTTGTTACCGTAAAATACATGGTGTGTCTGTCGAATTTCTTCATTATTATTTGCAAGACAGGAAAAGGGTAAACCAACCCAGCCAGCAGTTACTTAATTTACAACACAAACAGCTATGTATTTATTACCCTCCTTCTGCCTGAATATTATTTATCCTGAATGCATTTCTGCCTCATTGTTTCATATAGTACAGAATCTGCCTAGATTTTTTCTTGACAATATTTAATAGATGCCTCAAACTAATCAAATCACTTCTAAAATAATTACAAATTATTGTACATCAATCAAACAAATAAAAAAACAATGAATCCCTAAGATTGTAATGGTCATAAAATCATTTTAGAGCAATACAATATTCTTTTTCTAAGAATATAAAGTTATATTATATAATTTTCATTTTTCAAAATTATTTAGTCGGATCATTTAACTTCTTTTTCAAATTATATCTACATAATTAAATCTTTTTATTTTACATTCATGATGATCCATGAAGAGAGATCCTTTCCAATGTAAGATCTCCTGTAAGTGATAGAGCTGTGATATGTTCAAAAAGAACAACACACCACAAACTTTTGGCCCCATAGTAGTAGATTTGAAATCTGCAGCTGTTTAAAATGAGAGTATTGGGAAAATGTAACAGATTATATTGTTTTTGTGTATATATTTCCCAGAAATAAACCATTGGCAGCTGTAATTAACTATTTAATATGTTAACTGATAGCTGTAGATGGTTTAGAATGTAGCTTTCTAATTAATTATTCGTAGTCCCTAAGGAAATGCGTATTAAAGTTAATTTTATTAATCACACCTGTGTAGGTGGCAATTGACATTGAAGACTTTGAAATAGAAGCATTGCTTAGAGAAATGAATGATGAAAAAGGGACACATTAAGATGGCAATACAGTGAAATAATCCAAATTGAAGAAGTAAAAGAGTTGAACTGATGAGTAAAAAAACAAAGTGGTTTTTTTTTTTACATTTGCATGACTCGATTGCCCGATTTATGAAAATGGCTTGATGTGCATAAAACCAAATTCATTGTATCGTATATATAGTGACATTTTTTTTTCCTCAAATGCTTACCTAATCATGTGTTTTATTATACGCTTTATTTTATTTGGTGAATTGCATAAAAAAATAAACTTGAAAGTCACCAAATATACACATGCTGACAGAGAATTCACAGAAGTTTTATGCTAGACTTAAACTCTATGCTCAATGAGCAAATCCCTTTTAAAGCCTGTAGGTTGAAGAAGCTCAGCTGTAATCTGCACAGTGCCAGAATCTTGCTGTGAAGTCAACCAGCGTTCAGTTCCTCCCACGTTTGATAATGGAGCAACACCTTTAAAAGCACACGTCGAAGTTGGTGTTTTAAGCGACAAACCAGTAAGGAGTAAGTCGTAAGAAACCTCACAGCCACTCGAAATCACAATTTTCTCCACGTACGTTTACACCTCAGCAAACACAAATACAATAATACAAATGAAAACCATTTTGAGGCTTCTTGCAATTTCACATGAGTAAATCCTCCTGTAAGTTTTCCAGCAGGCACTCCTCCTCCAAACCTGGCTGCTCTTATAATCTCCCATGATGCCATGGACTGTTTGGGGCACCTTCTTATATGTGATAAGATACGCTCTAAAGACAGGTAAATGTTTTATAATTACAGTGTCAGGACAAAGGGTCAAGTGCTCTCTTCTGCCAGCGCTTACAGACATATAGCTACAAAATCACCACAATGATTCTTCTTCTTTCTTTAACTGTCCTTCACACTCACTTTCTTTTACTCTCTCTCTCTCCGACATGGCTTGGTTAAGGTGAAAGGGGAAAGATTGGTGTAATATATGCTTGAGATAACCTTTCAATTGAAGGTTTGAGCTTATTTATGTGATTTCATTAATGATAAGGCTTAATGAAATGCTTTTGCGTTTGTCGCAGCCTAACATCAGAATCAGCAATGAAGCATTGTAATGGATTGTGCATAGACGTTAGAAGGGCATTCTCATTCATTCTTTTATCACACTAGATACAAGTGTTTGTAATGCATTTCTCCTGCATGTGTAATGTTGCACAGAGTATTTCACAATATTGTTGATTGGATTTTTTATTAGCATGGTTTAAAAAGGAGGGCCAACGCAAGCAGGTCCTAATGGAGCAGCCCCAGGGTGGGTTAAGACAATCAATTTTCTAAAGACTGCCAATTTACCTTCTGATCCGACCAGTCATTCAGATGCAACAGCGATACTGCTCTTGGACTTGAAAGCCTATGAAAGCCTTTATTAGATGATTTACACATACCACAGACCCAAATATTTAGCACCCAAGCCACCGAGCAGCTTATTTATACAGCTTAAGAGGAAAACTGAGAGCCCAGTAGAAAGATCAGACCCACATCTGCCCTTCAGCAGTAGAGGACGTGGATGGACTCTGACAGTGAAGGAATTGGGCTGTATATTTTGGGGATGAATATAAATAGAGTCCGTCAGCCATGCTGTGCTAATGAGAAAAGGGAGCAACCAGCAGACAGGCAAAATTAATTATGTGCTGACATTTATGGATAATAACCTTATGGTAGATATCAGTGTTTATGAATATATATGGTACATGATCAGAGGATCAGCAATGTGCCAGATCACGTAGATATACACATACATGTTTATATCTATGCCATAAACTGATATCAGTGCCAGAGCTTCAATATTTAATCAGCAGGGGGATTTTTTTATCACTGTTAAATATCTTGCCTTTTTACAAGTCTGAATATGCTGTAATGAACTATTTTAAATTTTGTTTTCAGCTCTCTACTGGATATTTCTCTGGAAGAAATGTGACAAATGCATTCTTACTAGAATTTGTTTTGACTTTTAAGATTTCATTATATTCCAGTCAATACATGCATGTTGCCTGCTTCAGAGAAATCGAAGAAATCCCCCAAAAAATAAACAAATGAATCTGCCTTCAACATTTATTTTTTGGTGAATTGGGAGTGCTTCTGTCACACCAGTGACCTTAGTGCAGAGGTAGCTGTTGTGCAGGAGCTGGGTGGATGTGCTCCACTGCTGATGGATGCCTACTGTTAGCACGAGCCATACTGCTCCGGTTATTCAGAGGTCGTCCTTCTTCCTCGGGTGTCCCAGGGTGCTGCTATCAGGAATACAACAGCTCATTAATGGCTGTCTATTTTTAATTAAAGATTCTGCATATGTTAATTATATCTGATTGCAGCTATGTCATGCAGTCACACACGCTAACTGATGTTGTGGGAAATGAGCAATAATGTAGGCTGTCTGAGCTGTGATCATGTTCTGATTAAGAAACACGTGTTGTCTTCATCAGAAGGCCAGATATAAACAGTGTTTATATGTCTGCGTAAATATACCGTCAATAGCTTCAAATGAGTTTTTGATACATAATAGACACGGTCTAAATATCTCTCGCTTGTTTTTTCATCCACAAAGCTGGATATTTAGCAAAAAGTGCACATGAATGATACATTTAGCCCAACAAAATGTGTTCTTTGTGTTTCCTACATGGCTGAGATTTACATTCAAACTGCATAGACTGGAATGAAGGGCTGATATTTTTTTCTGAAATAAGTTACATTTTACAAATTAGACATGTCGAGTAGTATATGCATTAATAATCATCAATATACTGCTAATTCAATTCGCTATTAAGCAGTCAATCTACTACTAGTAATAGTTCATATGTTTTAATGTTTATTGTGTTACTTATGAAGTGGTTGCTATTTTTATGCATTAATGCCATAAAAATCAAACAAGCATTAATTGAGTAAAACCTTGTGAGATTACATTGAGAGAATTAACCACTACTAGCATGTTATGTATTTGTAACACTCTTATAACACACAGTATTGTTTGATTGTTTGTATTAGAACATTTAAAGAATAAAAATCTATATAAAAAGTTATTGCTCTTTTCTTTGGGCATCCCTAAACAAATTTCTTGGTAAATGCCAGGTTTAATTTTATTTATTTTCCTCTCTGTCACAGGATGAAATGGATATAAAAAAAAATGCTATCTGCATTGTGACCACAGTCACTGATTATGACTCGGGTACACACCCTGCACAAAAACCCATGTGTGTGTAGGGAGCAAAGCTTGGAAAAAATAGCATTTGGATTACAGTAAGAACACTTCTGATCAGCCTCAAATTACTGAATGTAAAACTGTGTACAAAAAAAAACTTCACTTTTCTTTATACAATGTCAAGTGTAATCAAAAATTAAATAACACAGCAATTGGATATGCCTGCTGTTTCTATGTCAAGCATTTGATTGCAAATGCAACTTATATGTTTGCATATGAATTCAGGCTCTAGCAGCAATGATGGTTGACTGGCCAGGCTGGTTTCAATAGCTTAAAATGTTTCCTGCTGTTTCATGGCGCTGGGATGGGCCCTCATACTCTGGGCACTCGATGAAGCAGCGCTCTCCTGAGCCTGGTAATTGCTTGGCTGACTCTGTCATTTTCACTTTCCATGGTACGCAGTAGATAAATCAAATAAATGAGGCCTTTGCCGAGGTTAGATATGTTTCACAGTGCAGAGTTCAGCCTTTTCCTATTGTCTGAGATTTCTAACAAACACACTACCATTGATCTTCGCCCAGAACATCGATAATAGTGGAGGAGTAAAGGAACAAGTTGTGCTTGATCTGTGAAGGGTGCAGTGAGAGAGAAAAAATCCCTTCTCTTCTTTTAACTGTATGTGAGGCTCCCTGCGTATAATTTTGCAGCATTTATAAAATAGAGTTGAAATTCTATGAAATATGCTTTCTTAAACGGAGTATTAAAAATGCCAGAGAAAATATGTATTTCATAGATTTTGGTCAATTTCACTAGTAATCTTGATGGTATTACTATCGTTTTACAAGTACCACTGTGACTTTTGAGAAATCTAATATTTTCAGTAAACTTCAGGATTTTTTATTTTTTGAATGATGAAGTCGAATTTGCTGCCGACCCTGTGGGAGGTCCATTTCCATGCTGCTAAGAGGTGAACCTGCAGTCCGCACCTCTCAGAGCCGTAATCCTCCCAGGAGCCTCTCCATACATCACTAATCGCTGGTGAGATATGCCATCCTTCCCTGATACTCTGTCCTCAATTCTGCCAGAGAGACACCGTGATTACAGGTTCATTATATGCTTGCTCCATTCCTTCTCCCAGCGCTAAGAAGCCCAAAGCTATCTCATCCCATGTACAATAATTGATTAAAATCACTTCACTTCACGCAAGAGATGAGTGAATTAGGATACACAGAAAAGGACTGTAAATCTGAGCATGTTTGCGTATATATGAAGCTGTGAACATGTCAGCTTTGATTCCATGAGTTATGCTTCTGTGTGATATAAAGTCTGTTTCAGATTACAGGCTCGAACAGTGGTTTGAGAATTGCCCCGAGCTTCAACACAGTAGTGGCTATAGTGTGTGACTGATATGGAATGCCAGTGAATCTTCAAAGCTTTGACATTTAGCATAACTTAAACTAGAAGGCTCAGAGAAGCTTTTATTCTCTTGCATGTATGATTGATTCAAAACAAGTCCTTGCAACCCTTTTTGAGGCACTGTTAATGATTGGGGTGATGTCATTAAGGCATCATAATGTGTTATTCATTCATTCATTCATTCATCTTCTACCGCTATTATCCGATCTTCCCTCGGGTCACGGAGAGCCTGTGCCTATCTCAGGCGTCTATGGGCATTAAGGCAGGATACACCCTGGATGGAATGCCAACCCATCGCAGGACACACACACTCACATTCACACACACATTCATACACTAGGAACAATTTTCCAAGGTGCCAATCAACCTACCGTGCATGTTTTTAGACAGGGGGGAAACCGGAAAACCCAGAGAAAAAAAGCCCTGAGGCACGGGGAGAGCATGCAAAGTCCACACACACATGGCAGAGCGGGAATCCTGGCAGTGTGAGGCCAACGTGCTAACCACTAAACCACCGTGCTCCCATCATGAAGTGTTCTAAATATTCTTATGATGCAGTATTGATTCTACCAAGAATTACACAAAAAAGATTACACAATCTTCTGGGAATAATCATTTGTGTCTTGTGTTTTGGCTGAATTTTACAAAATATATACATTCGCAATTCATCTGTATTAAAAATACATTTTTGTCGTTGATTTATTAGATCACTGAGCACAGAAGTGGAATATATTTGGTAAATAGGACAACAAACATTCAAATGTAGTTGCTACATTATCAACACCAATTCATTTCTACACAAAATGTCTGTAAATGTGTTCTGTAGGTGTGGCACTAATGTCAACACTGTTGATAACTGTGATTCTGTGATGCCAAACAATTTGCAAAGAAAGGGTGCAATTTACAGTTCAGCTGACAGCTTCTACGCCATCAAAATGTTACTTTTTGTCCAGTATACGTTTGTGTTTTGGCCAAGGGGAAAATTGTGTGCATTAGATTTTTTTTTGGGTGAATGATGGCTACATCTTCCTGACAAGCATTGCAAGTCCAAAGAGCCTGTAATTTTTAAGAGTGAAAAAGTAGAGAAAATCGCACAGCACATTGAATAATTGTAGAGCCATTACGCTTTTGCGAAACTGACCCCTGTCAACTCGTCTTTGCCTTTTGTCTTCTAATAGTATGGTGGAAATCTTTAAAGGAGGACAGTGTGTCCCTCTTGGGCAGGCAGAACAGAGCGAGGTGGCCAATGACAAATGAAAGGTGCTTGGTCACTTATGATCCTGTCAGAAATGATCACTGTTATTCCACTGAACTCTAGCTAAACAGTCCTCCCTGTCTTTCAGTTGCCCCTGACTGTAAACCCAGTCTCTTCGACCTGATGCGAAGCAAGAAAGTCCATCACAGGTAAGTGAGAAAAAAAGCTCTTAACAGAATTTTCTAATTTAAAATAAATCAATATAATAGATGTGGCCTTATATTACAGGAGAGATTTTCAACTTTTTGCCTTTTAAGACATTTAGGGCCTGATTATTATATTGAGAATCGTTTCAAATGCATTTTGAACCGAATAAGTGACAAATTAGATGTAATTTTACAAATCGCAGAAGATTGTAGTATTTTTTTATATATATATAATCAGGAGATTTTCTAATTATTACATTTTCTTCCCGAAAATTTCTTTCAGCAAAGTAATCTGAAAAGTTTAACTTTCTGATTAAAATCACAAAAAAGCTTTAATAAATTTGAAATGCTACTTTCACCTCTAGTCTAGGCATCGTCTTACAAACTTTCAAAATGATCATAACAGGAATTAAGATTTCTTTAATCCCGGATTAAAATATCTTGATGTTGACAACCTGGATCTGTTTCTTTAAATAATACATATGAGTTTCCGCATATAGGCTTGAAAGGGGGTTCATTGATGAATTTCCGGCAAACAGTTAAAAATTGTTTTAAGACAGAAGCAGTAACTATACATCTTATGTATCACAGCAAGGAATTTTAAACTAATTGTCTAATGCAGAACATGCCATATTGTGTAGATATTTTAGCTGTCTTGAATGTCTGGTCAGGTAAAGTAAGCTTTATTATAACCATAAATCAATATGTCTATTTTTTGACATTAAAGTAAGATCAAGCCGAAATAATTTCCACATACTTACTAATTAAATAGTAATATGGGAAAGATTATTTGTATTTCCCAACACATACTAACTAAATGAACATCAGTCAAAGTCAGTAATCTGGTGTGAAGAGAATTAGCTCTGGAAAGATAAATTAATAGCAGACTTTTTGGTTCAGAATGTGGTGGACATTGATATTATATTGATAAAAATGCACTGTAACAGTTTAACATCATTTTAGTAGAGAGTAAATCAGATTAGAAATAAGTTGATTTTTAACATATTTTTAAACGTTATGTTTATAAACAAATTATAAACCTTTATAAATTCCCATAGTATCAGGCTACTTTCTTACTCATTCATTCATTCATCTTCTACCGCTATATCCGATCTTCCCTCGGGTCACTGTGCCTATCTCAGGCATCTATGGGAATTTAAGCAGGATACACCCTGGATGGAATGCCAACTCATCGCAGGAAACATACACACACACACACACACTCACACACACATTCATACACTAGGGACAATTTTTCCAACGTGCCAATCAACCTACCGTGCATGTTTTTGGACCGGGAGGAAACCGGAGAACCCGGAGAAAAAACCACTGAGGCACGGGGAGACACTCCACACACTCCACACACACATGGCCGAGACGGAAATTTAACCCGGACCCTGGTGGTGTGAGGCGAACGTGCTAACCACTAAACCACCGTGCCCCCACTTTCTAACTCTAAATTATTAAAAATGTCTTGTTTTACATAATTCAAAATTGTCAATAACCCTCTAAATGACTGAACCAATTTTCCAAAAATTGCCAGTGACTTTAGTGACAGCTGCCATTTTGTCATTAAGAAGTCAGTCCAGGAAAGGCAGAGCATAATTGCTCATAATTGCTCCTGTCATAAGCAATATGTGCTAGTTTTTTATCATTTTTATATGAGATTAATGGATAAATAACATATTTGTCAATTAAAAGATAAATGTTTTGCTCAATACTGAATCTGTTATATAAGGCCGTAAATAAATTTCAAGGCCAGTACAATTGAGGTGTAAATTTTTGTTTTGCCCTGTCTGCCCTTTAAGGTCAATTCTGAATGTCTCAGCTGAATGAACAATCTTGACTCCTGCGTTTTTATCAAAAAGATTTTAGGGAAAAAAAACCCTATTCAAGATTCATCACAGTGGTATAGGCCTGGAAAAAAACATCTCCAAAAACACTTTTTTATTTCAAGTTTGGGCACTGATATGGTTCTGGCATAGCCTCGATGGTGGAGGCCAGGTCAGGGATGATGGAGCAGTCGGAGATGACAGGACCACCTGCTCCCACCTGGACTCGATGGAAGGCACCAGCTGTTTCTGCATGTAACTGGTCTGGGTAGTTGGCCTGCTGAAAACTCCCAGTGCCACTCCAGATGCTCCTGCTGACATCCTGTATCTTTACATACCTCACAAGAGTCAGCAAGAGAACGAAGCAAGACCAACTGATGTAGTTCACTTGCATCACCCTGACCTTGATCATTAGCTGTGTTATTAGTCATAATATGGTATCAGGGTTGGCTTTCACCTTTTTTCTTATAAGTATTATAGAATTACTTTCACGGTTTGAAAACATAATTTATTTAGACATTTTTTAACAGCATGTATTCAAAAGCTTTTTTGACCAACCTCATATTCATTCTTCTGACAAAAAAAAAATGGAATTTTCATCAGATTTCAAAACGTTTGGATAGGGCTAATCAATGCCTAAGGGTCTAACATATTGCAGTGTTTGGTGCATTTAGCTTTAAGCAAAATCTTTAAACCTAGCTAAATTCACACACTTATTGTTATTGAGAGGTTTTAGCATAATTGATTTTTCCCCAACCTCTCTAGTAATCCTCCATTTATACATTCATAGCTTTATTTCCCCACAGGCCAATTTCAGCTAATGTTTATGTGGGGAATGGAAGTGTAAACTGGCAAAACAGTAATCTCATTGGAAAGGAGTCAGGACATTCACTCCACAAACAAATTAAAAGGGGCAAACTCCCTTTTGCTATACTTGTAAAGGCAGCAGAAAGCTGAGGGCTTTGTGTTTGCTGATTACTCCCAATTCTTGAAAGGTAAAGCTCAAATGACTTTTCAGTATCAACAAAGGAACACAAGCAAAGCTGTCGCTGTTTTGTTCTCCGCATGTTTTTTATATATATTTTTTCCCACAGGGAGAGCTGATACACTGAGAGCCTGGGACAATAAAGGAATATTTCATTTCCATATAATCATAATGTGTCACTCAATGCCCCTACAGCCAATGAATGCGACACTGGGAGACCCATCATTATTGTGACTGAGGCACTACCATGCATCATTGTGCAGCAGGTTTGCTCTATGATGACCAATAAAGTTACTCTTACTCAATTCTGTCAATAATAACACCTTCGTAAAATGCAGGCCCAGAGGAACTCTTGTGTAAAATTAATGAATATGAAGGGACTGATATGCCTGAGTAACTTTACATACACCTGATATCATAAACATTCATTGCACATTAGAAGAGTGTTATTTCATTGTTTCATTTGGGACACAGATGATGTATTCCAAATGTGCAAATAAAATTAGTTTCTATTACTTATTTGATTATGCTCTGCATGATGTTTGTCAAAAATATGTCTGAAGCAAAAATGAGGCATACAGCCACTCATATATTTTCAGCTTTTCCATTTTCAGAACTTTATTACATTGACCCTTATTAGGCCATAACTTTCAGGCAGGTTGATTGCTGCCAGTGATTTTTTTTCTTCCGTTATAATGGCTGAGATTGTCATGCACTTTGCCCAAATAAATGGAGGGTAAGAGTTTCAAGTAATTACTATCTTTTCCTGTAATGATGATGGATGCCATTGTGTTTCATGATATCTGACACATTGGAGAGATGAAGAATGAGGTTTCCCAATAGTACATATTGGGTACTTTCAATAGTACTTTCAGTAAAATGTCAGTTTACTTGACATTTTTGAGCTCTTTTTTGAATGGTTTTATTTTATGCCAGGGAAAAAGATTTTTCTGTATTTGTATGAAAAGGAATTACTGAGAATATAGAGCAATAAAGATTTTTTTTAAATAGGTAATTTAATAAATGTGAGTAAAATATATGTTGTATTGAGGTATAAAACTAGAATTACTGCATTAATAGTGAGTCTGGTGTCAAATAAAAAGTAAAAAAGATTAAAGGTTGAGAACTGAGAGCAAAATGCCAAACCCTAAATTTTGCGTAACACAGGACAGGCACACATGCAAACACAAAATCTCAAATGGCAACATTTTGTGGGTATATACTGATACATTCATAAGGAGTGAATATCATCCAGTTGATCATCCAGTGAAGCATTGTTAAAAATGAAAAGAATTCTGTATATTCTGTAATCCATTCACTAAACATAGAAGGACAAAAATTTCAACGAATAAAACAGTTTATTTAAAATTAATAAAGTGCTTATTGTCTTTTCCATTAAAACAAACCCACTTGCTTACAAAAAGTCATCTGATCTCGAAATGCCATTGGAAATTGGTAACACAAACCAAAGATTTCATGGTTACTGTATCTAGAACATTTCTTTGAAATAAGTTTGATTCAAACATGACCCCAAGCTACCCAAAGTGGGTGCTGTCTAAAATCTGCCCCTACTATCTTTGGCAGCACGGTAGTTGATGTTACTTATCATGTCACATGCAGTTATGAAACCTATGCTATGAAGTCTACCCTGCTCATAAGTCAGTCCAGCTCTGAGCATAACTGATCAAGTATAACTCACTGAAAGTTCTAAGCTTTTCATCCTACCAGCCATATTGCATGCTTTCCCAAAAGCAGGTCACTTTGAACTCTTTGGAAAATGAGTGTGGCCAGAGGTCCCCAAATCTAATGTCACATTTAAATTCACTTTGTTCACAGTGGCAGACTGATGGATTGGCTAAAGGACAATGTTCTCTGATCTGCCTCTCCTGTTCCTTTAACTCCACAGCTCAGTCCTTCGGTCCATACTGTCTCAAGCTGCTATAGTCGCTGGGCTCGGAGATGAGAGTCAGTTTCCATGGAGACACAGCAAGGGGTTGACAGGTGGATTAAGTGCACTCATTCTTGAACATTAAAGACAGCAGATGCTGCTTAATGCCTGTTGAGCTATAGCAACAAATTGAAATTATAGAGCTCATAAAATGGTGTGATGCTGCATTGTAATCAGCAAACGGATTTCTAAATGGTTTTAAATCAAGAAAAAAGCATAGCCACCACGTTTCTTATAAAATCCAATCAATTTATAGTAATAAATACATTTCGCTCATTAAAATGGACTATTCCCATGTAGTGTGCCGATTACCAGGTAATTAGCGTGTGAACTTTAATATTATATTGCAATGTCAACCTCAATTTGTCAACCTTTTGATCTTTTTGATGTTATTTTATAATGATGGAACATTTTTACAAATTCATACCAGAGCTTCCTAATAAATTATACAGTTTATACACATGTTTTCAGAGCGTCACTTCTCCGTGGTGTTTTTTTTCTTTTTTCCTCAACAGGATAGGTTGCACTGCTTGATGCATATTGACATTCAGTTAATCACTGTCATAGATAGATAGATAGACACAAGTATATCTGCATCCAAATCAATTTCTTCTCCTCTTTCATCCATTGTGAATTGTAAAAACATATATGAAATCCAGACATATGTATATACAGTATATTTGCTACAGACAGTATTGGACAGGAAGTAAAGTAACTGATTATATTTGATTACTTTTTGATTACTTTAATTTGTCCACTAGGTGGCACTTTCTAAGAAAAACACATTCTAAGAAAAAAGTTTTAAACCCTCGAAAATGAAACTGCAATCATGAAAATCGTGCAGCAGTCTAGAGCACTGATGAAATTGTTCAGATGTGACCTTGTTTGTTATCTTTAACATTTTCATAAGTAACTGTCATTTAATTACACATTTTTTTAACTATAACAAATTCCTGCTACATTTATTTTGTAATTAAATTATGTAACCCCATTACATGTAACTAGTTACTCAAAAACACAGGTTATAGATGCATTATGGACACCCATCTTACTAGCGCCCTCTATGATCTTTCAAAGGACATGGAAATGGCAATGTTTGGACACCTTCTTGATGGCCTCAGTGGATCCATCTTATAATCGGATCAATTGAAGCGACAGCCTTCAAGCTGCATGAACTGTACGCTGAAGAGCCCACAGTGCTGACAGTGAAGCCTCAAAGCAGATTGATGCCTTTGATACCTTTAAAAATACCTTTAAAAATGTATTAAACCTAAGCCAGGAATTCAGATTTTATTCTTATATTAAATAAAAATAAACTATGATGCCGTCTTTTGTAGAATTAGTTTCATTTAATTCGATTGATGCCCCATGACTGTGATAGTTGACATGCTTTTTAAAAAATGTCTTGAAGAGAATAAATAATCTTTCCCATATAATTAAACTCACTGGCAGACAAAATGAAAGTTTCTAATTTGAGGAACAGGACATTTGCCAGAAATAAAATACTAGGTTAAGCGAGTGTGCTGCAGCTGCTCATCAATCTCTTAAAACCTTTGAATAAACCAATTTGTTTTTTCCCCTTTATTATGCTATCAATTTAAATTGCATGTGCAAATCACTGTTTCTCTCTCTCTTGCTGCTCAGTTCCAGTACATTAAATGCTTATATTCATCAAAATGGTAACTGTGACGTAATATTACCATGCTGTGTTTTAAATAAGTTTTAGTAAGTCAGTATGTAGTCAGAGACACATATCTTTTGGAAATCAGAAAAAGAGAAATTGGTGGTTTATTGGATTGCACTGCAACCTCAAACTTCCTTCGTCCTCAATTCGATGAGCTTGGGTCACTGTCCATGCTGAGTTCCACGTGTTCTACAGTAATTATAATAACTAAACCATTGTGTAAACAAGGTGGAAAACAGCAAACAAAGTCTCAAAATCTCAAATGGAAAATTAAATAGTCTGAGGACAGTGTGCTTGCTTAAATAGTCAGTTGATTTTTGTGATATAAAAATAATGTATATGATAATTCTTAGGAATACAGCAACGGTTTTGGCGCTAAATTCAATTGAAATAAAAAAAAAAGGTGATACACCGGAAAGTTAATGATCATTCATGTATTCCTTGAACAGTTTGAACACACCTGTTGTTTCCACTGAGTTTCTCTATCTGTGCTAATAGATCTATCATGCAGTGGTGTATAAATTATGTGTATCAGACAACATCTCCTGTTATATTACTAAAGAAAATTTGCTAACATTTGTTTGGTCAATTTTAGAATTGAACATGTGAGAAATTTGCAAAACTAATAATTAAAGATGAGTCAATATACTCCTTAGCTTGAAACAACTTTAAATTCAATCTATTGGTTTGGCATTAATTCAGTTCTGCTCAGTATGCATTCACTGCGGTTGTTCACTGAGGCCAAGGAGTACAAGACTAATAGCGAATAAATGAATGTGATAAAACATTTCTGATTGTAGAACTGGAGCCCATGTGTTTGATTAGTGAATTAATGAGCATTGAGATGATGAAACAAACACATGCTCCAAAACAGAAATGCACAGTGCAACTAATCAGTGGCTGTCTGCCATTCTGCCATGCCACATTGACAAGTCATTGGGTAATCCATCGCCTAGCCACTTCATGTGTTTAGTCTAAGCCCCACATCTGCTGTTCTGGCATCAGCATGTGTGGCCTTAAGTCAGGGCAGTCCAAAGAGCCTTAATTCTGGTCTGAGGGGCTGGAGTCTTCTGCCTCTATGCCAAATGGATTTTCATTAAGCTCTTGGCTGAACGATGTGCCAGAACTTTGATAGAGGATGCGTTTCATCTATTTTCAGTTAGTGTCATCTCCCAAGTTTTTTCTCTCACTTTTCCTGCATGTTGATGTCCATTTTTTTTCTCCTCAAATGAATTAGCTTTCCTTTTATAGGCTTTGATGTTTTGGGGTAAACAGAACTTGGACCAAAAGAAGCAAAAAGCAATTCCACACACTGAAGCAAAAAAGCCCCTTCAACATTGAGTCACAGATTCACAATTTTCCACTAGCATGAAATAATATAGGACTTAAGATCACGCTGGCTGGTTGCTATGATAAGTGATATGAGAAGCTAAGACAGACAACAAAAGCTCTGACAATCTAAGCATGCAATAAAACACAACAAACCAAAGTCATGCCGCCCGTCATACACACTATGATAAGCTCACAGAATCTGTTGTTTGCACTCCGTTTTTTATACATATAAATCCTTATCTTTACGAATTGTCCCTAAGTATCTTTTTAATAGGAATATACAATCCATTACGATTCCACAAAGATTCTGATGATAACGTGATTGTAGTAATTGTGTTGGCAGAAACATGTTTCCTTAAATCATGTAGATCCCGGTCAAGATCTCCAAACTGGACAGTTCTTGTCTTTTTACAAACTTCAACTAACCTTTGTTTATGTTCTTGTGGCAGCATCAGATTCTTGTTCAAGATTGACAGGAGTGGAACTTGATGTGGTCTAGAGGTATTTTAGTCCATTCATGCCAAGGATCACACTATAGTCTAGTCTTATTAACAAGGTGATGTTAATGCAGATTAGCAAAGATGGAATGGATACATTGAGGGATCAAATTTTTTCAAAATTCTGTTAATGTTTCGAGGCTATAAACATAACCTTGGTTTCTGGAGGGAAGGAGACATTGAATCTGTAAAACTTTGGGATTGGTTCAGTCTGTTATGCTCGGAATGTGTGTGAAATCCCGGGACAGGAGTATCATTGCCCACTGACGATGTCACGACCACGAAGTATAAAGGCATATGCAGTGGACACGATGCCAGCTTCAAGTGGAAGTACGTGCCAAAGGGATTCACTGTGGCATAGCGATTCAGCATCTCATTCCCTCAGGAAACCAGAGTTATGTACATAAGCTGGAGACATCCCCTTTCAGGATCTCAAGCTGTGTCTGTAACGCTTTGGCAATGTGAGCAGCCACCCTCTGTGTTGAGTGCTCTCTGACCCTGAAAGGTGCAGCGGACCCATACAAGGAGGAAAGTGAACCCACAATCCATCTACTGAGTTACTGTTTGTTGGCAGGGAATCCTTTATTGCTAGGATCATAGCACACAAAGAGCTGGTCCAACTTCCTCTACCGGGTCATGCTATACAGGTAAGTGTCCGGCCCTTGCACTGGACATACCTGTCATGACACACTGAACTTTTCTTAGAGTAACTACAACACTGAACCAACAGTTCAGTCCTGGTTCCGGTTCAAATGCTGTGATTTGCTTGCACCATGCGGAAAACAGATGCCATTTTGTGGCATATGATCTCCTCATTTAGGGAAGCACTAGAGTGGAGATATACAGCTCCCAAGGAGAGGAGGTTCCCATTAGACTAGGGGAGGGTCGGAGGTGCCAATTTGTAGAGTTGGAAAGAAAGCAGTTTCCCCCCAATGGCTGATGTGTGAGACCACCAACATGTTGTCCATATGGACCAGTAGGTGGTGGCCTCAGGTCTGGGAGGAAGTGCTTAAGGGCAAAAAAGACAGCTAGCATCTCTAGGTAGTTTATGTGCCACAAGAGAAAGGGCCACTCCCAAAGACCTTGAGCAGAGCAGCAGGGAAGTGTCCATCATAAGCGCAATGTGATGATAAGGAGCTCCCAATGCTGTGCCATGAGATAGAAACTTGGATTATTTCCAGATGGTCAAGGCATGTTGGGCTCGCTGTGTGACCTTGATTGAATGGAGCAGATTGCCCCAGAAGGAAAGACCACAGCTCCTTAGCCGCCATTGAAGGGGTCTCAAGGCCCAGGGGCACAATGGTGGATGTTGCTGCCATGAGCCACAACAGTTTCTGAAACTGCCTACAGTGAGCAGGTAGCCTGCTCTCACTTTCTCGACTGCCACACAGACCCAAGCAGTCTGTGCCAGTAATGAGGTGATGTCAGGGAAGCACTCATTCCCATAATGAAAATTCAGGGTAAGAGAGCCAGGCCGATATTGGTACATTTCAACCAAAAAAGTGAACCTAGGGAAATTCCTGTGAGAAGAATTAATTGGGATATGAAAATACGTGTCGTTCAAAAAATATGATCACTTGATTTAGGCCACAATCTGACTTTGCATAAGCATCTTAAACCAGATTGAAGATAAGGGGCCACCTAGCATCCTTCTTGGCTATAAAACTGGCTTATTGGGATAGGCGAAAGATTACCTCAATGGCCTCAAGTTTGTCTTTCGGCAGACACCAAGACTGCCATTGACCAGTCTAGAGCTCTATTTTTTTTAAATTTCTCTAAGAGACAGATCAGTGGCTTTTGGAGTTCCAGGATGTCGTCATGACTGACTTGCCCTCCTTGATCTAGATCTTTTAGTAGATCAGACTGGTAGGCCAGCAAAACCGCCATGGTGTGCAGGGACCCACCAGTGTGGCCAGCCACCATGAAAGCCTTTCCCACCAAGGCAGATGATGTACTAAGTCTCTTGGTGTGTAGGAAAGGAGCCGTAAAGGAGGATCCAGCACCTGGGGAAAGATAGCCAGCTAGTGTTTCTTCAAAATGGGAGATCTTCCCAAAAGTAATGCTTTAGAAGTCCTTCTGTGTGGCATAAAAATGTTTGTGCCAAATATAGATGGTCCCCGCAACATCAGCCGCAATTTTGCCTCAGCAGAAGAGGGGCTACAGACACGAGGAACACTATCAAAAATGTTTGCTTCTGTGAGCCCATAATAATTCTTTTTTTCCGACAATTTTTCTGGCAGACAAAAATCTCACATACACACACACACACATAGAGCGCTTACTGAACAGAAGCTGCCGTTGTGTCTTCTGTATATGCCGTAACACCTCCTGGTCATGACGTCATCCGTGGGCAATGACACTCCTGTCAGTTTAAAAATGCAACAAGATTTCATATATGTTCATGCTGAAGTGTTCCCAAAAGCATTCCCGACGCACTTAGGTTTCCTGAAGGGTAAGTGAAGCTCTTCAAACTGAATCTGCGTTATGTTATGCATTTTGCTGCCATATGATTGGATAATAACTGCATAAACCAGCAGGTGTAGAGGTTTTCCTAATAAAGTGGATGGTGGTGTAAATTGAAGTGTAGGAGCCCATGTAATTTCTGCATTTACTTGACAGACCTCAAATCACCATTCAGTAAAAGGGATGTCATGTTCATTATTATGAGAGCTTTGCTTATTTAACATGACAGTTACGTTGGAATATGTTTCATGATAGATTACATGCTTTTTGTAAAGAATACAGCTAAGCAGTGTGTAACCAAAGCAGATCCCAGGGTCTCATTCCCAGAATTTACAGCTGCTAAGAATTTTTGCAAACAAAAAAGCTTTGGCAATCTGTTCATTATGAAGCATCCAATACAAGCATGAAAAATGAAAAAATAAATGTTACTCTTACAGTAAATGTGAGTTAAAATGCATCTATTTTAAAGCTTTAGAGTTTATTAGTAGCACACATTTCTTTGAGTTTCCATAAAAACAGGTACCACAGGCAAGAACGAGTCTAAAATTAATAAATATGCATGATTTCTAAAGTCAAAACTCACAGTCTGTGGAACAAACAAGCATATTTCAAAATTATAAATTTGTGATCTCCATGTCTGTTGTTTGTAAATGATGACCTAAAGCCGCTAGTGTATTCAACAAAGCATTTCAGATCATGTGATGTGTTTTTCATCAATGGTGAAAAGTTCAATGCTACCTTCAATCACTCTTTATGAGTGATCACTCTTTAGAATAAAAAAATACTTTTCTTCCCTGTTGTGATCGGCTCTGATAGACACTATACTTTTGAAAACACCAGCTCAGTATTTTACGCATTCCAATTTCTCATGATCCACCACTTTAGCTCAGGTAACCTCCTTTCCCATCATTCTCTCATTGTACTGGCTCTTATTTTCAACAAGGACATGTTTCTCATTCATCATACACACTGCATTTATCCAGCAGTGGGTTAGGAGATGGATGACACCACTTTGAATCTAGCACTCCTCCCCTCAGTCTGCAGCACACAGGATGGATGAATGCACTTTAATAGTTTAACCATAGCATAGCCTGCGAGAACCAACCTTAAACCCACTGATCCTTATTTTTTGGCAACGATGACCTGTACCAATGATACATACACTAATATAATGTCATAATAATCATACACACAGGCATACCATGGACATGTGTTGTAATGAAACATATATTACACATATTGAATATTATTAGGCACATTACATATGCAGGGGCACGGTGGCTTAGTGGTTAGCACGTTCGCCTCACACCGTCAGGGTCCGGGTTCGATTCCCGTCTCAGCCATGTGTGTGAGGAGTTTGCATGTTCTCCCCGTGCCTCAGGGGGTTTTTCCTCCGGGTTTCCTCCCGCTCCAAAAAAACATGCACGGTAGGTTGATTGGCACCTTGGAAAATTGTCCCTAGTGTATGAATGTGTGTGTGAATGTGAATGTGACTGTGTGTGCCCTGCGATAGTTTGGCATTCCATCCAGGGTGTATCCTGCCTTAATGCCCATAGACGGAGGGGATAAGCACAGCCTCCCCATGACCCGAAGGGAAGATTCGGATAAAGCGGTAGAAAATTAATGAATGAATGAATGAACATTACATATGCAAGGCAGATTCCTGACTCCAAACTGTAAATCCTGTCATAAGTTCCAGGGATGTTTATTAGAATTTGTTTTGTTTTTTTTAAAAAGCGGGCCAAAGATTCTTTTCCATGAAACAAACTCTTTCTGTTCTGTGTTTATTCTGTTAGGAATTATTTTTACTGATCTAACCTGTTACTGGGTGAGCAATGAACAAACAAAATCAAATCATGTCACTTCTCAGGGCAACAGATATTAGCTTTAATAAGGCATTTCAGATTTACTCAGGTCACTGGTTGGTATCATAGTGGGTTTTTTTTTTTTCAATTTATTTTTATTTGTAATAATATATTTTTTTTCTTCAGATCCAAATCTTGTTGGGTTTTTACTATGCTATTAGGACAGTATGTTTCATTTATTTTTTTATTTTTTTATTTATTATTTTATTTACAAGTAGCATTGCCGTGAAAAAGTTGAAGCCTAATGTGCATTATGAACTACATTAATTATTTTGGGAGGGTATTGCAAGCCTGCAGATACTACTTCTATTTTTAGATTAGGTTAAAAACTATCCATCAGTCACCATGGATATGAAGAGATGCAAGAAGCCCCCGTGCTGGTTTTGTATCAAATCCATAATCTGACAGACCCTTTCTGTATTTTTATCCCACCTTATGATTGGCTAGTACTTGGCATCCGTTAATCTACTGGATTGCTATTGAAAAATGCTTACGAAATTGTGAATTATACTGTAAGAATTATCCGATCCATCACAAATTCCACTCTTAATCAAGCTTTCTATGGCTGCTACAGTGAGGCGAATAACTTGATTGAATGTTTGATTGAAGAGATAGTAAAGTTGAGATCCGTCAAAATCGCATTGGGGAAAACCCAAATCATTTTTGTATTTGTTCTTGAGAAGACACTAGATTACCTAACATACTGCTGTTATTAATATGCGAGAAAGCTCAGTTGTTCTGAAGTATGGAAGGGTAGCCATTTAAATTGATTTTTAAATAAAATGGAGAGCAGATATGATTGAATACTACATCATCAGCACTGCACACACACACACACACACACACAACACACAAACACACAAAAGCACACCTTAATAATCTATTTGTTCTCTCCTAACACATTTTTCAGGAAAATAAATAATGAGCATAAATAATGCCTCAAGTGTATGGCTTATTTTTATGGCGTGATTTATAAAAAACAGTAGACAAATTAACTGAAATTAACAAATGAACTTTGAAAATTTGCCTAAAAAACAGATGGCTAGAGATAGAATTAGACAAATGACAGGCAATTGTTAATGTCTCTTAAATGATTTATCGTTTGCATCTAAAATTAACCAAAGGACTGGACGTGAAACTAACAAACTATTGTTAATTTGAAAATCTGGCTCACAACCTGCTAAAAAACATGTCTAACCCAGCCAGGATCCAGGATAGAGATACTGTAGGGTTAAAGATTGAAGAGAGAGATTCCATCCTGACAGCAGCATGAGCTCAGAGACTTGATCAGACAGGAAAGAAGTGGCAGAGATAAATGAAGCAGTGCTGCAGAGCTAGCATCCTCAGTCTCAGGGTCAAAGCACAGCAGGACAAACAATCCCATCAGCCCTTGCTGCAGCAATCTCCCTCTTAAAACTGACTGGCATTGCTGAGGGCAAAGGTCACTCAAAACAGCTCTTTCCCAGGCAACAGTATCAGTTTGCCTTACCAATATACTATCCACAGTGATTGCGTTACTTTTTAGAGATTTCTCACATTTATTTACACATTAAGTTGTCTGAACAAATCGTTACTGAACGTCTCAGTCAGCTGAATTTCAATTAGTGCAGAAATGCAAAACTATATTTAGACAATTATTATGTAGTATTGTATTGCATGTCAATACAAGAGTCACAAGAATCTTCAGTCTGAATAAAAAATTGACCTCTACTGCACATAAGTAAAACTGATGTGGAGATATACTTTGTTTTAATGTGTACCCACTGAATATCTTTTTAAAATGCTGTGTGTTCTTGGTTAGTGATTATATGCCATTCTGATTCATTATTGTTGGTGTTTTTCTTAAAATATTCCTATTGTTCTGTTCTATTGTCCTAATGTCATGTACAAAATTCTAATGACATATTTACATAGAAAACATTCCTCTAATTTTTTCTTTAGAATTCTGACAATAAAGATTTATGTAAAGATTTCAAGTGGATCGAATGAATTATATGTAATATCTTATACGTAGTCTATAGAACAATTGCTGACACACATTATCCCTAACTGAATACATTTAAGGTGCTGTGATCGGCAAAAAAGCAACATAAGAGTAAACTCTGCTCTGCTTACTTTGCTTCCATTTTGACGTTAAGGCCATTTTTGCTGAATATAGCTTGGTAAATGATCCATCATAATAAGTACTGTACATGCAGAAAAATATTACAAATCAGCAGCTGTCCATCATGTTTGGTGAGTGCATTATTACTGAAAATGAAGGTGTGCTGTCAGGGTAGTTTCATTTCCACAACCTGCCTATGGATTGGGATTTGAAATATGGCTTGCTTCATTTTAAACGAGTAATTCGCATTGTGACTATAATAACAATCAATAGGGTTGCATTTCACTTATAAGAAACAGTTTGCTCTCAAATTTCCATATAATAAATCATATATATAAATTTCATCATTTGTCTCTGTTTCCCAGTTGAACTTCTGAAAATATCTGTCCACCTATTGTCCTCATTAAACCTGATCTATCTTGAGAGGATTTGCTATGCAGAAAATCCCACAATACAAGTGTTAGAATTTTACTTTACCTAGTTTACTTAGAATACCAAAAGTGTCTAAATACTTATGTAGATGTGCTATTTCTCTCTCTCTCTCTCTCTTTCTCTCTCTCATACTGTATATAGCTAAATCGGAAATTATTCAGACCCCTTTCAATTTTTCACATTGATCTACACTCAGTTCTCTATAATGTCAAAGTGAAAATAGATTTCTACATTTTTCTAATATAAAAAATCTGTAAAAAAAAATATTATGCACATGATACGATTCCTCCCCTGATATGTGATTTATGGCAGAGTGGCTAGACGGAAGTCTTCAGTTCAAAACCGATGAAAGTCTGCTTGAAGTTTTATATTAGGTACCAGAATAACTCTCATTCTGTTTGGAGCAAAACACCCTCTGATCTGTTGGGGTGTTTTTCTGCAGCAGGGCTTTGAGAGTGTTTTTGCAACAGAGACATTGCAACTGGTCAGGGTTTGAGGGGAAGCTGAACAGAGCACAATACAGAGATATTCTCAATAAAAAAAAACCTGTTCTACAGCACTCAGGGCCTCAGACTTGGCCCATGATTCACCTTCCTACATGCCATCAACCCTAAACACGCAGCCAAGACAACACAAGAGTGATTTGTGGGGAGAACTCTGTGAATGTCCTACAGTGGCCCAGACAGTGCCCTGACTTGAACCCTATTGAAAATCTCTCCATAGTGGCCTGAAAGTGGCTATCCACCAAAGGTCCTCATCCCCCCTGACATCCCCCCAAATCTTACTGCACTAGAATTCTCTTTTTTGTTGTCATTTTTGGCTACTGTTTGTAGATTAATGAGAAAGAAAAATAATAATTACACGATTGTGGTATCAAGCATAACACAACTGAAAACAAATTAAAGGGGATGTGAATACTTCCACATTGTGCTGTATGTATTCATACAGTATAACCTTTTATATAATCATGTAATCTAAGTTTATCATAGAGTGAGAGGAACTTGTCATGATAAGTCATTATCATCAAATACCTTTAACTTTAGGACTTATAGCGTGAAATGCATAACACTCAGAAGAAGAGTGAAACAGCCATCTTCACTTTTTTCATTATTCCATCTCTTTTTGTTGTGATGTTAAAATACATTGTGTTGTGAATCAGAATGAAAGGTGCAGGAGTGATCAGTAACATTGTGCTCTTAAATATATGTTTCAGCAAGCTTAACTTGATGTAGACATGATGCCTTCTGGGAACAGTTTTTGGAAGTATTTCATTACCATCCACTGGCCAAGTGTGGAGCCTGGTGGAAGCTCCTGCTGTCCATAGTGTACAATGCAATTCATAGACTATCCAGAGATTAACACCTACTCAGTGCTAGCAGGGGTGATCCAAAATTGCAATGTGAGAGCAATGTTCTTGCAGCTTTTGCTGGACCTGATGAGATGACGTGTAACCTTGGCTTTCACAGGAAACTGAGAACTGTGAAGTTCTGTCTCACTTGCGCTGCCCAGTTCTGTGAACGTTATGTTAGGGAGCAATTACACTGCAGAAACATTTTCTTTCAGCTGTTACTGAGAAAGCCAGCAAGAGACCGACTGATATCTGATGTACAAAACAGGTAAAAGCTATTGCACCAGTAATTATAGTTTGAGGTTATTACAATATCCTGTTGATTAATACAATATATTGGAGTAATAAATCATTAACATTCTGTTCACTTTTGCCTTTATAAATGACATGTCGTCTTGAAAACTGTACTGAAAACTGTGATTAAAAGGATAAACAAACCAATCTATAACCAGAGCATGTCCAAGTGTTAAAATCTTTATACACAAAAGGCCAGCTGGACAACTCCAGACTGGAACCTTTGGATTAATTTGAGAGGAAAAATTCTGAGCTACAGAATAAAGGACTATAATGTCTTTTATATGATATCTGATGTGTGAAGAAAGAGAACACAAAGGTGAAAATGAGAATACAAAACTTAAAAAAGGTTGCAGAGCTAAAAGAAAAAAGAAAGACAGTGGTTCACACACACGAGCATTTATACATGGTGGGAAGAGCTGCTTTGTTACGCCAAAAAATAAATCGGTTCAAATATTTTTTTGCTTTCTTTTACTTTGTTTATTTCCAAATACTTTTCATATATTTAATAGATAAACACATTTGATAACAGGAATGCTCATGCTTTTTTATGTGATGGATTTTTTGAGGCTATGCTGCCAAAAATATTCAGAAAAACTAAGATATTGCCAAAAGCTAAAGTCATCCACTAATTGTTTGATATTTTGTTTGTTAATTTTTGTGGATATATATATATATATAATATATATATATATTATATATATATATATATATATATATATATATATATATATATATATATATATATATTAATCTTTATGTACTTAAAAGGGATTCTAGAGATCACACCTACACTAAAGATAAATATGTAAATGTGCAAATCCCTTAAATATTCAAATTCTCCCAAATGGATGCCTTTGATTGTGAAATAAAATGCTTTAGCCACTATTTGCCGCATTCTGAATGTCAACTTTGTTGTATTGGAGTTAAAAGAACAACTGTTACACACTACAGTCAGAAAGTTGTCCAAAAATATGAACGGTGTTGGGTTTTAATAAAATAACTGGACTAACACAATCTTAGGAAATCTGAACTTTTGAACTGTAGTGCAGTTTTATTTAGCGGGAATGGTTTCAGCATCTTGTGGACATTTCTGAAGTCTTAAAAAATGGCTTGTGACAGTGAACAAGAAAGATAGTGAGAAATAAAAAGGATCAAATCCTTCTATCCAGAGCTGAGCTACTGGGACCTAAACTTATGTCTGGGTTTCCTGTGAATGTTCACGCTGATCCTGTCACTTCCTTCCCTAAGACTATGGCAATGTGTGTGTGTGTGTGTGTGTGTGTGTGTGTGTGTGTGTGTGTGTGTGTGTGTGTGTGTGTGTGTGTGTGTGTGTGTGTGGGATGTTGATGAAAGACGGATGACACTAATGCAGGAGTGCATTTTCATACATCTCCTGAATGATGGAAAGAATGTGTACATGCTATTCTGGACATGGAATAAACGAACACATTTCTTTTCATTGTTAATTCCACAATTGCTTTAATAAACTCAATATATCTCTATTGATTATTAAATGTTGGTTTTGATTTAATGATTGCCAAACATAATTGTGATGAATTAATTAGATTTATTGATTGCATACAATGTGTTATATTTCTAATTTTGTTCATCCTAATGATTGTATATTTGTAAACAATGGTGTCAACATGTTGTATGTTAGATTCTAGATTGTATCGTGCCTGTTTCTTCATTGTCCTATAATTTGTCCCTCTGTTTTGTTCTTAAAACAGAGAGAAGCATTAAAGGATTAAAGTTTGCCAGTTGTATGTTGACTCAATCGACTTTAAACTTAGACTCTTTAACCATAGGGCAGGTTTGCCAAGTTTGATAACATGGAGTCATATATGCTTAAATATTATCATTCAACTAAGAAGTCTGGCTTCAGATGTGGTAGATTAGGTCACACTGTCGGTCAGCTCCTGTATTGATGTACAACACTTGGGTGAAGGAGCAGTAGCATCTGTGGGCTGCAGCAGCACTAATGAGAGAGGAGAGCATCTGCATACTTGCACAGATCATAGCAAAGACAAGCTGTCCTCTCCACTTAACATCAACCTTCCCACTAACCTCCCCAATTCATTACTGTCTGAGGCTGAAAAAAAAATGATATTGGGACAAAAAGTGTTCTAAGCTTATTGCAATAGCAAGTATGTAAAATTAGCACACGGTGCATAGTGAAAGAAGGAATAAAACTTGTTCAGCCAAGAAGAGTTAATATATGCCTTTTGCTGCAACATTGCAGATAAATATGTCTTCAGCATGAAAGTGCACCAGATGAGAGATTAGAATGGAAAGGGATCCAATTTCTATTGGCGGTCTGCCATGTGACGGATGGTGTTGCTATGGTTTCTTGAAGCTGCATTTTGAGTGAATCCCAGAACACTGGTAATTACATACCCATCTGTCCTTCCTCACATCCCACCATTCATCATCATCATCATCCTAACAATTCCATTAGCTCCCAAAACATTAAGAAAACACTTGTGAAAGGTGGGGAAGCACGAACACCCCCACTTTTGAGGCGAGTTTGACAAGGTTAATTTCTCAAGCTTACATGTATTTGTTATCTTTTTGCAGAAAGGCCAAATCCAGTCAAGGTCTACTAAGGCCAAATCAGTACTGAGATTTCTGCTGTAGTGTAGTTCTGTTCAAATAAACTGTACTCATTCCTGTTAAAGTGGACCCAAAAGGAAACTAACTGGAAATGGCCTCAGTGTTTTTGGTATTCACAAAACAAGTGGACTCCGAATAGAACTCATTTATCTTTCTAGACATTTTAGCATTGATAAGGTCTCAGACCACTTGTTGACTCTTACTATAGTCCAACAGCTGTGCAACTCTGAATAGGGTTATTCGACATGCTGAGATGTTGAAATGCTATGATTTCTATGAGATATAGAGAACAAAAAAAGAGTTTAAGTGAAATATCAGAAGCATTTTTGATGCTGGTCTATCAAAATCAATTATACCATCATGATTTTTAACACATATTTGCCTTTCTTAAAATAATATAGCATGCTATAAATTATATAAAATTGGAAAAATGGAAGAGTGTCTTGGTATGCAAAGACAATGCAGCTGTAAGCATCAAACTAACTTTGGAGTGGAAACAGTGCAGCTTTGTTCAATCATTAACTAATCATTGAACAATGATTAATAATCAATAATTATTTGAAAGGTTCTATATGGCATTATATTTGTAAACATTACCTTTGAGATAGTTTTGCCAATTTAAAGTATTGCATAATGTCCTTTGTTAAAGCAGAATGAATGAGTGAGAATTAATTTTAATTAAGGCAGATCAGTCGAAATGCTAAAAAAATGACAAATGCAGGCACATTATATTCATTATTTGACAACACTACAATATTATACCAAAAAAACAAAATCTGTGCATTTAATTTGCAAGTCCATGCCAGTAAGGCACACTGAGAAAAAGTAAACTTGTTATGGAGCATATTAAAATATACTAAATTCATTCATATAAAAGACTTTATTATAGATGTTTTTCCTTAGTAATGGGGACCCTAAAAAGTCAATTGACAATTGAACCTGACAATTTATCAGGAAAATGTCAGAAATTGTTCATGACATAACAAAGCACCTGTACATAATTTGGAGAAAAAAAGTTATCTTTATGTAAATTAAACATTAATTTCAAGTGTTGAAATTAATGAAAGCTTCTATTAATGAATAGGTTTTGAATAACCACATATCCTTCTCATACCAACTGTGAAATTATCAGTCTACCAGAGAAGGAGGAAATAAATGATTAGCAATCAGTGGGCCAAGAATTGCACATGCATTCCATTTGAAACGTCTTCTAATTTGAGTCCATATCTTTAGAGAATGAGAACCAACTGGGTATAATGTGCTGTCTTATCTTATCTAATTTCTTATCTAATTTGGTTACAATTGAAAAATACTGCTCCATAATTAATTGGTGGGGAATATTCTTGCTACATTACAACCTTGTACTGTAGTGGGTTAAGGCGTTCCCTTTAGACCTTTTCCTGGCTTAATAAATACAACATGCTGAGACTGCGCTCCTCTGTGGAGATGACACTAACAAAATAAACATTTACATTTTAGACACAGCAGGAATGATATTCTTACCAAGAGGGATTTTAATACACTGAAATCAGAAATTAACTAGAAGCTATTGTAAAACAGTATCGCTAGTAGTTTTGTAAAAGTAGCTAGTAGTATAGGAAAGAATAATTAAGCAGCATTCTACGTCATTGTTTGTCAGTTTTCATAGTGCTCTCTACTCTGTTTTGTTTTTGTTTTGGTAGTATGTATGTTGATAGCAGCTTTGTGTTCATACTAGCACTTGGTTTGAGAACAGGTAAGAATGTGCACCCACTCATTCCATCACGTAGGTATTAGTAATTGTTTAGACACCCTAGGTTAGAGGGCAGGTTCCACCCCTTGTATTTTTTGGGTAGTGTAGCCTAGTGTAGACAGCTAGTTGTTGCTGTTCAGGTAAGTAAGTTGTCCAAAATACAACCTAGATTAGTACCTTTTTTTGTGTTCATTTCTTTGGCACTGTCCATGTTCTCTTACCACTGTGTCTAGTATTGTCAATCTTTTTTTGTTTTGGTTTGTTTGTGTACCACAAACAGTTTCCTATTAAAAAGCAATAATCACTCTAAAATTTTGTCATTGTATTTCTGTCCAAATAACCCACAAACATACATTGTTATCGTTTCCACACTCCCCTAGGCCTAGCCAAGGTGGGAACATAACATAGGTATTTAAATAGGATCTGATTCTTTTAGTGCTGAGTATATAGTAAAGACATTTCAAAATGTACAGGGCACGGTGGCTTAGTGATTAGCAAGTTCGCCTCACACCTCCAGGATCCAGGTTCGATTCCCGTCTCGGCTCGATTCTCCCTGAGCATCAGGGGGTTTTTCTCCGGGTTCTCTGGTTTCCTCCTGGTCCAAAAACATACGCGGTAGGTTGATTTGGCACCTTGGAAAATTGTCCCTAGTGTGTGAATGTGAATGTGTGCCCTGCGATGGGTTGGCATTCCATACAGGCTGTATCCTGGATTTAAATTGGTGTATCCTGTCTTAATGCCCATCGATGTCTGAGATAGGCACAAGCTCCCCGTGACCCGAGAGAAGATCGGATATAGCGGTAGAAGATGAATGAATGAATGAATGAATGAATGGATGAACTTTCAAAATGTACTAAAACATCTTTCATTTTTCTGAAATTAGCAAGTTTAGTCTCCATTTAACTTGGTAGAATTATATACAGTATTTGGCAAATAAAATGTAACAGATATATATAAACATACATTGTGCCTAATTTAAATAAAAATATGTTTGGTTTGGTTTTTAAATGTAAAGTGTGGCATTCAGTTTTGAAATTACCTTTTTTAACTGAGGATTTACAAAAAATACTTAGGCAGTTATCTCGGTTTGAGGGACTGTATTATTAACTAGAAATATGAAATAATATCATTTATTAGAAATGGATGGCAGAATAAATGTTATCATCAGCTTTTATCGCCAGTAAATGTCTGAAAAAAATATTCAGTAAAGTGTTTTTGTTCTTGTAGTTTTGTATTGTTCTCCTTCTTTAGTATCTTGGCTGACAGCATTTGTCTAATATTTGATAAGTTTTAAAAAAGAAAGAAAGAAATATTTTACAAATCATTTTAGACCAATAAGATGAGAAATATGACCAATATGAGATGTATAAGGTGATTTTGCCAAAGTAAATGCTTGAATATTGTGAGAGGATTGTTTATATATATATATATCCATATTTTATATATTTGCTCATTCAGTAATTTTAGTTAACAACTGATAAGTGGTTAGGGTAAACTAGTTAGGTTTGGGTGTTTTATTACGGTTAGTAGTAAACGTGTCAGCTATCCTGGGAGCACTAAATATCAAGCAAGCCAGGAATAGAAAGTTTTTTATGAGGTGGGAGGAAAGTCCTGAATGTACAAAACACTTAGAAGTAAGTATATATAGCTAATAGCGTCAGTTGAGTACTTGCTAGGAAATGTGTAAAACACTGCATAGGTCTGTACATCAAGCAGCTTCAATGATCACAGTACATTTCCTTCAGGCTTTAGTGAAAAGACTAATCACAGGTTCCTACTAGCACAGCATGATCACTCACTTTCATCCCACCTGCCTTGAGCGCCCAGCTGAAGTAGTCCCCTCATCCATCTCCCCACACACCACATGGCTGCTCACACAGCTTTGATGCAATACCAGCCCTCCCATTTGGAAAAGGAAAGCATGTCTCAAATATGTCATTGAATTGCTTCGAAAAACACACACTTAAAGAAAACACACACGCGCACACACACACACACACACACACACACACACACACACACACACACACACACACACACACATTTTCGATTGATATTCATGGAATAATTTTATATAAATGTTTAAATGTTATACTAAATTCTTTGCAATTAGATTTGTATGGCGACAGCTTATATATATATATATATATATATATATATATATATATATATATATATATATATATATATATATATATATATATATATATATATATATATATATATATCCTGAAATTGTGGCTGAAGTCCCCAGTATTACTCTTGCAAATCATATATCATATCATAATGATTTGCATTGTTCAACACTAAGAATAACTAATTAGAAGACTCTAAAATTAATTATAGCGGAGATGTATGTTGGAGAAGCTTAAGAAGATAGTTAGCCAACTAATCATCTGCCCAAGGGGTACAAGCAAGCAACAGCTAGAATGAAAATACATCAGTCATAAAAAAAAAAAAAATGCATTGTTAACCAATCAAACTTGAATTCTTGATTGTTATGAATGTATTTAGACTAATCAATTTAATTAATTAAGTTATTTTACTTATAAGACTAATTGTACTTATTTTACTAATCTTATAAGAGCTATATAACTGGCATGGGAGACATACCATTCTCATATGTTTTTCTTTCACCTACAGAGACTCATATTTCAACAGTAAATTCATTCCAACGGAACTGTACTGAAGAAGTGACTTATCATAACATCATCGTACAAAGAAAGCACGGTTTTCCTTTTTTCTGAGATTGTTCCGACTTCACTAGCACTGGAAAAGACACAGTGCAGAAGGAAAGGCTTTCATCTAAGAATTTACTCAAATAAGATTACAAGTTTCATATTTGATAATAGTTTGATTATTTTAGATTTGGTTTGATAGATGAAGAAAAGATGAAGATAAAAAAAAATTCAAAGCATAAACAGCCACAAGTATCACTGAGCTGAACAAAAGTGCATTTTTCTCTATAGTTAATTAGGGGCACGGTGGCTTAGTGGTTAGCACGTTCGCCTCACACTGCCAGGATTCCCGTCTCGGCCATGTGTGTGTGGAGTTTGCATGTTCTCCCCGTGCCTCAGGTGGTTTTTCTCCCGGTTCTCCGGTTCTCCGGTTTCCTCCCCCGGTCCAAAAAACATGCACGGTAGGTTGATTGGCGCCTTGGAAAACTGTCCCTAGTGTGTAAATGTGTTTGTGAATGTGAAAGTGTGTGTTCACTGCGATGGGTTGGCATTCCATATAGGGTGTATCCTGCCTTAATGCCCATAGACGCCTGAGATAGGCACAAACTCCCCGTGACACAAGGGAAGATCGGATAAAGCGGTAGAAGAAGATGAATTACGAAAAACTTGCATCCATTGAAACAATTAATATTGATATAATGTTAGTCCTTATGAGCTGATCTAACAGATCTATAATTCTTTTAAATTACTGTTTCAATTATATTTCAATGTTTGAATTAACAGACTTGTATTCTTGTCATGTGCTTCCACATCACTTCTTATTCTCTTGTTTAAAATCCATGAAAACAAAGGCCACAACTGGCAACCACTTTAATGCAATGTTAATGGGCAGACTGTGGTAGGTGCACTTTGTTAGTTGGGGCCTATGAATGAGAATAGTGTTTAAATCCCAGGTAAGCTGGAAAACATTGTAAGTCAGATATAGCTACTGATTTCTATATGCTTACTCTAAATGTAAAAAGAAATGCTAATGCTGCAGCCTAGTATATTAGAAGTTGCTTTAATACTTTTAGTATATTTAGTTAGTGTTTAAGACACTGTCGTCACCAAATAACATGCTGATTCTATACATTCTAATGATGCACTATAGTAAGAAGGTCGAGAGAATACACTATGTACAGCCAGTATAGCCACATATACATAGAGACAGCCTCAGAGAAATATGTCATGTCACTGTTGTCCATATCAGTTGTTGTCTTGTTGCATGTTTTTCTGTGCTCTTAATCATTTTATTTTTATTTAGCTCTGAATTTAATCCACATTTGAATTCATAATTTTAGGTGTCTTTTTATGTTCTATTCAGGTTAAAAATGTTCATGTCTGCATCTCCCATGATACAAGTGCACAATGGGAAATGTCATGTGACATGTGTCATGTGAAGGGTTAGTTATCTGCCTGTTTTGCTTAGCTTTTTGATCATATTCTAATGATAATACTACACATTATTTATTTAGATGTTTCTATGTTATGCTGATAACTGCATTCTTTGCATTTCAAGTTTCAGAATATGGCTTGGTCCCTTTATTTTGTGTACTACATTGATATATCTGCTGCTTCATGACAATATTCCTCTTCTCCAATTATTAACTGGATATCCATCAAGTTTTGTCTGACATCATTACACACGGTGCCCCATTTTCCCACATTTTCCTTGACTTGACTGAGTGGCTGACAGTACACACTTCAGTCATAGGGGAGATTTGGCACAGTTGTAACACTTTTTACTTCTTACCCAATCAGCTGGACAGCTGTGAAGTTTCACACAAAGGAATCTATGTTCCTATGTCTACCACAATATGCTGCACCATCTTTAAGGCATTCATTAATGTTTTGTGTGTAATTTAACATATTTTAATGTACTTTAAAGTGAAAGTATTGTACTGCATGTACATGCTGCTGCATTCCTATTGCAATATATCTTGAGGGGGAAAAGAACTACTTAATTAAGATAAATGCTAAGTTTAGAAATAATAATTCAGGTTAATATGGCTTAGGCTTTAACTTGGCATAATGTTTAGGCATTTGGCGTTAAATGAATGAAGTATATGTCTGAAAATCCACCTTAATGGATAATATACAGTATGTGAATCATTTCAATGGATCATTAAAATGCTCAGTTCATCAGGATGTGAGAAAAGGCCAGAAAACCAACATCTAGATCATTAACGCTATATTTAAGTTATGTTACAGTTACGGTTCCAAAAAATAGGCATTAAATGTTGACAAAAACCAGTGAAAAATCTTCCCTTTCATATATAAACCCTGTAGATTATATCCTGTCTATTAATTTTCCCTCGGCTAATTTATGAACACAAATGTCTGAGAGAATCAGCCACAATATAGAATCTGCCAGTTTTTTTACAACACCTTTTTTAACAACACAGTTTTGCTGAACTGTGGCCAGATATTTTTTTTTTCATATATTATTTGTAATTTTTCGATGTCAAGTACATAACTCATCCAGACATTCAGCCCACCATTTCCCTACCATTGTGGTGGAATAGATGACCTGGTCTTGCTCATATCTTGCACACTGCTAGGTGCATACTGCTTAATATATAGTATTGTATAATATATAGCATGCTCAAAACATTTAATATTCCTCCAGCAGTGATTAGTTTCCTTATGCAAGCTCACTACGTCTAAACTCTCATTTCCTGCAAATCATACCATTCCCTACCGGGCTTAGGCTTCAAATATTCGCCAAGTGTACATCAGGAACCTAATTAAAGCCCCTGCCATTATGGGATGTGAAAAAAACGGGAAGCTAAATATTGCCTGGTACTGTTGCATATTTGCACTTCATACATTGTATTATATTATATTATATATAATATATTATATTATATCATACATGTATTATAGATGTTGCCTCACAGTCCTTGAAAACTATGTTCCACGCCAACAAAATATGGACAAAATATTGGGATACCTTGGGAGTTCTCCAGCTGATATTTCCCTATAAGGTTACTGCAAAGGCACACAATTTTATAGGATGTTTTTGGATGTGATAATTTTTTTTTCCTTCACTTGATCTAGTAGACCCAAACCACACTCCAAAATCTAGTGGAATATCTTCCCAGAAAAATGGAGTTTATTATAACTCTAAACGGGCGCTTCTTATGGAATGTGACACTCCAAATGCACACATAATCTTATGGATACTTGTCCATAGACTCATATAGTCTATTATACATATAGTGTATAAAGACGAATAACAATATAAACTAATTTGGCTTGACTTGACTTGACACCACATAGTGGTTTTTAATAGTTATTACATTTTGCGTAGCTTGGTTCGTTGGGTTGTTTATTAAAGTGTCGGTTAGAATGCAACAATGTCTTAATATCTTCAAAGTTTCTACTTGAACGTCTTTCAAATATGAAAGCAACATGAAGTAAACATTTGTACGGCAAAAGTTTCAGTCTCTGACGATTTTGGCCCAAACATATTTTCAACATTGCAACATCAGCTAATTAATTTTTGAAGGCAATGATTTATGTGATTGATTGATAAACTCCAAGAGACTGAAACTGATACTGAGATTGACAGCTATACATAATTAATGAACATATTAAAGTTTTTGTTGCTGTGCTCTCTGAGGATATTTGTTGTTTGTTTCTTTGTTTTAATTTGACCACAAAACAGTTATTTAGACCGTAATAAATAAAAAGATAAAACTAAAACTAAAGGGGGGAGGCAGTGATGTATTTTCTCTTGACAGAATCTATCAGATATTCTGAGAAGAACTAGGCCAATATTACTGCGCTTCAAAGCATATAGCAACCAGTCATTACTGGCTACTGGATAAAGTAGTGAATGTATTAATACAAAAGTTGTATTTTTGCAGGATTTCAAAAGTTTAGTAGGAAGTAGGTCAAAACCTCAACTTAGTACCATCTTGTAAACAAGCACATTTATGCCATATAATGATTTCCTTTGAGTGAGAATCTCAGCTAAGACTGATTGCAAATTCACAGGCTACATGACTTTATAAAAAAATTATATTAGGCTGTCCTGACACATTGCTGGCGTGTTTATAGAACATCTATGTGTTTTGTATGTGTTGATCTGAAAACATGCTTTACAGAAAGGAAATGTAATCTTAAAGTGCTGATCAAAATGTAATGCATTGCATGTTTGCTAATTTATAACTATCTAAAGGTCAACAGGAAGCACAGGTCAACTGAAATAGCAGACTAGTCTGAACATACTTGACTTTTTTTTTTTTAGCTTGATCTTCCATTTTATGCAGAGTGGAAAAGTGGAAAGCATTGCAATGAATCACAATACTCTAAACACAAAAGTCTGTTTTCTCAAATATCATGATGAAACCAGATCAACATTTACTGTCATAGGGGGTTGATGGTAAAATGTGCCAAAAGCAAGGCTAGACTTGTTTATAGAGTGTAACGAACACGTACGTGGTGATACTCGCAAGCATACCACCTTCCTTCGTGGCTGATAACAGTTCACCCCAAACCTTTTGAAAGTCCAAATTTGCATAGAAATAAGTTTTGGATCAGGAGATGTACAACCTATGGCAGAGTCACCTTCTTGACTCTCATTAATCAGGGTAAATGAGCGCAACACCCTATTCAGCAGTGACACGTTTCATTCGGAAAGAGGCTCATACTTACACAAAACTAGCACATGGTGTTTATTTAATAAGACATTAACTATAGAACAGAATTATTTCAGCTTTAATCACTTTAGGACTTTAATGCAGTCAACTTTTTGGCACCATTCATGAACGATTACAAGCATTATGTTTAAACTCTCATTTGTACATTATTTAGTACCAATTTTAATATGACCGAAAAAATTCCTAGTAGCAGAGTGTAAGGTGAAAAGACACCAAGCATATGATTCCAGTCAATTAAAGAGAACCAGGCACACACATTTACATAATTATTCCCACCTAGGGTACATTTGGCTAGCCAATCCACCTAACAAAATGGTTTCAGGAAGTGGAAGGAGCTCCACACCAACAGAAAACTAAGCCCAGAAACAAACCACAAACTGTGCAGCTATGAGGCAATGACACACTTACATGCCATCAATAAACAATTTTCCACTATAATTAAACATAAAGGCTGTTTACAGTTTATTTATTTGCACAAAAGGGATAGTTACAAAATGAACCACATGCCACAATTAGTATTTGATGAGGACTCCCTTTCGCAAAATGTCATTGCAGAGTTTTTTCCTGTAATCTCGATCAAGAAAGGAGACATTTGCAGAGAGGTCCTGGAGACTCCCCCATTATACCTGCAATACCAGTGACACTTGAACAACTTCAAGAGCTTTCAGTAGTATGAAGTATCTTTCACGAAACCCTTCTAAATAATGGTGGGGGATCAAAGTATTGATAAATAAATCTTTTAAACAAAAAGCAATTAAATTTTGAACACTTGAAATGTCAAGAATGATGACAGTGATTATGAGTAATGCTCTCTTTAAAAAATTATCTATTGTTTTATTTACATGGCCAGACTTGAGCAGGTCAAATGCCATCAATTCCTTTTGTTTAAATACTGAGAAAAGTAATGTTGATGAGAGTTTAGAAAAAATTTTAAACCTTATATTTATTCTTTAGGTAAAAGTTCCTGGAGCCAATTAAAATGATTTAAAGGAATTTAAGGCAATTTGTTTCTATATTCATTATTTCAATGAATGATTGACTCTTGTACCAGGTGCTTTTTTTTAATAAAGAAGATATAGATCGTTGCATAATGATAGTCTTTCCACCACAAAGAACCATGGTCCTGCGATGTATCCTGAGATTTATCCCTTTCAGGAACTTGAACTGCGTTAACACTTAACACTTTGGGAACGCCTATGTGTGACATGCTCTGACACACATGTGTAATCTCATCCAATGGACAGGATCAAAATCACCAGTGGAGTGATGTCACGACCAGGACGCATAAAAACACATACAATGGAGCCAATGCCAGCTTCTTTTTCTTCAGTAAGTGTGTGATTTAGAGTAATTGTTTGTCTATTGTTTGTCCTATATGTTCTAAAAATGTGCTCCAAACAGGCTTTCAGTCTGTGTGTCCCTCCTTGCGCCTGCTTCATTATAGGGGAGAATACACAAATGCTCTGTGTAGCTTGCTTGGGAAGGGAACATGTTAAATCGACTCTCGAGTCGGCTGCTAGCATTGCACGAGCATAACTACGTGCACGCTCAGCTTCCGGAGAGTACTTTTTAATGGTGTTCTAGCGCTTCCTTGCAGATCCGGCCCTCCTTCTCCCAAGGCAAACATCAGCAGTTGAGGTTTGCTCTCGGGGCTGAAGCCTACCAATATCGTGCTCTTCCGTTCAGCACTGGCACTCTCACCCTGCATTTTCACGAAGTGTGTAAATACTGAATAATACTGAGCAATACTGAATAATATCAACGATATTATCAACAAGAGAGTCGAGAGAGTCAAGGAAGGCCAGCCACTCACTGAGTTTCAAAAGCTGACGGAGCTCATGGCAGCAGCATCCACTAAAGTGCCGCTCAGCCTCCTACTGTACACATGAGACCTCTACAGTGGTGGTTCAGGACCAAGGGATTTTCCCACAGTGGCAATCCATTCCGTGTAATCAAAGTCATGCGGCAAACCTTGTTTGCCTTGGATATATGCAAGAATCTTACATTCCTGTCACAAGGCCCGTGCTGAGAGCTCTTTGTCATAGTGTAACGTGAGCGATAGATGCCTCCCTCATGGGCTGGGGCAGTCACGCTGCCTGAGGTCTGTGGGAAAGGCCCTATCACTCATGGCACAACAATAGCCTGGAGATGCTGGACAAGTCCTTAGCACAAAACCAGTTTCACCCAGACCTGAAGGGCCATCACATTCTAATCTGTATGAACAACACATCAGTGGTTTCCTTTCATCAACCATTAGTGGACCCGTGGAAAGTTGCACTCTCTGAGAGCGGTTTATATCCCGGGGCATCTACACTTATGAGCACACACCCTTTTAACAAGGCCCGGGGAATGGAGATTCCAGCCAGAAGTGGATGGAGCAGATTAAGAAGAAATTTTACTGAGCTCAGGTAGACCGGTCAGGTTTGATTGAAGTGGCACATGTTCACTATATGGTGTGAGAATCACCAGTTAACTGTTCAGCTGGTTCAGTGCTGAGTTTATTCTGATGAAGGCTTATCATGCCTCGAGTGATGGGAGGGCATGCTTTTCCTATAGAGTTCCCCCACTGGAGATTTGCCATGCTGTGGGATGGTCTTTCATCAGGTCCCACAGCCTTGACCTCAACAAAGCACAATAGTGTCCTCCTAAATTGTGTTTGTACATTTTGTCAAAAAATCATCCTAAAAAAAAGACTGTAATACAATGGTTGGCCAGCAGAAGCCGACGGGTAAAATCTGTCCCAACTCACCAGGAAACTTTCAGCCTGTGCAATTACATGTATTTCAACAAAAATCTAAACACTTGATTGAACAATTGAACTTTCAAGAGCTGCAGAAGAAAATGATTCAATAATAATTTCAAACACCGTGACTTATTAAACAACATTCAGCATGACCTGGGTGAATGAAATTTTTCACAGACACACTGCACACTATGTTAGAAGAACAACTGGGCTATAAAAGGGCAGCCTGAAAAATATGAGTCTAGATGTCAGAGTTAGATGGTAATAACATGACAGATAAAAATACTTAACCCTCACACTGTGTTGTCAATACAAGAGTAAACGATGCAAAAATGTATGAGCAACTTAGAAGACTTCCTCAGGGTTTGTCTGAAGGAAGGCAACCTACAGCTTTAATATGTATCTGTTAAACACAGGATCATACCAAACAGACTAACTGATGTTTATTGGCCATTGTCAGTGTGCAAGGGAAATATTCATAAAGTATATGAATATTACGAATATATATGAATATAAAGAAAATGTCTCTACATTATGATAACTAATTCAAACAAATTTGACTAAAATTGTACTTTCTCCTACCTTGTACATTGTATCCTGCATGTACATGGACAAAAGCCTATTATTGGTTTTGATACCACACAAAGCTCAAAAGGTGGGAAACTATCTTAAAGTCACTGAAGAAATAATTCAACATCACAGCTTTGCCTGCTTCAAATGTTCAGATTGGAGAAGCTCTTGGAATTTTAGACAGAAAAAAACCCAACTCTCATTAAATGATGTTTGTTACTTCCACCACTAACACAACACAAGCTAACAGTTTCACAACTAAGGTGTTCCAAGGAATATGAGTGAATACATTGAGAGCATCAAATCCATTTTGTGTCTCATATTACACTGTTAAATGAGCAACAGGTTTCGACAGAAACATGGGAGCAACAGTTAACAAGATAGAACAGATAGAACATAACAGAAATTACTTTCTCCAATGTTCTAACTGTGGGATATTGGCAGTAAACAACTGGATTTCCAATGTATTTCAAACTTATAGGCACAGTTGTACCTTGGTGCCATGTACTTTTACACTTCAGTAGGAACCAGGGCAGGGTTGATGTATCTACACGCTGATCCACAATGTGACACCTATAATCTTTATTGTTCATGTGTATCCCATTATTTCAGAGTTTCAGGTGAAGGTGTTTCAGGCTCCGCAAGTAGGAATCCACCTGTTTAGTCAGATTTTGAATGACAAGGAACTATAATAAATAAGTATTGTACCTGTTTTCATTTTAAAGCCTTTTTCCATCAAATTTTAATTGCTGAAAAAGCTGACAAGATTGTAACTGAAAGCATATATCAAGTATCTATACGTCGATTGAAGACAAACTTCTTCCAACAACACCTATCCTAACACTTCTTTCCTCTCACTGTCCAGGAATCCATATAAAAAAAAAACCTGTCTATGCTTATTGTGTACTTAAGTTTGTATCTACCCTACATGAACAAATTTATCCTTAGATGGAGACCTAAAGCACTACATGTACGTTGCCCTGAATAAGGGCATCTGCTAAATACTGTAAATGTAAATGTAAAATCTGTAGCACTTCATTATTCATTTGTCTTTATTGACTGGTTGCTTTTATTTAAACAGGTAGATTAATCCAATTAATTTTTTTTTCCTTTGTTTGTTTTGTGTGTCTTTGTTCTCCTTTACTGTGATCCACCACTGCCCGGTTTCAGGTGACAAAATATTGTTTATCTACTTTGGGAGATGACCTTGTATGCAGAAGTCATCCACACACATATCCAGTTTATATTTGATCTTATTTCCTTTAATTTTATGGTGAGTTTTGTCACAAGGTCTTGCTTGATTAAATAAACCCAACATGCTTAGATTCCCCCGCGTCACTTCTATTTTACCTGATATGCGCTAGCATTATATTTTACACACCTGTTGGTATGAATATATAAGAAGTTGGATAGATGGTGTATGTGTCTGCCTGCTGTTTTTCTCAGACAGTTTAGAGTGACCTGGGGTTTCATTTCCCTGACCTTTCTCACATCTACCATAAAATAAGCATAAACTGTCTACTCTCAGACCATTTTAGTCCACAGACATAAAAATACTGTCAATTTTATGCAATGTATAAAATATTGGTTTACAATGTATACAATGAACCTGTTTATCATTTTAGTGTATTTTAAATATACTTTTTTAATAGAATAACAGAACAGAATAGAATAATTACAGAGTGTTGTGCATCCAACCTCAATTTAAACAATTTAAATGGACAATTTAAAATGTGTGCACCTAAATGATCAAATGATTAAACATAAGCAGCATACCCAGGATGATGTATTAGTGTAAAATATTATTAGTGTAATACAAAAAGACACGTACATTATTGTGCATGTCCAAACAGGTTGACATATTCTTCAGAAGAAATGTCAGTATTTACTTAAAGGACATGGGACATTCCTCTGACAACACCCATGTAAAAAAAAAATTCTGGTTAAAAGTATTAAATGAGCAAATCTATACAAATATGGATCTTGTAAGTAAAAAAAATAACACTGCCTTTTACCTATATACAATGTCATCCTGATGTTATGATCTCTGACCTCTGGAACCCGATGTTATGTCTCCCACTTTGTCAATCACACAGTGTTTCAAAAGCTGCGGTATGACATTGAATAATGATTAATGATAGTGAAAATGTCCCTCAAATGTGCATTGACGCCTCCTAATCATTAAATATGCAAGTCAATGGCAAGACCTATTCCCAAGAATCATTGAATCAGAATGAATGAAAGCTGTCCACAGTAATGTATGGGACATTTTCTTTTCTAACGAATTTCATTGTCTAACAATTAAAGTGCAAAAACTATGACTTAAATGACCAAAAGAACAATTTAATTAGCCTAAAGGTAACACTATACATTTACATGATAGCTGCATGGATTATGTGGTTGTTATGCTACTAGACCCACAGATTTTTTTTTTACTTGTTTGTCCAACAAGTGCCAATTTGCAGTAAGACTTCTGTCTTAATAAAAGTGTCTCTTTTAAACAGTTAATTAGCAGCTTTAATATAACAGGTTCCATAACTGAAATAATGGGACAGACATGAACAATAAATACTACAAAAGACTAAAAAAAAAATACTAAAGACTGAAAAAAATACTCTCAATACTCAAACAAACATTGAAACATGAACAGTTTAAAGATGATGAAAGGGGAAGTGTTAATTATATGTGAAAGCAGTATATATTGAATTACGTAGCTATGGCTTTTAAAGGAAATTTAAAGGAAATTAAAAACAGCACATCAGCAAATATTTTCCTTGTGGGCAGAACAACGGAAAATGGTATCTCTGTTTTTTTATGCATTAATAGGCAAAAGGAGGACTTTCTTGCTTTGAAATCAATGCTATTTGTATTTTCTCTGAATGAACATAAACATCACTGCAGTTCAATTATTTGATATGCAAACTGTGGAAATAAAAATTGTATGTAGGGGTTAAAAGAATCAGACTGTTATATGGTTACCTCTGGTTTCCGGTTGTTGAGTGTTTAGCGTCCCATTACCGCTTACATGTCTGCTCCAATACAACATTGCCACCTACTGCACATTGATAGAAATTCAATGCAAACATTGTTCATTGTTAAATGACGATATTTTGGAGGCTGTCTAAAATTGTAGTTTATGTGTTGATTTTTTTTTTTTTTAGAAGCACCAGCCTATTCAAGTTTCCTTCAATAGCAATTTGTCTAAATCCAATCCGGGGCAGCTAGAAATAATAAGAATTTCAATACGCTGAGAGAAAAAAATCAACATATGCGCATGCTGACATTTAAAAAATGCTGATATTTCACAACACCCCATAGTCAATCACACAATGTTCAGTCAGGTGTGCATGCTATTGCATGCCAAACATTCATCCATGGCAGACTGACAGCTGCATCAGTAGTCACACTTATCCAGCTCAAAGGTTTTACGCTGCCATCCCTAACATCAAGCCTCAGCACATTTTATTATATGCCAACTAGAGCTTCCTGTCCTACAGCCTTGCTTTGGTCCCTCGAAAGGGTGACTGCATTATACACCCTGTGGTTTTAACATTTCACTCATCACTTCCCTTTGGAAGAGGTATCAATCATCACACTTCCTGACAATGATCAGCCCTGCAGCACTGTACAAATTTTGTAAAATGCCATATTTCCATCTTCAGTTGCAGGAACGCTTCTGTAAGGTATTAACCCTGGTCAGAGCATGGATCTCTAGTATGTATACATGATTCTAGTTAACCTTTAACAAAATCAGGTAGTTCATTTGCAATATTTCCACACTGGTGTGACAAAACATCTATGGACCATTATGCCTTCTCATGTTATACTTTTTTTAATTCTGAAAAGAAAACCTGTATTTTCCAGAGATTGTCATGTAGATAAGCAAATTTTCCATGAAGCAAAAAAGAGGGTATTTTAGCAGTTCCCTTAATAACAAAAACAAACTCAGCTCACCATGGTGCTTATCTTAAATCGGTTTAGTACAGTATACAATTACAATGGTTCCACAAACATTTATTTGAGCTTTTGTCATGCCTTCAAGCATAACTATTCCTAACTATAAAAACATTCATTCCAAACTTAAATTATGCCAAATGAACCTACATTTAACTCAAATATTAAACAGCATCCTGTAATAAAAATCTTTTCAACAGTATTTTCAAGAATGAAAGAAAAGACAATCACAATATAATATGTTATGTTATATGTATATTTGCCAAATTGTATATATCACCAAATAAAAAAAATGAGCCTCATTCAAATATTTTTTAAAGAACAACTCACAATCATGTGACCCTCTGACTTGTGACAGGGAAGTGAAAGCTGTCGAACACTTTTCAGATTAAATCTTATTGTATCAGACACGTTTATACTGCGTATATTACATTCTGACATTTATTTTTTACTTCCTTAGGTTAAACCACTGCCTCATATGACTGATCATTCATTTATACTTCTTTATGTCATAGTGTCTAGTCTCATTTTGGCCCAGAAATCAAATGTACAGATGTAATTTTACATTCCCATTTTGCCTTCTTAGGTGCGTTTAGGTGCTTAACACGTGTATAAATCTCTACGGGAATCACACATATCAGATCTTAGTTAATGTTTAGTAAGTTCCTGCAAGGGGAAAAATCTTCCTAAAAATAAAAGTTATACTATTCAGTAAAATCAGTTAGAAAACAACTTTTTGAGGGTTTTCCTCACTCTTAATCTGATCTGTCCCCAGACATTCGATTTGGCTAGAAGTGATCAGTTAATACTTTGAGAACTGTAAATTACACTTCCTGGTCAGGTTGTTATGGCTTGATATTTGAAAATACTACATATTCTTTATTTGATTTTATGTGTAGGTTTTGCTACAACTCAGCTGTTTACTACACACCCAAAACTGATTATGTTTTTTCTGATAAAGGATTTGGAATTGTTTACTGTTGAAATCAGAGATTCAACGTTTTACTGTGACAGAAAACAGTGTTATAGCCAGAGGTGGATCAAGCACATAAAGCATGCACTGATTATATATAAAATTGAGTGACACATATCACTTCTGTAAAAGTGCTCAGTATAAACTTTCACTTAATTAAAAGTACAAATGTGTTTTCCTTCATTTATCATTTCTGTAATAAAACACTTGCTTAACTATCTCAGAATGAAACGACTCCAACAGTCTATTAATAAAATAAGATTAATGAGCCAGACACTGACTGATGTTTATTGAAATGTTCACACACTTTTCACAAGCCTCTTTTCAACCATTAAAAAAAAATAATAATAATAAGGCAAAAGATGTTGTGGCACAATAGAGTCATGAGTTACTTCTATCATTTACTCCTCTCAAAATATCCTGCTTTCTTACTTAAGTACAGTAACAAATGACATTTACTTTGTTAATGTACATCACTGGTTATACCATACATTGAAATTCTTATTCTGTGCATCCTCTAAGGATATAACGGGGGAAATAACTCTGACAAATTATGAATTCAGGCAATTCATTACAAATTCATAACCAAGAAAATGAAAAAAAAATTAATAATATGTGTCTATATAAAGGGTGCAGCGTGCAATGTAAACATTAATTATGTAAACAATGTAAACAGCAGTGGCTATTTGTGTCCATGTTGGCGTACCTTTTTTAAAGGGGCGAATGAATGTGCAAGGGTAATCATTAGTTAATATTTGCATTGTGTGTGCAGCGGGTGTTTGTATTTGTTTCAGAAGGATGGTGGTAAAAGTCATCTCTCAGGGTCAGATGAGGAATCGGTATCTGTACTGATGGGACAAGAGACAGCAGATGGTTGTCATTCATAATCCTGGGAGCCCGCGGCTAAAAGCGTCTTTAACACTCCTTGCATCTGCCTGATAATAGAAGGATAAAAAGCATCTGCCGGGGTGACCATTGATTCTGTTGTTTGTTGATTCATGCCAGTCACACAGCAATCGCTATCACTAGCTATTATGACCACCATAATCATAATCCATCCAGCACACATTCAAACCTAGAGATTATTTTGGTGACCATCTAAAGGAGATTCAGTGACAAAGCAATGTATATACTTGGTCTTTGTAGAGTGTTTTTATTATGTGGTCATTGTGGCATAGCTGAGTTGATCGCACAGATGACTAACAATAGTATGTGTCTTTTGCACCGAAGTCATGCAAACATGATAGAAATATGTACTGGCTTGCCTGCTAGTCATGAGAAGGCAGTGACTGTGGGAAAATGCATATGAGGTCACTATGGAAAGAAAAAATATACAAGTCTATATATTTTAATTTTATGTTTGAAGATTATATGTATACCAAAGGAAATGACAGTGAATACCAAAGAAAATAGGCCTGAGTGAATTACAGTATATATATATATAGGGGTTAACATCAGTATTTTACATTCTAGCACTGCTTGAGACATAGTAGTACAGTACTTTACCGTATATGGATTTGCCGTACCTTTTTTCAGGGTGATGTATTTAGCTGAGGTCGAAATAAAATTAATCATATTTGAAAAAAATGAAAAACAATTGTGTATTAAAAATAGGCATATATAGTTTTGGGAGTCACATGTGTATATTCACAGGCGAGATGTGATTGGGTACTTTTGGATCAACATTTTTGGCACCAGATCTAAAGCCTGTTGTACCATCAACACTTTTTACAAAGAATGACAATATATCAAGCTAATGCGGAGTTATAGCCTTACATCAGTATTCCTCTCAAGTTACAAATGAAGTCTAAGCTTGTTTGTTAACATTAGATAATGAGGTAAAATATCCTGGAAGTTTTGTGCCAATACATGAAAGCATTCCTAAAAATATAACCTCAAATCTTGGTTAACCATAATTTTTTTTTTTATGACAAGTTACACAGAATTGAATATAACATTATTTTGTTATAGGTCAAAATAATATTTGTTTGTTATTTGTAATATAAGTGTCTGGCAGGCTTCCAAGCAAAACAATTATTCATTTCTTATTATTAATTTTCTTAATAATAGGCTGAGACGTTTAGCAGTTTGGTAGCAGTTGAATTAAATCAAACCTCTTAAGAGATTTTCATATGCTAATCTTTCCTCAGTCTGAATATATTAGTGCCGAGATGTTTTGTATCAAAAGTCCATAAATCTAATTTTGTTTAGGTTGTGTTAAAATTTCATGATGACAAACAAAAAAAACAGTGGTGGTGAAAATAAAAAAAAAATGTAAAGGAAGTAAAGGAAAGTTTAATCTTCTACAATATTGAATTGTAGAACTGTGATTATTTAAGGTTATTAAAATTGTTTTGTTTTAGGTGAGCGGTTTGTTAACCAAAAGGCCATCAACTATCTGTTTAGAAGTTATACTGACCCAAAATTTGCAAAAAGCCTTTAAAAATCTCTAAGAAATGGGCGTTGGTAGCTCAGTGATTGGAAAGTCAATGGTTCAAGGGTACCACTCCTGGGTCCTTCAGCAAGGCTCTTAACCCTCTGTGCCCCAGGGAACCGTATTACGGTTCCATCAGTAAGAAAGCCCAGCAGCGTCTCTACTTCCTGAGAAGGCTGAGGAAAGCACATCTGCCAACCCCCATTCTGACCATGTTCTACAGAGGGACCATCGAGAGCATCCTGAGCAGCTGCATCACTGCCTGGTTTGGGAACTGCACCCTCACGGATCGCAAGACCCTACAGCGAATAGTGAGGACAGCTGAAAAGATCATCGGAGTGTCTCTCCCCTCTGTCACGAACATTTACAGCACACACTGTATCCGCAAAGCTACTAGCATTGTGGACGACATCACACACCCCTCACACACACTATTTACACTACTGCCATCAGGGAAGAGGTTCCGAAGCATTCGGGCTCTCACAACCAGACTATGCAATAGTTTTTTCCCTCAAGCCATCAGATTTCTCAACACATAGAACTGGACCTGGACTCACACGTACACTCACACACCATCCACTGCTCTATTATTTATCTACCTCATCACTGGCCTTTACATGTGTATTGTACACACTGCTCTCACTGACAGTGTTACTGTTTACATGCACATTTTGCACACTTACTTTTTTATCACTGCTGCTCTAATTGTTCCTTTGCACACTCGCCAAAATGGAACACTTTGAAATACTTTGCACTGGGTTGTTGTTGTTTTTTTGTATTGTATTATATTGTTAGTTGTTGTTATGCACTGTCTTGTGTTGTGAACACAGTCTTGTGTCTTTGCGCTGTTTGCACCAGGTTGCACACGATGCACTTTATGTAGCTAGGACAAACTTAGTCTCGTCCTCAGCATTGTGTTGTTGTGTTTGTTATATGTTGTTTTGTGTAAGCACCGGGGTCCTGGGGAAACGTTGTCTCATTTCACTGTGTACTGCGTCAGCTATATGTGGTTGAAATGACAATAAAAACCTCTTGACTTGACTTGACTTGACTTATGGCTGAGAATATGCTCTGACCACAGCTTCTAAACAAAGCTGGGATATGTGAAGAAATAAATTACATAGTTGCATAGTGAAATTCTACGTAACAAATAAAGGCTATTCTATTCTAATCTTAAATATGTATTGCGTTTGCGAATGTGTGATATGACAATCTGCTCTAGCCTTGGTGTTGGAAATAAAGGGAATTTCTTAAACCACTTGAATGGAAGAATTAATTCACAGTATTCTGTGTATTTCCCCTGTTACAATCGTATATTTAAACTTTCTAACACTGCATTACATACACACACACGCACACACCACACACACACAAACAGGTACCTCATGGAATTTTTTCTAGTTAAAATACTTCCCTCTATTCATAATGCCAAATGTAAAGGTCATGTAACGTACAGCATTTCTATTTCTCTTTAATATTTTCTTGATAAGAACAACCAGATAAAAATGCAAGTTAATTGGTGAAATAATAATTACGGAATTTTAAATAACATAAAAAAATATAAAACATAAAAAAGTCTTGGTTTTGGTCTGAGTAAATACACTGAGACCAACTGTACAACAATAGAATCTTTCAACGCAGTATTCTCATTAAATTGCTTGTCAGCCTTCTTTTTAGCGTATGGTGTTAGTCACCTTTAATTTATTTGAATGTACACAAGCAGAAGGAAAAGGAAAGAAGGAACGTGCACTGCTGTCTTTCTTGAAAAACAGCATGCTCTACTCGTTTGTCTTTTTAAGCCAAGCTAAATATCATCCTTATTTGAGTGTTCTGTACTGTATGCTAAAAAATCTTGTGTGGTTTTGTGAATAGATCAGACTGTTTAACAGAAGACAAGTATAGAAAAGTACTGTAAAGTTTATTAGCAATATGAAAAAAATACATTTAACATTGTTACATTTGTATCAAATACAATTAAGTAAAATATCCCATAGGGAGTTTTAAAGTAAAAATGCACCAAAAGAAAAAACACCCATCCATAGATTGAAGTGCAAAAGTAAGGCCAGTAACACCAACTACATAGAAATGAAAGCTGCAGATCATTTCACTGAATTAAAAAAAGGGGTGGTTATCTATTTGTCTACACATACAGTCATGTCTTTTACAGTTTATAGATGGAAGAAATGAAGCACCAGAGACCTTTGACACAAAAAATACACTAAGTAAATTATAAAAAAGCAGCTGGTAGAGAGTTTCCCAGGATGGATATTCCCAGTAATAAGTAATGAAAATGTATGATAAGAACTGTTCTTGCCTTGTTAAAACTTAGTTCAAATTTCAACACTGATTCTTGTTTTTCCTGTTCTGGGCTTTCAGCTCAGGAAAAAAGTCACGATTACAAATATTGCAAGTTAAGAACTTCGTTAATGCATATGAATTATAAGTTGTGTGAAGATTTTCACATGAAAGGACTGAACTCATTCAAGTGTAAATCACATTTGCAGCTAATGCTTTATCCAGCAAATATATTTTGCATTTGTTTTCGATCTACTGCTTCCTGCTCTTTTTTTTGGACAATTTGAGTCCGTTCAATCATCACACCCTCACGTCGCCTTCGCGCCAAAGATTACACGTGCAGTGTCGATGACAAGGTCTTACATTGTCCCTGTTCTCATGTCATGCTTTAAAAGAATGCATGTAAGTCTCACTGGAGGCTTGTTTACGACTGATTTCTCCCATTACAATTTGTTGCTTTAACATTATGCAGCTGTTCAGTATCTCCAAATATAATGCAACCTGCAAGCTGACCACAAATATGCTAAACCCAACTAAATAGTGATACTGATGCCAATTTTGATTATACTAAATATAAGACTGATACATCGTTATGTTTCTCGAAGATTATAAAACTCATTCTTGTTGCACTTTCATCTCCTGCTGACTTGTCAAAGCTTTTGGGGTTTTTTTCCTTTCCTTTGGCTAATTGCCACCCATTAGTTTGCTTCTTATGACAGCTACAAACCATAAAGGCTGAACACTAGCATTTTTAAAAGGTTGTAGAGAGAGCTGTTTACTCGATATAAATGTATTACAATATGAAACAGTCTCCAGACATATGGCCAATACATACCTCCCTGTTACAGTAAGTACCTCTGGATAGCTGTAATCTCTAATCTGCCAGTTGAATTAAAGTAAATCTGAATGTAAAATTGTTAAAATATACATATACACAACAGTACACAACAATAAAAGGGCCACAAATTCCCAGAGTTCAATTGTGGAGAGACAAATATGATAATTTTTTCACAGTATCGGACAAACAAAGTAGTAGCTCTTTCAGCAGGACAATGCAGCAACAAACACTGTCATGTCAACCAAAAACAATGTGGTTATCGCCTTAAACATTCACCACAGTATCAATTTCTGCCCTAAATTTAAAAATCAACAACAATGGAAGAAATCCAGGGAAATACAGCAGACATTATAGATACTAGACATATAGATACTAGACATGATGACTAGAAAGTTAACTATAAAGGAATGGTATGATATATATATATATATATATATATATATATATATATATATATATATATATATATAAATATATATATATATATATATATATATATGATATATAGATATGATATATCGATGAGATAGCGAGAGAGAGAGAGAGAGAGAGAGAGAGAGCTCTACAGATTTGTTAATGCCCTGTATTGGTGATCAGATCATGTTCAAAGTGGTCTTCATAGTGATATTATTTCTTATTGACTGGCTCACCATAATATATTGTTATTAGTTACACAGTAGGGAGGCCCACCATAGGCAGTGTTGATTGTGGTTCCTCAGTGTCCATCTGTAAGATGAAGAAAAATTAAAATAAATAATTATTAAAGTGCTGCTTAAGAAAAGTGTTAATCACTTTTAATACATCCAAGTATTGTTACTTAATGATAATTGAAGCTTCAAAACAAATTCAGAGGGTCAACAATTATTTATGCAATAATTTTGACAGATTTTTATACCATCCTTGGCCTTCTCAGCCGATGCTTTTTGATAAAACATGCCACAATCAGTCCTGACAGGATTACTAGTATCACTGTTAAAGAGACTCCAACTGAAAATCCTGTATGATCTTTAGTCTGATTCTCTGTTAAAGACAAAAACAGCAAAAACTGATCACTGGTCTGATTGATTTAACAATGTATGGCAAAATACAAAAAGAGCAGAAAAGACTGTACAGTTGATATTGTACTCACCTGGATTATGCATATAATTATGAGGACTTGTTTGACTTTCGCTCTCTGTGAAAATACCATCAGAAAAACACACTGTACTATCAATTACTTAATATTATTAGCATTTCTCATTTAAACTGGAACTCAAAGAAGCTCAAGATGTAATAGCTTACGTTCAACTTTTAATCCAACTTCCTGCGTGTTTTGTAGGTGTATGTCACCATCAAAAGTATGACATGTAAATGTAAGCTCATCTTTCAGGGTCACGTCAAGAAGAAGCAATGAGCAATTTCCTTTTGCAGACGACAAAAAGACTTTAGTTCTGTTTACATAAAATGTATTGTACGAATGGTCATCACAACAATGATTTACGACTGTCTTCTCGCCAATCTGCCATACAAGTTTTTTAGTATCTTCAGAGCAAGAACATGGCAGCATCACGTTCTGTCCAGTGAAGACTTTTATACTCTGGATTGGCTCTGCTGCTCTGCTGTCTGTAACATTAAAAGATTAACAGAATCAATGCAGATTCTTCAGAACTTCCAGAATAGGCATGTACAAAATGGTTTTCATTTTCTTGCATTAAATGATAATTTAATCTTGATTCAATGTTTATTATGCAGCATAAAGAATATGAATACATTCTAACTAATGTATTAATATCTCACATTGTGATGTAAATAATTGTTTGATCATCTTGACTGTTTTATTTATTTATCCCCATCCCCTCAAAATAAAGCTGGTGTGGAAAATTGTGGCATGTAAAAAAGCTTTGCCAACATTTAAAGTACCCCATAATAGCACATAGTAGTAGTATAATTAGCATCATTACCATAATCATGATCATTATAATAATAATAATTATTATTATTATTGGAGGCACGGTGGCTTAGTGGTTAGCACGTTCGCCTCACACCGTCAGGGTCCGGGTTCGATTCCCGTCTCGGCCATGTGTGTGTGGAGTTTGCATGTTCTCCCCATGCCACAGGGGTTTTTTTCTCCGGGTTCTCCGGTTTCCTCCCCGGTCCAAAAACATGCACGGTAGGTTGATTGGCACCTTGGAAAATTGTCCCTAGTGTATGAATGTGTGTGAATGTGTGTGTGTGTGCCCTGCTATGGGTTGGCATTCCATCCAGGGTTTATCCTGCCTTAATGCCCATAGACGCCTGAGATAGGCACAGGCTCCCCGTGACCCGAGGGAAGATCGGATAAAGCGGTAGAAGATGAATGAATGAATTATTATTATTATTATTATTGTTATTATTATGTGGGAGGTGGTATCTCAGTGGTTAATGCATTGGATTCTGGACAAAAAAGTTACAGTAGTGTCCTTTGAGCAAGGCTCTTAATCCTCAACTGCTCAGTTTGCCTCAGCCATTACAGTTGCATGAGCCAATGCATTTATAGTGCTGGTCCCAAGGACAGATAAATGGAGAGGGTTGGGTTAGGAAGGGAATCCGTCGTAAAAACACGCGACAAACAAAATATGCGTATCGTCCACTGTGGCAGCAGTTGAAAGAGGCGATGATTACCATGTTGGGTTTTAGAACCTGGTTCACTTGATATTCCTTTAACTAAGTTAGATAATGACAACTCCAGAGCTTGTTCTATACTTTAATAACTTCCTGAATTTGAAACTCCTATTATATATTAAGTAAATAATATTACAATAGGAATTGTCAGGACAGCCACATAAATATCTCTGCTAGTACTGTCCCTGGGCTGGACCTGCATGTCACACAAAACCTCTATGTGAAAAAAAAAAATGTATTCAGAATGGTTCTGCTGCACAGTGTTGAGTTACTTTATACTTGCATGACCAAATGAAGAGGAAACCTTAGATGCATGTCTAAGCATGCACTTACATAATCCAGGAATTTTATAACTAAGTATTGTCTGATGAAATTTAAAACCTGACCTCTAGAGCTCAAACCACAAATAATTCTTTAACTGCAAGAACGTGCAATCATATTCAAGTCTCTAATAAATAGTTTTCGTTTGAGTCTAACTCTTTATTTAAAAAAAAAATTGGTTTATAAAGACTACTCATTTGTTGCACTAATAACTTCAGAACTTGAGGTAAAAGTTCAGTTTTGTTTATTCACACTGAAATGTTGATTCACTAGAGAACTATCTAAAAGTCCTTTATTATTGCAATACAATCTTGAATTCAGTTAAAAAGAGACACGCCCTGTCTCTCAATGTGTAACATAAAGGTTTTAATTTTTTTAGCACGTGATATAGATGCAGCTTTATACTAACAATATATCACAATATATCACAATATATCACAATATCTGGGGAGGCTTAAAAATGCTTGATACATCAGATCATTCTTTAGAGATACATAAACCATCTGTTTGGATTTCATTTCTTCAGGCATAATATCCAGTGTTTGAAACTCCACAAATGTTAGCTTACCAAAGCGGAACACAGCTAAGAGCCACATCATAACAGCAGACCTAAAACAGAAAAAACTGATTAGCTGTAAAACGCACACACACACACACACACACACACACGCACACACACAAACTACTTTAAATGCAGTTTCTGGATACTGGCCACCATCTAAGTATAACCATTACAGATGTAGTCAAAGTCAATCACATTCATTAAGACATCTGCTTGAGTTTTCTAACCTTAACGATTACTGCATGATACACCAAAATTGGAACAAACTGGAACGATCAGATATCAAATATGTAGAACTGTAGAGTATTAATTGAAAAACAATATAATTAGACATTAGCCTAGGTGCAAATTCATTTTTAATTAATGAATGAAGCTCCTTTATTCATTAATTCATCTTCAGTCACCACTTTATAATGATCGGAGTAACAGGAGATGTGGAGACCTTCTAAAGCATCAGAATGTAACAAAACTTAACATGTATTTAAGCTTTCATATGTGTAAATTCTGTGTCTTTACCCTGTAGCCCAAATTTTTTTTAATGCTACTTTGTTCAATACTAAATATGAACGTCCCAATTGCACAATGTCTTTTCTCAAAGACCAGATTTAATCAGCAAGGAAAGGTTGGTTGAATATAACAGAGATAGCTGTGCCTATGAATGTGTGCAGGTGTTGCTTAATGTTATGTCTCGTTTTAAAGATTAACAACAAAATTGATACTTGTGCAAATGCATAGAGGTGACTGCATTATTAGTGTCAGTAGGTACTCTAATCATATTTGACATGTTTCAGCACACTTTAATTAGTCTGTATACAACTGGCAGGCTGCCTTATATCTGACCGTAGGTTTTTAGTGTGGACCAGAATCGCTGCTTGTACACTAGTCACACTAGCTTTAAACCCAACAACATAATGAGGGAGTGACTATTTTAAATAACTGATTTATTTAAATTTTAAAATAACTTTTTTTCCCCGCATCTTTATTTGCCATGTTTTTGTAATGTAAGGTATACAAAGTGAAAGCCTTTTATCGAACAGCAGAATGCAATAATACACTCTCTCCTATTTCTGCATTCTTTTTCTAACAGAGTTAACAATGACTGGAAACTCTATTCTAATATGAGAGAAAATCCCAGGTTCATAATATTTGCCTTACAAATTAGTTCAATTTTGTATCTGTTGTTATAGAGGTTGATCCTGTACTGATTAGAGAGAAGTGTCTTATTGCCAAAATCTCCAGATCATAATTGTTTTGTGCTGTCTGCTTCCATACAAATGCATTCATATTAGAGTCTTACATGAGAATATACCACATAAAGCTTATAAAGGTTGGGTTATCCCAATAAAAATCATTAATTCCAATCTACAGATCAGGTATTGTTTGTGTGCCATTTGTAGGAGTAGCAGTGAGGACTTATTAATGAATTGTTAATTATTTATTAATTATTAATACATTAATCACTTGTTACACATGTAACTTTGTACCAACATGCCTTTATTCACTCACATTTTTCTCACATTCTCTCTCGCTCTCTCACAACACACACACACAAACACACACACACATTGGCCACAAGATAAGTAAATCAAGTAACCGCAATGCCACACAAATGAATCACCATCTAATCATATTTATCTCCCAGATCACACTGACCCTGTAACCTATGCACTTTTTACTGTTCCGCATTGGTGTTTATAGCTCTGAATGTGAAAAACAGATATACACTCACCATCCACTTTAGTTATCTAATAACCTGTCAGCAGCAGTTAAAGTTTGCATCAAACATTAGAATGAAGAAGTGTGATTTTTCTGTGACGTTAATCATGAATAGTAGTACCACATGAGATGGTTTGAGTAATCCAGAAATTGTAGATCTCTTGCGATTTTTAACCACAACATTCTCAATGGTTTACACAGAATGGTGCAAAATCAATAAATATTGAGGGAATGACAGATCTGTGGGGGGAAATGCTTTGTTTAAAAGGGAAATCAGAATAAAAAAGTAAATCGATCACAATTTACCAAAAATGCACATGATGATCGTGAGCTTAAACAGTAGTAGATCCCATGTCACCAAAGTAACTAAGGCTTTCGTGGGCACAAAATTTACAGCGTTTAACAGTCGTGTTTCTGGACTTTTGTGCCCATAATAGGGTTCTTGTTCTTGGATGACAGGAGTGAAACCTAAGGCAGTCTATTGCTGTGGAAGCGCATCCACCTTGAGGTTGGCTGTTCTGTAAAAGTCTATTCAAACCATTAATAGCCTATAATCGTTTGGCAAGGTGTTTGACAAACAATTTGCAAGCTGTTTTAGCCTGCAGATACCCTGTACACTGGATATATCTAACACTTGAGGCAGTTGTGTACGTAACACAAAGAAATACAATTTCTGGCACCAACAACCATGCCACAATTAAAGTAAAAAAAAAAAAATCACATTTGTTTCCCATTCTGATGTTTTATGAAAGCCTAAAGCTCTTAGTAGTTTTTACATGATTTAATCAGTGTGCAGCTGCCACATAATTGCCTAATTAGATAACTGCACGAATGAGCAGGTGAATATGTTTTCTTAATAGACCAAATATAAGTATGTACAGGCAAACACTGGGGTCCAAAAGTCTCCAATTTCCATTTTGAATTAAAGCACTTACAACAATTTGAATGATTAGTGAAATCTTTGATTACATGAATCATACTGAGGGGTTCTCAGTATTCTGTGGCACATCTCCCCCATTTTTGATTTAATAATGTGAACTCACACAAGTTTATGCAGAACCTTGTGAAAATATTCCAGGTTGTCTACGAGCTTGGGGAGCCCACGCATACAGAGTCAGCCATTAAAAAAATATACACACACTTCAGGAAAAGAAAATATATTGATTCTCTGGTCAGCAACGCCGTTACCGAAACTGGGTTTTCAACGTTACCTCCCCGTAGGTATATTTATTACAATATGAAGAACAAAAAAAGACAGATTTTTTTAAAGCCCATGTTCTAGATTTGACCCAAAAAAAATTTCAGTTCCTCCTTCCTCATACAGAATTAAGTAGTTTGTAAAGGCAACCAAAATGTCTACTTTCTCAGCTTCATTCTAGTCCATTTTTTTAGTGCGGGTAACTTTCGATTGTTAACAATGTAAACAATGTCGCACCTTTGTGTTCCTTCACACTTGTACATTCCTACGCATTTTACACGTTTTAATCCGAATAAGTCACGGTAGTTTCACTTTATCCGTTAGGACCAAAACCTATTCATAAACAACGGGATGTACGAATGCAATATCCAACAACCCCATATTAACACACACGCACAAGAGAAAACTAAATTTTAAAAAATAGACGTGTTTAAGACAAACCTTGACATTGTTAATGCAGTTTCAGCTCTCCGATATACAGCCCTCTGGTCTTGAAGCCTGAGCGCGTGCGTCTGTACTCAACGCCTACCGCATGCGCTGTCTGGCTCTCTCGCGCTCTCTCGCGCTCACCACACGTCCACAACACGTCACCATACTATTGGCTAATTATCACTTCTAATCCAAATGTCTACATTGATTTCTGATAACGAAACATTCACTTTAATGAAAACACCCCGTACACCAGAACTTTCAAGCAATTATCCAAACAATCAGTGCTGTGGTGAAAGGCATGCAGTCAAGCAGAGGTTTGGTAAATAAATACTGGCTGACAAGTGCAATCCAGAGTGGGATTTCCGCTTTTCTATTTGTTTTACATACAGCTCAGATGCTTGAATTGTTTGTTCTGAGAAGCTTTTCTGCTCAGCGCATTTGTAAAAACTCAAAATTTGAGTTGCTTGTATTGATAAACCAGTGTGTACTCTCATAGTCACACTTGACCTTTCACACCATAATTTTCACACCATTTTGGTTCAACTCTACAGTCTGTTGTGCAATTTCCGAGGAGTTCATTCACTTTAGAAAACCCTAAACAGCCCATTTGGCAGCAAAAATCTCTTGACTTGTATCTACAGGACTGCGGGAATTGCACTGCCAAACCATGACTCGGATAATTGCATGATTGAGTAGATTAGATGTTCCTATTGAAGGAGATGGGATGCAGATTGATTGATGTTTGATCAAAAGATATGTTTCACATAGGTCTAAAAAAATTATAAGGATAGTTGTGTTGCAGTTTGGAACCGTTAGTAATTACCTGTAATTCTGCATTAGTTATTCCGAAAACGTGATCATAGAAGTCAAACTCACACACAATCTGATTCATTATCTGATTTGTTTCCCGATTTATTAATTCCATTTATATTCGTATGACGGGAAAGGAAACGCTAACTATTTAATAGCTGTTTAAACCTTCTTAATAATCACCTACACTTTTCAATGTTTTAATTAGGTTGGTGAGAGAATCTTACAATTCATAATAATAGAAACTTCTATTCTACCGTCCATCCATCTTCTACCGTTATATTCGATCTACCCTCGGGTCGAGGGGAGCCTATCTTTCCCCGGTATCTCAGGAGTCTATGGGCATTAAGGCAGGATACACCATGTATGGGGTGCCAACACATCGCAAGGCACACACACACACTCACATTCGCAAGATGCCAATTAACCGTGCATGTTTTTGGACCGGGGGAAACCGGAGACCCTGAAGAAAAAACCTGAAGCACGAGGATAACATGCAAACTCCACACACATGGCCGAGACGGGAATCGAACCCCGACCTTGGAGGTGTGAGGCGAACGAATGTAAGCCACAGTGCCCCAATATAAGAACTTAGTAATTAGAATTTATTTATTACAAATTTAAGTTATACTTTCAATAATGATTAATAACTTTCATAAATCATGATTTTTTTTCAGCTGTGCTTGAAAACGGTGATGCGTTTTGGTTTTGACCGCAATGTAACTATTCTCCATTTTCACAATAAAGATAAGCACGACTTCTTTGTATGTTTACAGATATACAAGTATTTTCTTGCAGTTGTAATCTTACAGAGAACTCCAGCATAACTTCTAACTGTCGTCTGTAGAATATGTGCAGGTAGGAAGATTTTCTCTTGTGTTAGGAAGGGAACCGAAAACATATTAACTCAAATGCTCAGTTCCAATAATTGAAGATTCGATGCAGCTGTTTAGTTAACTAAATATTTAAAACACATGATTATAACACATACTTAAAATTCTTACGCTGAATAAAGATGATATGTTTTGTATCCCACTGTTCTGTTTTCTGTTTATACTTTATATTCTGTTTTAAAATGTTCAAAATAAAATTACACATACTGTTGTCTATAGAATCTATTAAATGTTTTCATAGATCTATATATTTTGTTAAATCTGTAAAAAAAAAAGCTGTAGTATTAGTAAATAAAGAGTGTTGCTTTAGTATTTCTTAAAAGGTGGCATATGAACACAATCTTAATGCCAGGATGATAACATGATAACTGTGATGTAATTTATTTGTTAGAACATATTTAGACTGGTTTCTACAAATCGTTATGAATAGCAATTTAAAACAAAACTGAAAATCAGCCAAAACAAATGTCAGCAGCTCCTTATAGTTATTTCAGCTTGACGAAATCTGTCATTTTAACACAGTTCATGGTGCTGGTGGGATTTGTTTTAGATCTCACTTGACTTTCAGCACAAAAATGTTTGGCTATATAGCTGCATACAGTAGTATGAAACACACTTAACCAATTGCAATTTTTAAAAAATAAATTGGGGTTGAACGAAGCGATGAATGAAGCACTTTGCAAAAAAAAATGGTATTTTTGTAGAATGTATCTCTTTTAGGATGCACCAGTGACATCTACAGGTCAATTGCAGATGTCACTGGTGCACTGGTGATCGAACAGATTCTTCAGGGAGGTGATAGCCCAGTGGTTAAGGTGTTGGACTCTGGACCGAAAGATCATGGGTTCAAACCCCACCACTACTAAGCTGTCACTAGTGGGTCCTTGAGCAAGGCCCTTAACCCTGAATTGCTCAATTGTAAGTCGCTCTGGATAAGAGCGTCTGCCAAATGCTGCAAATGTTCACAAATTTTGCTACTAATAAAAGGTCCAAATGCATGCTTGATTTTATAGTTTGGATTCCATACCATTAATAGAGTTCTTGTGTTCTTTTGTTTTTCTCTTTTTGTTAGTCTTGGGCGTTATCTGTATAGTCTAGAGTCTCTTTTGCATGTACACTTTGCAGTATAAAAGCTGGCTTTGTCTGGCTCTATCTTGGATTTGCTAGATTATATAACCAATAGCACCATTGTTCTTCCCTTTAACCTTGGTAAAACCATGTCTTTATAGATTTTTGTGCACAGTAGCAATGCCATGCTTGAACATTTTTGGGCTCATGTCTATAGTTCTAGTGAAGGGAAATGTAACAAAATCATACAAAATCAGGCCAACCTTGTGCTAACTGTTTGGGAATTGCTGGCCAGGTGTCCGTAAAGAATCGTTTTTTGAGAATGTTGCAAGGAAAATAAAACTTACAAATTCAGATACAGTCTGTGGTTTCATAATGTTTTGAATGCTCATACACTTTTACCAAGATACCATGTGCATGACTCAGCAATTGCTTCCTAAAAAGTATTCCCTTTGCTCTGCAGCTGTCATAAGCCAAGATTATTGACTACAGATATATGAACTTCTGCTAGAAATTATTTAATTATGAGTGGATTCAAATGATAATTATGTAATTTAATTAAACAATTTAAGTAATTTAAAAATCTTAGTCATGCTTATGCTGTTCTCTGTTTTGGTTCATGCAAAAATACCATGAAGAATTTATTCTATGTAGACATCAACTCACAATATCCTGAAATTCTTAAAGCTATGTGCTTGCAACACAGCAGACTGGATATGACCCGTCATCATGAGGTTCCAGTTATCTGCTATGAGCTATGTGGGTACAGGGAGAAAGACAGCAAAGATTGGCTCAAAAGTTGTCATGTTTTCACTCTCTGCACTAACATTAACTAATGTGGGTGAGCACATATATATAGATAAAAGCAGATACTGCTAGGGAGAGCTAGTAAAAGAAAATAAAAATAAAGAAAGAAAACAGTCAAGATACTGTGGCATGTGTGAACATAAAGTGCCACAATTGTTTTGACAATAGGTGGTTAAAGTAGCCAGATTAATCATTCACAACCATGAATCTGTTTAGAAAGATGTGGCTTTAGGTGATATAAATCCCAGAACATTAATGACTAACAATCTAACACATCTGTCATTCTGTGATTTTGTGTGGCATTAAACACTAAAGAAAGTGACGTGGTGATAGTCGCTTTCAGATATGTGTACAAGATGGCTGCCAAACATACCCTGCGGATATTGCTTTTTTTCGGCTTTACTGCATTTTTTAAGCGCTTCAAATGTGAGCTGCTTTCTGCTGTAAACAAGCATTTTTTTTCTCATATATATTACAACATGAGGAATTTTCTTTCTTGCATGTCAGGCATGTCAGAAACCTTGGTTTAGTCATAATATGGAAGCCTGTGAGCCAGATAGGGTCTTGCTCGAGGACCCAAAACTGGTTTGAAACCAGAAACATTCTGATATAAAGTTACAGAGATATAATTTTGTGATTGTGCCTTGAACCTGCAGATAAAAAAAATGCTTGTACTGTTACAAGTGAGCTGTCCAGGCTAGCATGACATGTTATTTTCTATACACAATTATATATAATTGCCTAGTTTTAAAAGTAATAAATGCATATTTCTTTAGACTGATTTTTATGTCTAGTTTGATTAAATACAACACAGATCAGTTTTCATGAACACAATAGCTACAGACTAAGCAAAAGCAAAGTTTGTAAACAAAGCAAAACTACACAATAAGAAAAGTAAAAATTCACTCTGTTGACTGGACGCTCTGGAGTAATCTTTAGACATGTTGCTATATATCGAATGTACACCTGTAGGCCTGTGACCGACCTGAGCCTAGCCCCACGAACGCCGCCATGAAACCACGCCTACTTTTCCCATTCCAGGCGGTCCACGTCGTGTCACATGACTTGGCGCTAGCGCATCTGCGCATCTCGCACTTTCACCATTAAACGCATCAGACCGCGGAGGATCGGAGAGAGAAGATTTATACCGATAAGTGGACGGCGTTGCAGCGCTGCCGCAGGGATTACAGCATGGGCGAAGGCACAGCCTTTGTGCTCCTGGTATTTGCGACTCTGTCGCTCGCTATAGAGGTAAGAAAACTGGGATATTGCGTAATGCGAGAGAGCCTTTCCTCCCTGCTCGCTTTTCCCCTTTACGGCATATGGAGTAAAAGCCTCTGGAGCGATAGGCCTGAACGATGCAGGCACAGCAAATACTGTTAAAATAATCATCCAAGCCTGCTATCTGTGTGCTGCATCAGTGTTTCTATATAGAAGTGATTTACGGCGTCGGCTGGGCTGGAATCATGGCTTCCCTCGTTTATTGTATAATGCTGCTGATATGTGTGAAGGGTACTTGGTTGACACTTGTCGCAAGACACAGGTATTTCATGTGCTCAAATTGTCACCCAAACCAGGTGATCTCATCTGAATAATCACAAACCCCGTTATTCCTTTTTGAATAAAACGGGACCTTCTGCGTTTCCCAGTTCCTTTATATGGAGGAGAGAAAGCGTTGCCGACTGTAGGATTGTAGCGCTGCGGATCTGCAGACGTCTACTGCAGATGTTTACTGCAGGAATGTGGATACTATTTGTTTGTTTTTCATGACACGTAAACATAAACCGAATAAAATCTGGCTGAATACTGGGGTTAGAAGTTTCGCCCGATGAGACGTCACGCTTTGGTGAATGAAGCATAAATTATTCGGCCCTATTTTCCCCCCTCCCCTTTAAACCTACAGATGTTTGGCTCCAGATGCGTATTGTGTAATTGATATGTTTATGAGGTCGAGTAGAGGCGTTACAGTCGAATAGACTGTGTTGGTTTGGTAAGAGCGTCGTGGATATGATCGCAGTGTCCAGTGATTCAGATGGAAGGAGATGCTGCTTTGACAGAAGCAAGATGGCGGCGAAGAACTGCGGCGTTTTCTGTAGCCGACACGGCAGCATCATTCAGGGCCCGAGCAGCCGGTCTGCAGTGATTACCTCATACAGACACACACATACACACACACACACCTTATGTAATTCGGCACAATGTCGAGAAAACTACATGATTACACTCATTTACACTCGTGTACTTTTTGTGTGCCGTGACCAGGTGTAAACAATGTGAGATGTCCGAGTGCTTGCCCTGGCAATGATTCAGCTGAGTGTTGAGCTTAGTGGCACTGCTGTGTGTGTGTGTGTGTGTGTGTGTGTGTGTGTGTGTGTGTGTGTGAGAGAGAGAGAGGTAATCACTGCTCTCGTGTGTGAGAGAGTGTGTTGAGGTTAGTGGCACGTGTATGTGTCTGTTGAGGTTTGTGGCACTAGTGTGTGTGCGTGTGTGTTATTTGCCTCCAGCAGAAGTGCACTTCAAGCTTCAGTGGGTTTGTATTACTTGTACTCAATTTTCTTTGTTTATTCTTAAAGGGTCAAGCTTTAATATGGGGTTCTTGAATTGAAAACAGGAGAGGATGTGTGTTGTGGAGCCCAAGCCATGTTTGTCATGCAGATGTGCAAAACAGTTATAAACAGACTAATCAGTTTTGCTTTTTTTAAATATACACTTAGGAGCGCAAACCTTGGCTTTAAATTGTAGCAATCCAGTATCACAGAATACAGAAAAAATAAAACAGACATCAGATTTCCATTCGCCAAATCTTCTCCCTGTACTATGTCCAGGTAGCTGTATTGAATCTGGCCAGCTTTTTTGCCCTGGTATACAGTGTACTGGTCAAACACATAGGAGATGAGATCAGAACTGTGGATTTACATGCAACATAATATTTCATAGAATGCTTGAGCCGTCCTGTATCTAAGTCAGATTCAAAAATGCCTAGTGCATATGCTCAGTGAAGCTGTGCACATTTATTTATATGATTTTTACTAGTATGGGATATGTTGATGGCTGGATTCTATTATGATCCTGGATCTTACATAATAAACAACAGCCCTGTAACTGTGTGTGTCAGTGATTTGCCATGCACCCAAAAGTTTTGTTTTTATTTACTCGGGACTAGAGGCAAACTCATAGTTGAGCCCATATTTAGTGGATGCCTGGTAATTATTTTCTTATTTATGTCGACTTTTAGCTTGGCTTCTGGGCCAGTCCGATACCAGAATGAAAACAGTAACAGATTCTTTGTTACTCTGAGGCAATATGTGGAGAAAGAAAGCAACATTAATATAATCCTTGTTCTCAGTGGAGCTGTTTTTGTAGCACATTAAACACATTAGACGAGCTGGAATCTCTCTCTCCTTAATTTTCCATATAATATAATCCTTTTTTGATTCAAACTGTATTCAAAGTTTATTTTTAATTTAAAAAAAGGTTTTCCAAAATTGTTCTGCCTGCAGTCTACATGTACTTTGTGTGAAAAGCATCTTTCAGTGAAAGAAAGGGTTGTATTGTTCATGGTTATTTTGAAATGCTATTCCTGCCAAATTTTCTATACAGAGAGCAGCACTGTGGTGGTGTTTACTGGGACTGAAAATAGCCCTTGGGAGCAGGATGTTTTTGCTCCAGCAGGCATTAATCCAGTGAGATGCTTAGTCTGATACGGTGGCAGTCAGAACTGGCATGAAGTTTAGATTTTAATTTATGTCAGAGCATACAGCACTACAGCAAGATTAGAGTTTGAATTGTTCATCCATATTCACTAAAACATTTTCTGTAGCAGTACAGCTTCAGGGAGAATAACTATTTAATTTCCTGAATTCTTGAGAGGACACTTGGGAGGAGAGATTTTGCTGCAAAGAATTACTTTGCTAATAGTTGTAAGAAATATAAACTGTAGCCCTTCTATTGTGGCCTTTTAATTACTTTATTTGAATTAAAAAGTGAAGGGGTCGTTCAATATGTTGTATAAATTAGATAATTGTATGTCACTCTGGACAAGGACATCTGCCAAATGCTGTAAATGTAAACATAATTCTTCATTCATTCATCTTCTACCGCTCTATCCGATCTTCCCTCGGGTCACGGGGAGCCAATCTCAGGCGTCTATGGGCATTAAGACAGGATACACCCTGGATGGGTGTAATCGAACCCGGGACCGAACCCGGGAATCGAACCCGGACCCCGGCGGTGTGAGGCGAACGTGCTAACCACTAAGCCACCGTGCCCCCAACATAATTCTTAAATTGTGAAATATTTGGATTGAGTTCTGTCACCTTTACATGTGTTTTTATATCAGTCCTTTATTATAAAAAATATTTTACAGCAAGGTTGAAAAATATTCTTAATAGTCTTGTCAATAACAGTCACTGCTTGTGGGAGACAGATGAATTTTGGCTCCTGCAATAATTAAAAATATTGAATACTTTACTCACAAATGTTTTGTTTCCCCAAAATCCTGACACGATAGACCTTATGCGATTTTTTATATAGTCCTCACATAAGCCAGTAAAATACTGGGAACAATTTACAGTTTAATTTCACAATGTGTCGATTATCCCATAGCTCAGTCAAGTGTAGAAGCTCACCCATGTTTCTGTGTCATGTTTCTTTGTGGTAGGTGCCATCAGACGACTCGGTGGGTTTGCTTGCTGAGCCTCAGGTGGCCATGTTCTGTGGGAAACTCAACATGCATATCAACGTCCAGAGTGGTAAGTGGGAGTCTGATCCTACTGGCACCAAGAGCTGCATCAGAACCAAGGAAGGCATTCTTCAGTACTGCCAGGAGGTAAACAGTGAGGTTAAACAATATATTTTGTATATATTTCAACCATTACCAAATATAAGAAATTTACAGAGTAGCCTGTTGTTTTCTAGGTGTATCCTGATCTGCAGATCACTAATGTAGTGGAGGCCAACCAGCCAGTCAGCATCCAGAACTGGTGCAAGAAGGGTAAACGTCAGTGCCGTAGCAATGGACACATTGTAGTTCCCTACCGCTGCCTGGGTGAGTGAGCGGGTGTTTGTTTTTGTTGATGTCTATTATTGTACACGGGACTTGTTATCTTGTGGCTGTTAATGTAACTTGTCCATGACAAGGCTATTGTCTCAGCAAGCGATAAGACACGATAGTTTAGTAACAGATTTTAATGGTTGTGTTTGCCAGTCGGTGAGTTTGTGAGCGATGCCCTTCTAGTTCCTGATAAGTGCAAGTTCTTACACCAGGAACGGATGGATATGTGTGAGAGCCACCTGCACTGGCACACTGTGGCCAAAGAGGTCAGGGTCTGCAGCACACATTGCACATGTTTCCTGTACATTTCCCTGTAGAGAACCAGTAAATCAGTTGCAGTTGTGTTACATTATTGTACATTAAAATTTAATGATTATCTACTGCTAGTCTAATTCTAACACTATCACCTCTTTTGTAAGATGAATAAATTAGCATTAATTTAGGATTCATTAAAATGAGGTTAGCATATATTATGTATAATGATGTAAATATATGTAAATAAATTATATATATATATATATATATATATATATATATATATATATATATATATATATATACAGACGTGGACAAAATTGTTGGTACCCTTTGGTCAATGAAAGAAAAAGTCACAATGGTCACAGAAATAACTTTAATCTGACAAAAGTAATAATAAATAAAAATTCTATAAATGTTAACCAATGAAAGTCAGACATTGTTTTTCAACCATGCTTCAACAGAATTATGTAAAAAAATAAACTCATGAAACAGGCATGGACAAAAATGATGGTACCCCTAGAAAACACAGAAAATAATGTGACCAAAGGGACATGTTAATTGAAGGTGTGTCCACTAATTAGCATCACAGGTGTCTACAACCTTGTAATCAGCCATTGGGCCTATATATATGGCTCCAGGTAATCACTGTGTTGTTTGGTGATATGGTGTGTACCACACTCGACATGGACCAGAGGAAGCAAAGGAAAGAGCTGTCTCAAGAGATCAGAAAGAAAATTATAGACAAGCATGTTAAAGGTAAAGGCTATAAGACCATCTCCAAGCAACTAGATGTTCCTGTGAGTACAGTTGCACATATTATTCAGAAGTTTAAGATCCATGGGACTGTAGCCAACCTCCCTGGACGTGGCCGCAGGAGGAAAATTGATGACAAATCTAAGAGACGGATAATCCGAATGGTAACAAAAGAGCCTAGAAAGACTTCTAAAGAGATTCAAGGTGAACTTCATGCTCAAGGAACATCAGTGTCAGATCGCACCATCCGTCGTTGTTTGAGCCAAAGTGGACTACATGGGAGACGACCAAGGAGGACACCATTGTTGAAAACGAATCATAAAAAAGCAAGACTGGAATATGCCAAACTACATGTTGACAAGCCACAAAGCTTCTGGGAGAATGTCCTGTGGACAGATGAGACAAAAATCGAAGTTTTTGCCAAGGCACATCAGCTGTATGTTCACAGACGAAAAAATGAAGCATATCAAGAAAAGAACACTGTCCCTACTGTGAAACATGGAGGAGGCTCTGTTATGTTCTGGGGCTGCTTTGCTGCGTCTGGCACAGGGTGTCTTGAATCTGTGCAGGGTACAATGAAATCTCAAGACTATCAAGGAATTCTAGAGAGAAATGTACTAGCCAGTGTCAGAAAGCTTGGTCTCAGTCGCAGGTCATGGGTCTTGCAACAGGACAATGACCCAAAACACACAGCTAAAAACACCCAAGAATGGCTAAGAGGAAAAAATTGGACTATTCTAAAGTGGCCGTCTATGAGCCCTGACCTCAATCCTATTGAGCATCTTTGGAAGGAGCTGAAACATGCAGTCTGGAAAAGGCACCCTTCAAACCGGACACAACTGGAGCAGTTTGCTCATGAGGAGTGGGCCAAAATACCTGCTGAGAGGTGCAGATGTCTCATTGACAGTTACAGGAAGCGTTTGATTGCAGTGATTGCCTCAAAAGGTTGCGCAACAAAATATTAAGTTAGGGGTACCATCATTTTTGTCCATGCCTGTTTCATGAGTTTATTTTTTTACATAATTCTGTTGAAGCATGGTTGAAAAACAATGTCTGACTTTCATTGGTTAACATTTATAGAATTTTTATTTATTATTACTTTTGTCAGATTAAAGTTATTTCTGTGACCATTGTGACTTTTTCTTTCATTGACCAAAGGGTACCAACAATTTTGTCCACGTCTGTATATAGTTTTTTCCACTTTTCTTGATTTTGTTGTTACATTTGCCTCATAATTGACAAATGGCAGCTTTTATGTACTCTTATTAGGGTAGAAATTTTAGACACTATAAGAGATAAATGCAAGCTGACAGTCTTTTTGATTTGTTTTCAAATGGTTAATTATGGTCAAATTAATTTTTCTAAATGAACCTGACTGAACCTAAACTTAAACAGGTTCCATAATATTAAAAATCAATAAACACCTAAGACTGTAATTTTTGCTGCTGACTGGCTGGCTGTTTGCCAGCTCTCACTTTTTCCATTCTCTCTCTTTTTCTCAACTCTCCTTCCATACCTACAGTCATGCGGTGACCGGTCAATGAATCTGCATGATTTTGGTATGCTGTTGCCGTGCGGTATCGACCGTTTTCGTGGTGTAGAGTTTGTGTGCTGCCCGCTGGAGGAACAGAGAGACTCTGAGGCTGAAGAGCAGGAGGAAGCCAACTCGGACGTGTGGTGGGGAGCCGCTGAGAATGAGTACACAGACAGGTACAGCAAGAAGTATGATCACCCTAATAAAGCAATATGATCAGCCATAATAAAGTACACACTGAAAAATGAAGTGTAGTATATGTTTATGATTTAAACATAGATTTAGAATACTGTCAGTGGGTGAAGTCGTTTTCCTTCTTTGATCCCAGCATGACCAAACAAGCTCCTACAGAACAGCAGGAACTGGAGTTGGCTACTGTCGATGAAGATGAAGACATGGGAGATGATGTAGAAGAAGCCTGGGAGAATGATGAAGATGGTGATGGTGTGGAAGATGATGAGGAAGATGATGAAGATGAGGATTCTATGAACGACCGTGACTCCACTGAGCAAGCTTCAAATGTTGCCATGACTACCACCACTACTACAACCACTGAGTCTATAGAAGAAGTTGTACGAGGTAAGATGCAATTGCTTACAGATGTTGGAGAGACAGCAGATTAAGTGGTATTGTTAATTTTAATCAGACCTTTTTATTCTCCAGGTTTTGCCTAATTAAGCATTGTTTTGATTGGAGTTAGAATCTGTGAGTACATGTGTATCCACTGTGTGTAAAGCAAAATATGTGGGTTAGTGTGTGTAAAAGTTTGCATAAAGGCCTTCTAGTAAAATCTGGCCTTTCATCTGATATTTTGCCACCAGTCCTGGGGCAAAGTTTTTGCAATGTAATTAATGCCTTTTATTAGTTCCTGCAAAATCAAGCTCTTGTGTACTTTACAATCATTTGAGCCATATAGCAGAAATTGATTGTCAAGAAAACACAACATAATTAATGTGTTTGGCTGCAATAACTTTTTTCAGGTTGTTCCACCCAAAAAGTGATGTGATGGGATATCATTAATCATTGTCAGAATCTTCTATGTCAGGCCTTTTTTTGTGAACGTTGAAGCAACAAAAACAACTGACTCTTTTTTTCACAGGAGCAAAACAATACAGCAGTCATGTTTTTGCACTGCATTGTGCATTACACTGCATTTTTCATTCAGTATAGAGACCGGCACTCCCATGGGCCCCAACGCAAATGAGTGTACATACATACATACATACATACATATGTTTTATTATAATGTTTGTATGTATATATACACACACGTGTGTGTGTGTGTGTATATGTGTAAAAAAACAAAACAAATGAACTAATTTTTAAAATTAAATAAAACCGTAGACAGACACAAGGACGGATCAAATCCAACCTATGCAGTGGTTTTTACCTATGGGTGGGACCAGGGAAAAACGTAAATATTGCATGGAAAAAAATACTTATTTATCGCGGGACTGGGACAGAGCGGAAGGGTGTAGGACTCTAATTCAGTCCCCTGGTAATACGTGTGTGTGTGTGTGTGTGTGTGTGTGTGTGTGTGTGTGTGTGTGTGTGTGTGTGTGTGTGTGTGTGTGTGTGTGTGTGTGTGTGTGTGTGTGTGTGGTGTGTGTGTGTGTGTGTGTGTGTGTGTGTGTGTGTGTGTGTGTGTGTGTGTGTGTGCGTGCGTGCGTGCGTGCGTGCGTGCGTGCGTGCGTGCGTGCGTGCGTGCGTGCGTGCGTGCGTGCGTGCGTGCGTGCGTGCGTGCGTGCGTGCGTGCGTGCGTGCGTGCGTGCGTGCGTGCGTGCGTGCGTGCGTGCGTAGCGTGCGTGCGTGCGTGCGTGCGTGCGTGCGTGTGCGTGTGCGTGCGTGCGTGCGTGCGTGCGTGCGTGCGTGAGTGCGTGCGTGCGTGCGTGCGTGCGTGCGTGCGTGCGTGCATGTTATGTGCATACCGGTGCTGTAGTCTTGATCAGACCACTTGATTATGAAGATGTCTTCTTATCTTGTATAGTAAATATGGCCATGTAGCTTTTTTTTTCTTTTATCTGTTTTGTAATTGGGAACTGTCGGCAAGCATTAGTAATTGGGTCTTAATTATTTTTTTTTTCTATTTACGAATCATTAGTAGGTCTTCTAAAATAGACTGTAAATTTGAAAGGTAGCATTAGTTTTTTCATATAAAAAATTGCTTACGGTTCGTTTCATAGATAAACAGTAACACCTGTTTGGAAAGAAGTTCGGAAACACCTGTTTTTATTTTGTTGTTTGTTTTGGATTTTTTACTTTTCTGAAAGACACTTGAATGTTCCTTTTATTAGTTTCTTCATTCAGCTGCAATATTTCTCTTTTAAACCCTGACAAATGTATTATTTGCTCGTTTGATATTTCGTTCTGAATTTGTGATCCAGTTCACCGCCAAAGCTTTCATTAAGATTTAGACCCTGTGTCTGAGCAGGCCATTACGTAATACTCTAGAAAGCTGTTTGCTCTCAAAATTACATTGTATTGACATTGGTGAAGTTCGAGTTCAGTTTAATTGCAAACTGTTGAAGAATGGAATGGTAGCAATGTTGGTTCATAATTTCAATCACAAGTTTTTAACCTTTCCAGCACCAAAACAACCACGAACCATTACGCTTCCATATGTTCACTGTGGGTGTGAGGCAGTACATAAGTTCTACTGCTAGAGCCATAAATGTCAAAACATTAATCATAAAACATATTTGACTAAATAAAAGATGAGGTGTTTCCAGACTTTTGACAGGTACCATTGTTTAGAGTGTGTTATTCTGCTTATACCACAGTGTAAGAACCATACGGATATCTCCAGGGGCCTCTAGGTAGCGGCCCACATTATACGATAATATTGTGCGCAGTCATGTCTAGAAATGAACCATGCTGCAGTGTAAGATATATAAAGCCACTGGAGCATATAATTATCTTCCATCTATTTTAGAAGTGGGATTGCGTGCAGATCTGGTGTGTACATTTGTATAACATGAAGCATCTCTCCTTTTGTCAGCCGTGTGCTGGGCTCCAGCTCGGAAAGGCCCTTGCCGTGCCAAGTTGTCCCGTTGGTACTTTGTGGCCAAGACAGGACGCTGTGCTCCGTTCACCTTCGGGGGCTGCGGAGGCAACCGCAATAACTTTGAATCAGAGGAGTACTGCATGGCTGTGTGCAGCAGCAGTGTGTGTAAGCCTCCCAGACCACCTGTCCTGTCTAGAAGGGAGAGTGACTCTCCCTGATAATTCGCACTGTCTCTCTGTATTCTCTGTGCTGCCCTGTGCCTGGATGCCTTAATGTGCATGGGCCCTATGTAGGACCTGTTTGGAGGCATTGACTAACTCGAATTCATATATAAATGCTAAATATCTTTATAGAAATCACAGTATGAGCCATTTGTATGTATGTGTGTTTACTGTTTTATCACTGCTAATGTTTGTTGTTGCTGTTTTCTTTATCTAACAACCTGCATTTATCTCCTAACTCGCTAAGTATGTTCTATGTGGCACTACCTGTGTTTTTCTTGCACTGTTTGCCTCTGTCTAGTCTGACCAGTCTCGGGCTATGACCCACATCTTTATGGTTTCCACACAGTTCAGCACATTGTTGGGCTGTTGATGTCTAATACTACCATTTTGATAACACACACACACACACACACACACACCCCACAGGAGCTGACTCACCAAAATCTAGAGTCTGAGACTCGCGCGCACACACCCCCATACGGACAAAAGCACATAGAGGTCAATGTTTATGAACAGTTCACACATACAACCGAACTTCCTCTACTGACACCTACTGTACCTGTCTAGTATTTAACTTGAGGCTTTGACAGTACAGGTCCACCTTCTCATTAACACAAGTGATGTCTTGCAACTGTCTTTTTGTGAAAAGCAACATTTGAAGGAGAACTGCATCCGTTTAAAAAAAAATAAAAATTACCACTGCTGTTTCGCTTGAGTAAAATATCTTTGTTTGAATGATAGATTTTTTTATTAATTACTTCAAAGGCAAGAATCTAGTATTGTTGTGTCATACTTTTTTCCCCCTTCTAATTTTTCCTCTGCTGCACTTTAACACTCACCCCAGTACCCACTATGGCTCCAAGCCCCCCTGATGCTGTGGGCCGCTACCTAGAGGCCCCTGGAGATATCAATGAACATGCCCATTTCCAAAAGGCTAAAGAGCGTCTGGAGGCCAAACACAGAGAAAGAATGTCGCAGGTGAGGCCCACAGAATATACCACAGAGTATGTTTAGATAAAATGTTTAGTCTTTCAGTAGTGTAGCTTATTTTATTTTTTTGCTTTCAGGTAATGAGGGAGTGGGAGGAGGCAGAGAGACAGGTTAAGAGTCTTCCCCGTGCTGATAAGAAGGCTGTAATTCAGGTAATTTAAAAGTAGATTTTGCCAACATTTTACTAGTTTGGATCATGTGGCAGTTTTTTTAATGTATTGGTTAATGGGTGAAAATAGTTCCCCCCCCCCCCCCCCCCCCCCCCCCCCCCCCCCCCCCCATCATACAGCTGCCACATGGGGAGAATAGGCTTGTGCTGGAAATAATTGGCAGCTAAAAAATATGTATGAATTAGGATACTATACAACATGGTGTGAAAGTCTTGGTTTTACAAAAATGACATTTTGCAAACACATTAGAATAATTTAACGTATACAACTGAGCAGACGAGGAGTTTAGATCCTTGCAAAACCTTCTAACATACTGAAATACCACTTCCCATCCTTTTGCCTAATTATATACGTTCTGCTCAGGGTGGTTTGATATTTTATTTTTAATAGCAGCTATGACCAGGCACATAAAAAATCATTAACAAACAATATTGTTGAGCCTGTTAACACAGAATAATAGTAATGTAGTATTTCATGCTCAACGAAGCCACTTGGGCTAAGCCATAGATTGTATTACTAATAACAATACAAATGAAATTATCATGAATGTGTTAGGCCTTATGTATGTGTGTGTTTTGTGCACAGCATTTCCAGGAGAAGGTTGAGGCTTTAGAGCAGGAGGCCGCCAATGAGCGGCAGCAGCTGGTAGAGACTCACATTGCTCGGGTGGAAGCTCTGCTTAACGATCGGCGACGTATGGCACTGGACAGCTTCCTAACTGCACTACAGGCTGACGAGCCCCGGGTACGTGAGCACATGTACACGAGGAAAGAAATGATGGTGCCTTTGTCCAGTCTCCTTCATATACAAGGCTTCACTGTTGAACCTTCACCAGTTAACTGTAGAACAACATGTTTTTATTTTGCAGCCTCGACAGGTGTTTAGCTTGTTTAAAAAATACGTGCGTGCCGAGCAGAAGGACAGACAACACACGCTTAAACATTTTGAGCATGTACGCATGGTGGATCCCAAGAAAGCAGCCCAGATCCGTCCTCAGGTATCCACACCACTCCTACGATTAAACAGTAATCAGGCTAATAGCAATGTGTTTTGAGTGTACCTGTAAACCTACTGCTTGTAGGTACTTGCTCACCTGCGTGTCATTGAGGAGCGCCTGAATGAAAGTGTGGCCTACCTCTATAAGGTCCCGCAAGTGTCCAGTGAAATCCAGAGCCAAGTGGGTAAGTACTAAATGATCATTTTGCCCTGTTCTCCAATTATTATTTTTTTTACATTTTATTAGTAATCATCTAAAGTGCTAGCAAAAAAACTGTTAAAATTTATTATTTTTTATTAAAGTGATTCATAACCCTTAATCTATATCTGTTTGTGTATGTCTGTACAGCATTGCTGCTGGTGCGTGTGCAGGCCGAAGCCACTCAGCAGCTGTCGTCTCTTCAGTCTGATATGAGAGTCAGTTATGGAAATGATGCTTTGATGCCCCCTGACAGCACCCCATCTGTTGACACTGTGGCTGCAGAGCAGGACAACCTAGGCTTTATTCACCCTGAGAGCTTCAACCAAGCCAACACTGATAATCATGGTACACTACACTCACATACATGGACCTTATCACACCGCTGTATAAAGAAGCTGCATACAGGGACAGCACAACGGCTTTACCAAAAGGGAAAAAATTACACTAAAATTATTTAGCGTTTATTTCTAGTGTATAATATCCTTTTCTTCAGTTATATGGGAGTCACCTGGAAGCTACTAGATAATGCAGCATACATATTTTACTATTTTTAATCTATCTCTCTCGTTCTGTTTGTTTATTTAGTTACTTGTTTGGCAAGGGCCTGATGATGACTTTTTTGCTGTTTCCATAGCAGTTTATTTAGTTTTTAAAGAGTCAGGTTGCCAGCCCAATTCACACACTCCTACTATTTGTAGCTTGGGTTTAGGGCCATGTTGAAGGGCCCAATAGTGACAGCCTGATATAGCAGGGATTCGAACCCACGTCCCCCAAAACTCCATAACTACTAAGCTCCCCCCCCAGCACAGTTTAAAATATCTTATTTATTGGCCGTGATGGAGTATGTAATCATTGTAATCATGTTAATCATTTGTTGTTTAGTTGAACCTGTAGATGCTCGTCCAGCTCCCGATAGGGGACTTCCCACACGACCTGGTGAGTTCCTGTTTTGAAGCCTCTATAGTTACACATTAATATTTGAAAACTGTATCCTCCATTTATTAACCTTATCACCTGTAGTGTGTTACTGATTGGCACAGTAAGAATTTTAGCATGTTTTACCTGTACTGGAAAAAAATGCGGAAAACCAGCTCAAATTCAGGACAGATATACAGATAAAGTTTGTTGATCCGTCATTAACTTTATTTACCCATAGAGAAATAGTGTTCAATAATATGAACACTGATATGTAAACAATGTGATATGTGATTATGTAAACAAAATATGATCACATAATTAGAAATACAATTCAGTGTGTGTGTGTGTGTGTGTGTGTGTGTGTGTGTGTGTGTAATAGCCAAAATTAATTACATGTAGCTGAACATGGAGATTGTTATCAGTGCTGTCATTATGTGGATTTTTTTGGTTAGTCTGTTAGTAATCATTCCCATCTTTATTTCCTGTTTGTGTTTTTGTGTAGTGTCTGGCCTAAAGCCCGAAGAGATGCCAGAAGTGCGGATGAACACTGAAGACAGGCACAGCACTGGCTATGAAGTACATCACCAAAGACTGGTATAAACACTTTAAATGCTTTGTGTGCTAAACTACATATAAGGGTGACTGTCATATACAAAGCAGTACAGAAGACATATGTGTGCTTAAATAATTATTGGCAAGTTTCAAAATGAAGTGTCAATGGAAAATTATGTTAAAAAAAAAAAAAATTGATAGTTGATGAGTGTTTTTTTTCCACTCAGGTATTCTTTGCAGACGACGTAAGCTCTAATAAGGGAGCCATAATAGGCTTGATGGTAGGAGGAGTCGTCATCGCGACCATCATCGTGATCAACCCTCATAATGCTGAGGAAGAAGCAGTACTCCTCCATTCACCATGGAGTCGTAGAGGTCTGTGCATTAAAAAAACTGACTATAAGAAATCATATGACCTCTGCACTCCATGCCTTAACCCGAGCTTTTGTTTTCAGGTTGATGCCGCAGTGACTCCGGAAGAACGCCACCTCACCAAGATGCAGCAGAATGGCTATGAGAACCCCACCTACAAGTTCTTTGAGCAGATGCAGAACTAAGTTTTCATTCTCACCCATACCACTTTCCCATCTTTCATCTCTCTCCATTAGGACAGTAAAAAAAATGCTGATCCTTCATCTGCTCTAGTGCTGAACTCCTGGAGATGAGTGTGGCTTTTATCACCAGACCATTTCATCCAGTCACACAAGTGTTCACGCTGTTTGCACAGAAAAGCGATGCATCGTTTTTCCTCATCCAGCCATATGTCTGTCTGTCCGGACTTCTGCACCTGTCAATTCCAAGCACTAAGTGTCTCTCTGCATTTCACCTCGGTCTCTCTGCCCAGTCCATCCATCTGTTTTCTCTGCTCTAGCTCAGTCTGTGCTATTTATTTTCCTGCACTTATTGTATGCTTGACCCCTGTCGCTCTTCTGTGGCTCCCTTTCATCATCCTGTCTTTCCTGAATATTCGGACAACAGCTATGCAGGGCTCATGTGTGACTCTGAATGCGAAGATGGCCAGAAGCGAGAATAAAGTACTCATCATTTTGACCTTTCCATTTCCGGACCAGTCTTGTCCAAGGTCTGTGTTTTTCCAAAAAAATATATTTAAAACAAAAATTTAAAAAAGAATAAATAAATAAATATATATATATATATATATATATATAAATTATACATACAAAAATAATTATTGAAGTTTGTTTTTATTGTGTGTGATGTATTGAAATAAGGCAGAAAATAGCTGTACCTATTTAGTGCATGGCAAATATGACCGAGAGGTTTCGGATCCACATGCTGGCATCAGCCTCTCTTAATGTAGAGATTATAGCAGGATTGTACATTTTAATGTTTTCTTGTGGTCATGTAATTTTAAAAGAATAGAGAATTCCAAATGTCTTTAAAGCTTTGTTGAGAAAGAAATGGTGTAAATGAAGTCAGTGCTTTTCTTTTTAAACTATTCTATAACGCGCACACTGCTGCATGGGGCTGGGCAAGCTGTAATAAATTAAATGAAGTAAAATACTAGCCCATGAGTTCTGTTGGTTTTCCTATGCACTTTTTATGTTGTGTTGGGCTTTTATTTGTCTGGGGTATTTTGCTTTGCCCCGATTTACTTTCATTCCATCTCAGGAGTTAAGAGGACAAGAAAAAAAAATATTATTTTTAAAGAAACATATTTGCATTGCTTTCTATCTGTGACATTCACAAATACTAAACGGCATAGAAACTGGTCTTATCGTTTCTGTGCCTCAGAGGGTCAAATGGGCGTGTGCTTACTAGAAAGTATTAACTAAAATGAGGGCATCAAACTGTGGCATACCAATTCAATTTCACAGTTGCCCTGCAAGCACCTCCCATTTGAACTGAAAGTGGGATTCGGCAGTACTCTGAATAATGCTCTTCAGATTAGTCAGGTTATCTGGTTATGCAAGGATACTCAGAAATAAGTGTCTGTGGTCAGTAAGGGGCTGTGAAGAACGGAAAGACTTTACCTTTTGTCAGTCTACTCCTATCCATGTCTCCCCTCCCCCCTCTTGTATATGCATCTGTCAAAGTCATTGCCTTAGACTGGGGAACATGCTTTCTACACTGTATCCCATAAATAAAAAGTTTTGAATGTACATAGAACCGTTTTCATGTCTGAATTTTAATGAAATTGTGTGTGTATATGTGTCATAGCGCTGACTCAGCCATTCAAAAAATTATCTCTTTATTTCCCCCTGGTGGACAGTTAAAAAGTACCTCACCTTGAGGGAGTCAGAACATCAAAATAAAAAAAAAAAAAAAAAACATCATTTAGAAATGGAAAATATCAAAATACACTGCCGTCGTGGCTATCAAAAACATAGATTATATACAATGGAAATGCAGCCAATGCTACCCTGCAGTCAGAGGAAAAAAAGCATAGACAAAATCAAAGCTCAAATATGGTCATTAGTAATTTCATTGTCTCTCACTCACAGACACGCTAACCCAATCACGCTCTCTTGTGGGACCCACTATATTGTCCCATAACACTCATTCTTTTATATATAGATATATATACACACGCAAATGCCCACTCGCACACTCACTCATAAAACACGCACACACATATTCATAAATGCACTTGTCCTGCCCAAAGTCTTTGCCCATGCTTTGCTTTGCCCTTCCCTTCTCCACATCATTGCTAGAATCACCCCTCCCACTCAGCTGTCCTTCTCCAATGTGGCAGCTGTGGCCAGTGCAACAGTGGTGACTGGTTGACCTGCAGGCGTTGCCAGGGCGACAGTGTTGATGCCATGCAGCTGCACCCGTGCCAGTTTCTTCTGCTCGCACTCCGTCACCAGGCTGTTGAGTTCAGCGGCGCTGTAGCCAATCAGAGTTCTCAGGTCACAAACAAATTTGTAGACGAAGCGCTTGCCCTGCACTTTGCTGATCATATCACCATCATAGTAGTATCTGTGGGATATGGATTCAGTAAGGATGTCAGAAATAATAATGCATAGAGATGATCAACAATCTGAGAAAACACCACATGTATGCTAGATATAAACAATGCACATCCTACAGTTCACAATTTACCACCACCTAAATTTGCTTAATTGTCATACTGATGAAAGCAAGAATGAAATTAGTACAAATAATCTTGAGAGCCCAGACTGAGTATCACTTCATTACATGTAAATAAACAGTTAATAAACATAACAATGGACATACACAGCAGACTAATTAGGCGATAAATTAATAATATCAAGTAATGTAGATCGGAATGGTCGGCAAACACTTGTTACCTTTATTAATCATTAAAGGTACGTCATTTAAATCATTTCCTGTAGCTGCATGCTGAAAGTATGCTAGCCGATGCTTCCCATCTGCCACAATTCCTCTGGCGTTGTGTGCCTCGACCTGTTTTAACTACGCTGAAATGAAACACTACCACTGCACAATAACAAAAACAAGGTTTTAAACAAACCTGAGGGCTCGGCTGAGCTTCTCATAGTTCATTGTTGGTTTGTTCTTCCTCTGACCCCATTTCTGAGCCACTAGCTCTGGCTGGTTGAGTTTGAACTCTCCCTCCTCCCCAACCCAGGAAATGCAGTCCCTGGCATCTTTATCAGTCAGCAGCTCTAGCAGGAACTGCCATAGCTGAATTTGCCCATTATTACCTGAGGAGAGTGGCATTAGTTATATATCATTATAGTACTTCATTATAGTATAGTATGATTTGTTCACGGAAAAAAAATAGCATCAAAAACAATTAAATCTCAATAATTAAATGTTTTCATTAAATAAAATGTAAACCGTGGTAACAAACACTACTAATCTGCATCATTTTAAAAAAGCTATTTGCATTACTTAAATCATCTGTTTAAATGTTTTATTTTTACTACAACCATTAAAATCTAAGGATTTTCAAATGAAAGATTTCAGACTGTCTGTTACCTGTACGGTTGCCAGGGGAACTGCGTTCCTCTCCAGAGATGCGTGGTGCTCTGGGAACTTTGTTATGCTTCTGCACCTTAATGGTTGTGGGTGTGGCCTGTTGTACAGGTGCAGGGATGATCTGCAAAGCTGGAGCCCGGGTGAAAGACAAGTGGAAATTCAAATGTGTGGTCAAAATAGACTACTCCTTCATCATTGTCAACTATGAAAACGCACAAAGTTAACTATAGAGAGTGGTTAACAATAAATAGTATAAATTCCTCTTTATATCTGGCCCAGGCACAGATAAATAAAAAATGTTGATATCTGGATATTGCCAAAATTGTATATTCTATATATCTCAATATGTATATTTTCATTTGTTTTTAAATATTTTTTTTTAATATTTTCTTTTGCCCCATTAAAAGCCTACCAGATTTTTCAGCAGATGATCATTTCGAAATTATTACGCATTAATGCTGACATTCAATACATCACCAGGCCCAACTGAACATCACTGAGCATCATCTAAAATGCGTCTGTCATTCAGATCATTACTAAATTACCATGATTCTTTTTAGGTTCATGCATTTATTGTAAAAATGGCAAAGATACTTACGCTGATCAATAGTTACTGTCGCTTCCTGTCCCTGCTCCTGACTTGCCAATACATCTGTAGTTAATATGAAAAATAGATTATATGCAAAACAAACCCTTTTCTTACACAGGAGCAATCTTTGAAATTGAAAGCCAAAAAAAGCAAAAAGTGTCTGCATACTCACATTTGCGTAGCAGCTCCAGGTGGCTCCACAGGATCTCTCCATTAGGCACTCTTTGCAGAAACTCGTCTTGGCTGAAGGCACACAGTTGCCGACCTGGGATGTGGATGCCTCCCACCTCGATCTCCTCGATATTGAACTCCTTCATCACCCATACTGCCCAGTGAATCACCTGATCGGCTGTCCACTGCACCGGATCTGGCACAATTACATACATAGCAATTGTGTTAGAATACAGAATGTCAGACACAAAACAAATTTAAAATATCATTCTTTTAAGGCACCTTTTGAAGCCAAACAATTTGTGAGCCTGTGTGTATGTGCAGCAAAAAATCTTTACATATAAAATGTGTTTTGTATTATTAATAATGAAAATGATAAAAAGCAGTACATTTCTATTTAGTGTTGCCCTTTTTGTATTAGCTAATATTAATATTATATTATCAATAATATAACTAGCTACTTGTGTACAAACGTAGGACCCACCATAAGGAATACTGAGTCGGACCTGCTCCTTGCGGTAGCCTTCAAGTGCGGCTGCCCATCGGGTCACCTGTTCAGAGGTCTCATCTGCAATGGCTGCTCGCTCGACTGCTATCACCTGACCATCCTCTACCAAGTGAGCTTCCTCTCCGGTGGCGGCATCAGGATCGATCACCACCTCCACTGTCTCTACTGGCTTCACTATCTCCAGGATATTCAACTTCTCTTCACCTGCAGGGCAGACAAAATTAGTGTTAACAATACTAAGATCAAATACTCTTTTTGTATAAATCTGTATAAAAAAAAAGAAGGGCAGGTATGAAACAGGTGTTCATGCCTGGTTTGGTGATGATCTGCAAACTGAGCTGAACTGTGCCATCAGTCTTAACACCCTGATCAAATAGGCTGTGGTCAGGATGCAGCTACAGGAAAATAAAATCAAGGATAAACTTACAGTTTGTCACACACACACACACACACACCAATAACAGTAAGTCAAGTGTATTAAAACCCACATGGATGTCCTGCAGACAAATATCATATCCATCCAGAGCGATCTGTAAACGAGGCTCCAGCAACTTCTTCAAGTTACCGACAGGCTCGTTGATATCTATGTCCTGAGTGATGAGATCGCTGGCTGTGATGGTCTGCTCCTCTATCCTGCAAAAGTCACATGCATAAAACAGAACAATGGAAACTGTTTTTTCCCCCACATTCCAGCTAGGTTGCCAAAAGCAAGAGTGAGAAAGAGGAGGAAAAAAATGGGACCTCACCCTTCTTCTAAGCATTCTTGTTTCTCCTGTCCATCGATCTCAATCTCGATCATCTCCTCAGCCTCACTTTTTGACATTCTTCCACTGATGTTCGGCCACCTTCGAAACCAAACAGCAAAGAGGAAAAGGCTTTAAAATATTTCGGATTATTAAAAAAAAAACTTTTTAAAATTTATGTTCAAAGTGTATATAAATCCCCACATTTTCTCTCACACAAAATACATGTGAGGAATGCATTTATGACCTTGTTGTAGGGAAGCAGACAGACGTGTCAGTGGTGCTCACATGAGTTCCTCTATACAGGTTTCCTGAGAAACTCAGTGGAAGTAGCGGGAGAGGAGGAGACTGCTGAACCGCCGTGGCGCCTCTCTGAACCCCTCCAACTCTCACGCAAAACCGAGGCCTGGCCACTGACTAGGCCCAGCACATTGATTTATCATTTAAGTTACATCTCCGTGTCATAATAAACGCTCATAAAGCAGAACAAGTTCCTGATCAGCCGTACTCGGTATTATTCAGGAGCTCGGCGCTGCTCGAAAAATCCGAATTGAAGCGCGACGACGCGCGAGAACAAGCAAACGTAGTTGCCATATTGGGGTCGTTTCGAGTTTCGAAATATAAGCGTGAAATTGTGTGAAACGGCGACTTTGGGAAACTTTGGGAACTTTGAAACGATCGCTACGCATCGCACTTTTGATTCTGGAAAGTTAGAACGGAAATGGAAGAAACGGAAACAAAACAACAGAAGGGCAATGTAAAAGCAGCCGGAAATCCTGGCGAAAAGTGCGCGGCGCTGTCAGACTTCCGAAAGCGGGCTGCACAAACCGGGACGCCGCCTGCGCTCCAGATTAGCCCGTTTACACGGAAAAGTAAATGTAGTTTGGAGGTCAGGTAAAAACATTTCAGTGTTTTATAATGCTCCATTCGCTACCTGGCCTTTGTGCGCCGGTTAGCTTATCCGCACAGCCCGCAGACACGCCTGGAAACTCGGCTAGCTTAGTTGGCCGTCGGTCCTTCCGCAGGACGCGGTACAGCGAGCACTTCTGCCCCTGCACCTGCGTGTTTATGGAGAACGTCTTCACCGTGTGGTCTGGTCTTTCACAGCCCACGGTCATGTAGACCACCACGCCGTACATGTAACCGCTCCGTTACCTGCTCCGAAATCACTTCTCGGGAAGATACGTGACTCCATCAACATCCGCTGTTAGCACAACAGCTAGGCGGTTCGCTAGTGTCAATGGTGAACCGACTCAGGATGCTAACTAGCGTTAGCCCACAGTGGAATTTCAACAAAAAGCGGGAAACAGCTCGGGCCACAATTCAATACATAACAGTACACATACAGGCGACTCGAGTTTACATCTAAATTCAGTTTTCTTAACGGCGGAAATACAAGTAAATATAAATACTTTACCTCTTATTTTGGGGAATGTGTTGGGGAAAGTGTTCTAGAGTTTTTTTCAGGACTTGGACTGTAAGCGGCTAGCTTAGTGTGTGCTAACTTCACTAAGTGTTCATGCTAGTTTTGGGTGAGCAGCGCGCTGGGGGCGGGGATGTGGAGGAGGCCTGAGTCGGCCTGGGGGAGCTGCACAACTCCATAACCAGCTTAAGTTCAGATAAAACCAAATCAACACAATGTACACAACATATTAGCGTTTTGTTGTTAGTTTTAGATGCACACATTGTTGTCCGTCACCAGTTTACACTCTTTTACACCACCGGATACCTGCGGTATCAGTTCAGGTACACCAGTAGGGTTTATTTTACATTTCTACAATCAGAACATGTATATACAACACATTGCTTAATGTATTTAAGCTATATGTTGTATATATATATATATATATATATATATATGATATATAAATATATATATATATATATATATATATATATATATAAATAGATAGACAGACAGACACTTTCAAAGTATCAGTCTGAGTAAATAAAGTCCTTTATTTATTTATTTTTTATTTTTTCATTTACACCTTTTGGATATTACTATGCATTTGTGGACACCTGGAGAAGCCTGGCATCTCTTGGAAAGTATTTATCTGTTCAAATATGCACTAATGACTAGTTGCAAATGTTAACTTTTGCACCCACCATGTTGTAATAAATTGACACACACACACACACACACACACACACATATATATATATATATATATATATATATATATGGATATATATGGAGTACAGTTAAAAAAAGATGGAAAGTCATTAAATTTACCATACAGATTTTTCCCCTTGAAATGGTGTATTTCCTCAGTTCCAACATTTGATATGTTTTCGATTAATCATACTTAAAATATAAGTTTATTGTATATTTATGCAAATCATTGCATAATATAAATTTTACACAACATAATACATTTTCACTTGGGATTGGGATCACTTGGGATTGGGGCTGTATGCCAATATGTTGTTGCAGGGATTAATTACCTTGATAGTGTGGTGTGTGTGTGTGTGTGTGTGTGTGTGTGTGTGTGTGTGTGTGAGGGATTGTACAACTGTACAACACCTTAACATTAATTCTTATATATATATATATATATATATATATATATATATATATATATATATATATATATATATATATATATATATATATATATATATATATATGGATATTTCCAAACATGGAAATATAAGGGATGGAGTTTTGGTGCCACCCCGATAAGTATTGGTTCCCTGGTTTATTTAAATGTTTCTTCTACATACCATCTCAATGAGATTTTCCTTACCATTGTAATCACTGGCTTGATCATTAGGGAGAGACTTATAAGGATTAAATGTACAAGTTCATAGTCATATTTATCTCTGTACATTTGTTTTGAGTCAATGTGCATTGTTCAAACCACTATACAAAAAAGACTGAATTGAATCTAGAAACCACCTCATTTCCAAGTTTTATCTTTTTAAATCTAATGTGATGTGGCTGAGTTAACTTTAACAGTTTATTATCTATGTTTTTAGAAATGTGCTGTTTAAACATTGCTGTCATTTTAAAGTTTTCAGCTTGTAGATGAGTCAGGCTCATACATGATATCCCAAAATCCCAGATGTTTACGTGTTTACATCTATTGAATAAAAACAGTTAAAAAGTCAATTTTAGTGTGGTGCTTTTTAGAATATTTGTTAATGATCCATGCAAATTCTCTCGTGAAACACATTCATCCATTTCCTTTTCCAAACACAGTATTGCAATATTCTTTTTCAAACAACAAAAAAAACTCATCCTGTTCCTTGAATTAAACAGCAAAAGAGCCGAAATAAACTTTGTAACTGGAGCACATGACCATGTTGACTTGTCCACATTTTAAATAGGTCATGTGTGATACTGTAACTCTCAGTGAGATATACAGTTATATAACCTTACCACTAGGGGGACATTGCAGATGGTCTGTGTCCATGGATCAGGGAAGTCACGTGTTATTGTCCAGCTGCTGGTGATGTTTTAACTTCGGTTCCTGATCAATAGAATAGCCTTTATTTGTCACATATATATCATAGCACAGTGGGACATTTTTTTCGCATCTCCCAGCTTGTTTGGAAGCTGGGGTCAAAGCGCAGGGTCAGTCATTATGCGACACTGTATCAAAGTAAAAATATACAATGGTATATGGCCCCCACACAATATTTGCGCTTTACTGTATTATACTTCTTAGTTTCAACACTAGGTGGCGCTACTCAGTAGCGCAGAATCACTGCTCCCACTGTGCTTCCCATTGCAGATGAATTAAAAATATACACGGTTTTCATGTGTTAATAAGCCCAAATCCATAATAAATTGAGTGAATTCAAGTTTTTGATAAACAATTGTTGATGTGTAAAGAAGCCAATCATGTATTTGTGTGACAAGCTGGACATATCCACAATGCAGAGCTACTATTAGTTGTACAATTTAAGTTTTTCTATTTTCCTTCCATCTGTTGAAAATGGACAGAATGCAGAAACTAGTTGCATTAAAGCATCAACAAAGGAAAACAGCAACAGAGAAATCATATTAACAAAAGTATAAAATTCTGGTTGGGAAAGAAACAACTTTTAATATGGGAGGAGCAACAGGAGTCTCACTAGCAGAATAGAGAGACAGCCGGAATGCAGGACAGCAGGAAGAAAGAAATACTTTTATTTAGCACTAGTAAGAGATTCAGTCAAATAAACACACATACAGCAACTGGCATTACAGGTATAGACATTCATGCTGAGTAGAGTGAATGGTGATTATGGTGGAGCTAATGGTGATTATTAATGGCCATTAATCTTCTGCTCTATTTGTTTGTTGTTATTATACCATTCCAGACACTAAATAGTCAGTTGACCAGATATAAAAGAGAAATTTGAGAACTAGTCTCAACATTACTACTATATTCAGCTAATTTTAAATAGAACTTAATACACTTTTCCATGCTTGCAATGCTTAGATCATATAAAATATTCTAATGTCCTGATCGAGGAAGTAGCACACAAAGAGAAACGGTTCCCAAGAGAACAAAACCTGTCCGCTACAGTAAACTGTCGTCAATTCCAACCTAAACATTATTAACTATTTACATGGCTTTGTCCATTTAAACTTCTGTCATACTGTAGTTCAAAGGACTGTCCCAGATAATTTATTTAATGACTGGATAAGAAATGTTAGATCTTTAAATGGTCATTAATAAATTATGTATTTAATCTCAAAAATATATGCCTGAATTACAACTTATTCTGAAATTGTGTTTGATTTGGATTTTTGGAAAATTCTTATTTTGGTACAATAGCTACTATTGCAACTAATTCTACTTTAAGACTTTAAATGATACTGAATCGACTCTTCTTTAGACGTCTATAACAGTGACCCTCAAACTGGGGCCCGCGGTCCCCTGGGTAGCCACCAGATGGCGCTAGTTGGACGCAGTGAATTACAACGAATCCGCTGAATGCTGAGGTAATTGTTTCTGAAACATTATTACAATCATTATTACTGCATGATGTTTAAATATTATATTATTTGTTTATTAGAGTGTCTAAAATAACATGTGTGTAAAACCACACATTTAAAAGCTGATCAAATATGAAAGAAAAACAAATACACAGCATTTACAAAAGCACGAGAGATGATTTTTAATAGACAAATGGCATATTTACAAAATATACTGTAATTTTCATGACTGTAAATTATTCATGATCCTTGTTTTGAAGAAGGTGCAGTGTTGTTCAGATAAGGATGACTATAAAATCTGACCCTCTAGACCAACCTGCGGTCGGCAACCTGCGGCTCCGGGGTTCTTTCATCCCTCTGATGCGGTAATGTGGTAATGCACTGCAGTAACGTAATTTCGCGTTTTCTCTGCAGTCGTCCATTGAGTCATTCATAAATGCAACACATTGTAGTTTCGTTTATACGTCGCATAAAGGCATGCCATGCTGGAAACCATTGATATTACATTCTCCTATAGATGCTCCTGTCCTTTTCTAAGGGTCAGTTATTAGCTATTACCTAATCTATTCATGTGTATTACAAATCTCCAACTTGTTTACATTTTTATTACCTGTGAATAGTTCCAGAAAGAAAAGGTTGCAATACGGATGAACTGCAATCAGATCCTAAACATTTAATTTGTAATTTGTAATTAAAGAGACTGTTAAGCATAAACCCGCCTTTTTTAGTAGAGTGCAGGAAACGGGCGACAAAATATTTATAAAACCAATGAATTCGTATTAGTGATCAAAATTGTGTTAACATTTTATCTTGTATTCATTCGTTTTTATTTATCTAAAAACTAAAAAGGACATTACTAAATTTTCTCTGCGCATGCGCATGCCATACGAATGCGTCTACCACGGCTGCTGTCAGCTGATCTAGAGACAGTCGCGCTCATCATTTTATATTACAGTGAAAAATACTGATCCTGAAATGGAAACTAAAAGCTGTAGCAGGCAGTGCTTTGAGTGAGATTATTCCACAGCGAATTTTATATCAGTCTCAAATCCGTGATCTGTGACCAGGGGAAGGTTAAGCCTTAACTCTGCATGGTTGGTTTTTCTCTAAACTGGAAACAAATCCCTTGTATTCTCAGACACACTTGGTAAATAACACTAAAAAGCTAAATCCAATATAGTCATTCTTAAATGAAAAATGTTTGTTATAATATTAAGTCTAATATAATATCAGAAATATTGTAAACAAAGTGGTAAGAAATTGTTACATCTTAAATTCTTTTGAATCTTTTTTACAAAATTTGTTGATAACTCATTAAATGGCCAGTCAAAATTTCGAGAGTTGAGTGATATGGAAGAGCTTTTCTTTTTTGCATTGACATTACAAAGTTATAGAAGTCATCATGGGAAATATGGGGGTTTCCACAAATCCCAGTACCTATTTTTCACACCTGCTGAAAGGAGAATAACTCTTTTACTCACAATGGTAAATGCCAAAGCTTTGGTAAATGTATTAAAGAGGCTTTAAAACAAGCGGCGGTTCTATGCCAGTATATCTCAACACCTAGGATGCTCATTTTCCATCCTCTCACCATGTCCAGAATTCCTGTTTCTACACGCCATCTGCAGGATAATTAGACAGCCAACTGGTGCGACGAGATTATTTGTTCTGAGACCAGCAGTCTCCGCTGTTAATCATCACGGATCATCACTACTGAAACATTACTTCTATTACCAGTATAAGGGATGAAGTCAGTACGCTGTGGGGAGTTGTTTTGCTTTTGTCTGCATGTGTGTGGGTATTTGGGAAGGTTAAGTGTTGATGAAGTTAGCGGATTCCTTAAAGCTAAGACTTTTGAGTGAATTCAGTGCTATCAAAATATTGCATCAGGCTTATCACCATCCCTTATTCATTTATCATTACACACAAACATGAATATAAATTACACCACAAGGAAAGAGTCCCTCCTTATTAATAATCTACTGAAGTAATTTATAAGTACTCGGTATCAGAATCTACAACAATCATGAAGCAACAGATAATGGTGCAGTTAAAAAAAATAGATGATTTCTTTTTGTAAATACAGATGAATTTTAGTATATAAATAACACATATGCACTCACACAGTACAGAAATAACATGTTTGCAAAAATATGCACACACTTATGAATACTAATGTCAATGTATGAACAAATATGAATGTTCTTTGTAGTATACAACTTGCTTTTGGGTTTTTCCCCTGCATATTCAAAGCTGTTGCTGTGTGTGAAATATACAGTGCACCACCGAGCACTGCACTAAACTGGATAGTGAGGAGTTAATCTGGATCCACAAACAAGAACCCAAATGCAGATTAAAGTAGATCAGACAGCTGCCAATTGCTCCATCCTAACTGACCGCATTTCTATCCATAATGGGTCATTGGCTTGGTGACTTTCTACAAAGTACAGATTAGTAGTTAAGCACTCAGGACTGATCGTTTTACACCTGATTGTCAAGAAGCTCGGTTTTGCTTACTGTTGTCTGATCAGGAGATCATAGTGACTCACAGAGTAAAAATACTTCTTGTCGTAAAACTAATAGCATAAACAATATAGTAAGAATACCACAAACAAAACGTGCCAATCTGTTATATAAAATTATACAACTTTGTTTATCATTCTCACCATAATCTATAATCTAAGCATATTACTGAAGATTTGATAAGTGCATTGCAGGAGATACGACCGGATAGGTGGACATTAACAGAGACACAGAATCCAGGTGTCTGAAACATTTCCCCACAACACACACACACACCTTTGTTTTTTTTCCCTTGTGATAACCTCAAACCGAATCATTGGTATTCACCGACGTGTGCATTTTGCAGCATTTTGGTTCAAAACCATCTAATTTAAGTATTTACTTACTTACATAATCATTTGATTCTGAGCTTGTTCAGTTGTTATAAACTAATTCATGAATGATTTTACAAACGGCTATCATTCGTTTTTACAAAAAGAGAACAGAATAGCTTTTCATTAGACTGTGTGTAGATGAGAATGAAGCAACATACGAGGCATTACAGAAGACAAGAAATTTAGAGATTCAATGAAAACATGACAAAAAGCTAAGCAAAATGTAAAGTCCTGACAATTGTAAACAACTTAAGTAGAACCAAGTGAAGTTTATCAAACTTTTGAGGGACAAGTAAAACCAAAGTTCTACCATGAGATATGTAGCAGAGCGCTGCTCGATTCTCCCCTCTTCCCTTGTTCTGTTCACTTGAATTCATAGTAGCTCTTAAAATTAGCTCTGTGATTCAGTGGGTGAAACACGAGAGATAATGCAGCTTTATAAAGTCAGCAATGCCCAAAGTGGCCAAATGCCACTGGTCAAGAAGAGGAACTGTATAAACTGGACTGCTGGTAATACTGATTCCTACAAAGGATTGAGAAAATCAACTCGAAAGTAAGCAGGAAAAAATTACTTATCAATAGAGCTTCAATCGAGCTATAATGTAAAATAGAACACAAAACAGGGATTATATTCATATTGCAAAACAAAGAGCATGAAGCTTGTTTTGTTTAAAATGATAGAATTGACTTATATCTGAATTGTAGTGTGTATTGGAAATAATATATGGAAATATGGAGATGCTCAGGCAGTTGAAAAGCAACAAGCTTTTTGTAAACGTGTGAAAAATATGAATAATATATCTGCTTGCAGGATTTTTTTGAAAAGTGGCATTGAGTGCCCCTGAAGTGCATTCAACCATGGCAATGTGTGGAAAACAAATGCTTGCAAATGGGCTAAAGGACAGAAGTATTAAGCAACCAGACCACACCAAACCTCAGCCAAACATCATACATGAAAGCAAGTGGAAATCAATATTACAAGACAATAATTATTACTAAAAATATCCAAATCCCTTGATTTAATAAAAATGTCGAGGGTTGAATTAAAGTCTGATGCTTACTGTTATTGATATATTATTTTGTCACAGAGGAATTGGACAGAAAAGTAATGGCTGGAAAGACACTGGAGATGCAGAAATCATGGGAATCCAGCATCTTCCACTCACTAGGAACAGAAAAGTTCTGTTTTGGTGGCCATGATATCAGCATCCATGAATCACTTGATTCATATGGTGCCCTTGTCTGGCCTGGGGTGAGAGCTGACATGAATACACACATGAATGAAAGACAGGATTAGTATTTTGCAGTGTGATTGGTTATAATGTATGTTTAGGCAGTGGCTCTCTGCAGCTACCTGGAAGCAAACGATAAGCATTTCAGTCTGCTGGATAAGGCAGTGCTAGAGCTAGGAGCAGGAACAGGTCTGCTGTCCATCGTGGCCTGTTTAATGGGTGAGTAATCCACTGAAGAAAAAGTGGCACAATTTGAACGAAATATAACAAATATATAAAACAAAATAAAATACACCAGAGTTGGAAAATAAAATGAACATAATGGGCAATACAATAAAGAGGCACTTCTCATTAAATCTGTTTTGAGTCGCGTTGTTCCTAGGTGCATGGGTGACAGCAACAGATCTGCCAGGCATCTTGGACAATTTGAACTTCAATCTCTCACGCAACACACAGGGCCGCTGCAAGTACACACCTCAGGTGGCCCAGTTGACCTGGGGGGAAGACTTGGACCACACTTTTCCCATGTCAATCTATAACTTATGACTACATCCTATGTGCAGATGTTGTCTATCACCACCACTGTCTGGATGACCGGTTACTCACAATGAAGCATTTTTGCAAACATGGAACAACCCTGCTTTGGGCCAACAAGGTCTGTACTAGATATAAAAAAGATCATGTAGACAGGACGGGAAAATGTCATTACTGAAATAGATTGTAGAATTCTATTAACCTATCTTTTAATATCAGATATTCTCTTATGTTTAATATAAATCAATCTCACGAGCAGATATTTGAGGTCCTTTTAATTGAGTGGTACACCGTCACAAAAGACTATGCATTATTTAATCATGTTAGTGACCAGATTTCTGTTTAATTTTAACAGATCCGCTTCCCCTCCGACCTGAATTTCATTGAAAACCTTACAAACGCCTTCAATACATCACTGCTGGTTGAGCTTCCAGATGAGATGGTGCAAATCTACCAGGCCACAGCAAAGGAGTGAATGTGATAACAAAAGTCAGCAAATAAAAAATGAGATGTAAAAAATTGTCTAGTTTGTAACAGTAAACAAAAACTATATTAAAAAAATCCATTTCCACAACAATGACTCATATGGGTCATTACTTAAGGATGATTTAGATTTAACGTCACATAACAACTAAGAATTTATGGTATTACTATTACATAAGACTCTAATAAATAAATGAAAATGTTTATATATATATATATATATATATATATATATATATATATATATATATATATATATATATATATATATATATATGAGAAATATACCACTGCTGATGATTTGAGATGATAACCCATATTAAACTATGAAGTTTCTTTCATGAAAATGTCCGCTTTATGGTCACCATTTAATGTAGATTTCACCTGCGGATTTTAGAGGTCAAGAGAAAGCGCCCTACCCTTCCATTATGCAGAAACTTTGTTTTGGAAATACCTACAGAATGCCATTAACCCTCTGACGTGGTTTGTGTTTGCTGTTAAGAAAACATCAGTCCACGCGGATCTCATCAAGGAATATACATATATATATATATAATATATATATATATATATATATATATATATAGAGAGAGAGAGAGAGAGAGAGAGAGAGAGAGAGAGAGAGAGAGAGAGAGAGAGAGAGAGAGAGAGAGAGAACGCGCTGTTGGACGGCAATGGGGAACACATTTCAAGAATAATTTGAATGCTAGCAGCGCCACCTTGCTGTAGGAACTGGCAAGTTCATGCAAAATAAACAATGATTAACTGTTCATCTTATAACCTAGTGCTCCAGTCGTAGTAAAACTCCAGAGAAAACCTTTAAGGGTGTTAAAACATCCTTAAACACGACAGTTACTGTTTTATAACGGGCATGGTTTCCATGGTTATTTTATATTCTCTGAAAATGATTCTCTATGGGGTTCAGGTCTGGCGAGTTTGATGGCCAGTCAAGCACACAAACACCATGTTCGTGTAGCCAACTTTTAGTGCTTTTGGCAGTGTCGGCAGGAAAATGTAATCAGCCTCTTGTATTTTTATCAGTGTGATTTGTGAAAGATATGAGTGATTTATCTATATAACAAATTAGCAATGGTTACAAAATTACAGGAAGCAAAATAAATTGATAGAACCAAGTAAGTGATCATAAAAAATAATAAACAAAATAATTTTGATAAAATTAAGGTTCCTGTAGATAAAACAATAAATAACATTTAGTTGATTTAATTTTAAACGGATCCTACTTTAATCCTAAATTCTACTTTCCTTATGAGCATTAACTAAATATTAAGTAGATTTGACCTGATAAAATTTTCATTCTATTTAATATTAAAGCAGTAAAACGTAATTAATAATACTCGTGCAAATTGATACGAAGGATTTTTTTAAGTGCACTGGACCATGACATTCCCACATCATGCTTGACTGTAGAAAAGACATATCACCTAGTTTCCACCACACACACTTGACAACATCTGAAATAAAATAAATTTATCTTGGTCTCAATACAGACCACAATACATGGTTACAGTAATCCATGTCCTTAGTTTGCTTGTCTTCAGCAAAGCTGTTTGCAGGCTTTCTGGTGAATCATCTTTCGAAGAGGCTTCCTTCTGGGACGACAGCCATACAGACCAATTTGATGCAGTGTGCGGCTTATGGTCTGAGTGCTGATAGGCTGACCCTCCCACTGTCCTTCAAACCTCTGCAGCAACGCTGGCAAATCTCTTACATCTTACATTTCCCCAAACACTATATCTCTGGATGAGACACTGAGCATGTGCACTTAATTTTGGTCGACCATTGTGAGGCCTGTCCTGAGTGGAACCTGTCCTGTTAAAGCATTGTTTAGCCACCGTTGCAGCCTTCTTTATTTATGTTTTGCTTTTGTTTTTTCAAGAGAATTAGTTGCCATGAAGTACCATGCTGAACTTCCAGTACCAGTATGAGCGAGTGAGAACACTAAAATTAACACACCTGCAACCTTGTAAACACCAACGAGTCACATGACATTGTGGAGTGAAAATAGTTACTTGGGACATTTTCACTTAGGGGTATACTCACTTAGGGACAGCGGTTTGGATATGAATGATTGTTTAGGGACAGTAAATTTACACTGTTATACAAGCTGTACACTCATTACTTTCCTTTGTAGCAAAGTGACATGTCTTCAGTTTTGTCACATGAAAAGATATAATGAAATATTTACAAAAATGTGGGGGACGTACTCATTTCTGAGAATGTATATGTATATATAAACCTTTTAGTTAAATTAATTTGAAACGTTTTTTTTAAACAGGCACGAGGAGAAATATACTTACACAATTTACCAAAAACCATCTTGACGTCAATGTTTTTAAAACATTATATTTTAATTTCCAAACTTATATTAGATTACAGAAAAGTTAATTTTGTGGAGTCAGTACAACAGTTCATTTTTTTCCAGGGGGAAATCCAAAAAATATATATACCATACTGAGATAATATTTATATATACGCCGTAGTGTTACTGACCTGGAATCTGGAAAGGAAACGAGAAACTTTTCTTTAGAGGCTTGATTTCCTATAAATTCCATTGGATAATAAAGTTTCTCTGATTTCCTGATGACTGTCAGTTGTAAAACACAAAGAGGGAACAACAGGAGAGGTTCACCTCTAAACCTCAAACAACAACAACAAAAAAAAAAGGCTGTTCACCAGAGCTCCCTACAACAGCTGCCCACAGAATAACAGGAAGCCACACACACACAAACTCACTCACTCACACACACAGAAAAGATCTACAAAATAAGCCATTAATTCCTCCAATCTTACAAAAAGTGTCCATACATCCAAAGACGTGCCCCAATGGGGCGAAATGGTAAGCTGGCTGTGCCGATTCTTCGCGCCCTACAGTCTAGGAGGTGGCAGCCATCTGAATCTTCAGATCTTCAGAATAAGCCAGCATGTAAAAAAAATAATAATAAACAATTGTTCAAAAGCAGATAGCCTAACTATGTTATACATAGGTCACACTACACATTCTCCAACAGCAGGTGGATGTTTGGCTGAGAGGAGGGTTCTTTTGTAAGTCATGCTAATACCAGCAGATGCTGGATGGCATAGTGCTACGACTTCAAAGTCCCGTTAAGTCTTTTTTTTGTTTGTTTGTTTTTGTGAAAACTAGAGCTATCAGGACCAAATATCTGCACTAGCATGGTGGTGTGATTTAACAGCCTAAGCCATACAGCAGAGAGGGCTGGAATGAAATCAACACACCCCTTTAAAGCCCATGCTTCTCAATGCCCTTCACAATTAAAAGAGAGAGAGGGGAAATTTAAAGGTGTGCTAGTAGCAGACAAGGAAAGGGAACTTGTGTATACAATAAACCCCATGAATATAGCTGTTGAAAGACGTGTGGCCTGAGAAATGTTAGTCATCTTCATCGTTTTCATCGTAGTCGTCATCGTCGTCGTCGTCGTCCATGTAAGAGACCGGAGTTTCAACACGAGAACCACTGTAGTGCGAGTCATTGGAGCTGGAGGCCATTGTTCCATCCGCTCCACTTTCACTGAGGAGGAGAAATGGAATAAAACGCCAACCATCAACTACACTTCCAGAACACACAACCACTCAGTCTGAATACAAGAAACTGGCATCTGTTTAGTGTCTTCACAAAGCGGAAAATATGACTCACCTGCTGATATGATAGCGACCTCCATTGGCAGATGAGGTCCCGGTCATGTAGACGTTACTGATTGGGCCCTGTGCCATTTCTGCATTGAAAAAGAAAAAAAAAACATGAGATACCACCATTACTCAGCTGGTTTAATAGTAAATTATTTACAGAAAATGTTGCAAAATAAACCTTTTATAAATTACATACTAGAATATAAGAATGTCTCTCTAAACAAACAGCACATTTGGAAGTGATGAGCTTTGCAAAGTTATACATAAATGCCCTAAACCAGACAGGAAATTAAGCAGATACCTACACTGATCTATAGGGGGCAGCACTGGGTTTTTACAGTTTTATAAAACGCACACTTGCTAAATTCATTCATCCAAAATTATTTAGATATTCATCTAAAATGATTTAAGATGAACCTGCTACTTCTGTACACATAGCCCAAAGTCACAAAGCGGACATGAAATATTTCTGATGTATGGAGAAACTTTCAGTTTAGGCCAGTGACAAATGTGTGTGTCTAAGTAATACTAAATGTGCATGTTTTCAGAAGTAATACATTAACACATATCTGATTATTCAAGCAATTATACGATAAGCAAATCATGTCAACGGAATAAATAATTTAAACATGCTGATTTTACAAGAGAGAGCTTAAATTAAAGTTTGTCGAATTCTGGAATGGACAAGAATGTAATCTCAATATCTTTGGCATTGTTCTTGATGCCAGATGGACTTCTTTGAGTATTTCGGAAACTGCTGACTGGCTGGGATTTTAATGAACATCAGCCTTGACTGTTTACACAGAAACACGGGGAGGTCAAAAAAAAGAATGACCAGACTGTTTAAAGTTGACAGAAAACCTACATTTGAATTTTGGTGACCAGAAATATGGCAAATCTTGAGATAGATGAAGAACAACTGTGGAAAAAACTACTAGTTTCACCAAAGAATTGAACATAAATTTATAGCTACAATGAACACTGAAACGGGAACTTTATTTAGCATAGTAAATTAAGTGACCTGATTAACAGACTGTAGGTGTAAATTATAGATGGTAGGGTAGGATTGTCAACACCACCAACCTATGGACTTAAAGTGGCTTGTTCAGTGTTCAAGGTGGTGGTGGTGGTGTACTGGTGGAAGGAAAGATTTCACACACTGTACCCCTTAATGCCAATAAAGCATTGTTGAAAGTCTCGCTGAGGATTTCTGCTGACCATGCAAAATCCTTTTATAGACACAATTCCTTGTCTTATAATGGCTACTAAACTGGGTCATAAAGCTTAAATCTGAAATGATGTAGACAGGTAACAGAGGACATATAAAAAAAATGGAGGAACTGGGAAAACTGGCAAGGACAGTATTCAAGCTAAATAAAACACGCCACAAAGTTTCCAAAGATCTGGCTTAAGATCCTACAGATCAGCAAATAAAAAAAGACAAATCTAATTTGCTTTCCATTTATAATATCTCTATATATAATGATGCCATCACATGCATGCTGAACTGCGAGTCGTGTCCCGTACAGAGCCACAACAACCCCTAATTTTATTTAGTGCGTTCAAAAAGTCCCTCCGCATTGGGTATGTAGAGCATGTACTGGATAATGCTTCCAAAGAGGGGGGATTTAGTTTATAAAATTTCAAGGAGAGAGGAAATGCAGATCATGATACTGTGCTGATCACTGATTTAATAAACAAACAAACAAACAAATAAATAAATAAAGAGAAGTGTGAATTTCATTAAACAAGTATTAACACGATTAACACGAGTATTAACACTTAACCTATGCGGCCTCTGTGGAAGCAATACAATTCACAAAAAATGTTTTTATAACAAATTTATGACCGTTTCACTTCTTTAGTATTGCTTATTTAGCATTTACCATCATTAAAAAAAAAGAAAAGATCTTATCTGATTACTCGATTAATCGATGGAATAATCCTTAGAATATTGGATTAGTTAATCGATAGCAGCGTCCCTAAATCCATGCCATGGGGAACGCAGATGTTCTGATTGTTAAGAGGACTGTACACAAGTACTAAACATAGTACTCTGGATAAATTGAAAAGTAAACATTAACTAATATAGCTTAAATTACTCTATCATTTTAAATCACTATGTTACACACAAACTATTTAGGAAAACGCTTATATGCTCAGTGCACACAGATTTATGGGCCACTGACCTGTGACATAAGGCTCCAGTGCTTTAGGCACCAGACTCCGGGCGACTTTGAGGTCTTCGGCAGAGCATTTTCCAATCTCTAGACCACATGCCATACCCATGCGCTTCAATACCTCAATGTCATCATGTATCTCAAACATGCTGTCAAAGTTGAAGAGGTACTCAAACCTGCAAGACAGCAACGGTGGTGGTGGTGGTGGTGGTGGTGGTGGGGGAAAAGGAAGTAAATGCAAAGTAAATGCGAAGTAAATGCGAAGTAAATGCGAAGTAAATGCGAAGTAAATGCAACTTATCCCTTAAACCAATGCTCAACAGGTCTCAGCAAAGAAACTGAACAAAGAGTAATTATTTATTTAAAGTAAACAAATAAAAGCACAGCCACAAAGATGGAAATGGAAGATTTGGTATTTACTTGTCATTGGAGATGCTGCAGTCAATGACCGTTTTCTTGCTGGTGTTTATGATGATAAAGGGCAGGTGAATGACTGAATTTTCTGGCGGTGGTCTGTTTGTTTGCTGCTCTGTTTGACGGTTACGCTGCACAAGGTTCTTAAATGCAATTTGCTAAACACACAATCAAAAGTAAAGAACATAACTTTGAAGAATATTTACAATTATCCTTATCTTTAAAAAAAAAAAGTTGCAGAGTTCACAATTTACCTGCAGAATGAGTTCTTGGAGTTGTGCCTGTTTTTGCTTGATTCTCTCTAAACGTCTTTGCCTCTCCACCTGCAAAAGAAAAAAGAAAATTTGCACTTACATACTACATACACCTGTAACAACTATTGTTTATTTCATGCAAAGTTGAATGTGTTTAAACAGACAAAAGTCGCAAGTAGATATGTCTAGATATGGTATTTTCCTGGAGACAGGAATACCACGCCACTATAGCGTGCGAGACTTAATAAATAAAGAAATAGGTGAGAATAACAATGAGCTTAAAAAAACAAGTAATTTCCCATGACTTACTTAATAGGCAACTACTGCAGAGAAGCTTTTTGCACGAACAGTGTTTGCATTTCAATGTAGTATAGCAATTAAATACACTATGTGGTTCTTTACTGGTATACTTGTATGCAATTTCAGAAATAAAAAGCAGATTACTCTTAAAAAAAAAAAAAATTGAGACCCGTCTTATTTTCTCTCTGATTTAGCATTTCTCTTTTAAAAAAATAAAAAGTACTTCTTATCTGATTACTCAATGGAATAATTGTTAGACGACTAAAATAATCAATAGCAACAGTCCTAATACATGTGTGTGTGTGTGTATGTTATGTAACATAATATAATATCATATAACATAACATACACATAACATACACACAAAGAAATGAAGACAAAGAAAACAAAAAAGGGTAAATGCACAAATGACTTTGTGTGCACAAATGTCACTGTCCAAAGCCTTTTTTGCAGGTTGACGCAAAGGTTTGTGGATGGATGCAATGCTTTTTTTTTTTTAAACATCCAATTCCCAATGTGGCCCCCTCTTTGCTTCTAACACAACTCTTTTGGAGTCGCTCTTTTTGAAAGGCTTTGGTGTTTTGGACTATAGCTGTGGGGATTTCTGCTCATTCTGCTACAACGGACTTAGTGAGGGTGGGCACTGACATCAGGTGACTTGGCCTGGGGCACCATTGATGTCGAAGCGCATCGCAAGGGTGTTTAAGGGAATTGAGCTAAGAGCCCTGTCCAGACTCCAATTCTTCCATTTTAACCATTACAACATAGGTTTTCATAAAGACTGCTTTGTGTGCAGGAGCACTGTCATTATGTAACAGGTTTGGGGATTTTAGTCATAGTAATGGAAAAAGGGAAACTAATGCAAGTGTGTTACAAAAGACATCCTTTAAAGATAACTGCGTTCTTTCAAATCCTATGCAAGTTGTCCAGTATCCAAAAACCTTAAGCCATATAATGTTTTTGGTGACAGAAAAGAGGATATTCAAGGAATTGTTACACCTGTCCATTAGACACACTTGCTCAATAAAATGTGATCAGTACATCGTGAATTAAAGTGGTGTGTTGTAGCCCAAGTGCTTGGCTGAGGCAACACCCTAAAGAACCAAACCACCCACCTCCAGATTCTGGCATTCCTGGGCTGAGTTGGTAGGAAGTCCAATCCACTTGATCTCCTTCTTCTCCTTTGAGATTATGTTCATGGCCATCAGCACATTGAGAGCATCATATACACGCCGCCTAATATTCTTCTGATCGTACACTTGCTGGACAAGGAAAAAAAAAAAACATGTGAGATTAGGGAGAGAACCGAATCACTATGTTTCCATAATTCAAATGATCGTTCCAGGTATGAATTCCTGACACTATGCATTTCTTAAAGAAGGAGCTTGAGAAGGTATAAGAAAACAATAGCGGTATCAGTAAAGATAGACACAAAAATCTCACCGCATCATTTGGGGAGATGTGGTTGTCCCCAGAGCTGAATTCGGCCACCAGCTCATCTGCTACTTCATTATATGTCGTAACACCCTTTTTCTGTACCTTCTCACACACCTTCATAGAAAAATGCCTTAGGCCTTTTCCGTTTTTTTCTCCTTTCTTACTTCTTTTCCTGCAAACACAGCATTAATACAGCAACATTAATAACAATAAATCATAAGGACATGACTGACAAGCATTGCGGTAGCCTGATTTTTTTTTTTTTTTTTACAGCTTTTTTGCATGAGACCTAGAATTCAAGGAACCCGATGTCAAAAGGGAACATAAATCAACGTTTAAAATTTAATTTAATAAATGTAAATAAGTTAACTTTTAAGCCAACTCACCCTGAGGACCATGGGGAGGCATCAGGTGGCTGGCTCTGAGTGATAAACTGAGAACTGGGTGTGTGGGGACTGTTCATAAGAAGCACATTGGACCCACTTGGCCTCTGAGGTGTCCCAATGACCTAGCAAACAAAGAACAACTTCATAAGTGTGAAATAGCTACATGACAAATGTCGAAAAATAGCCGACCTATTTAATAATGATACAAGAATGCTCTTAAAAAGTAGTTTACACTAAGTATCAAGAGGATCACTATTTTCTCCAAAACGCATTATTGTTGTGTGATCAGTTTTTCATTCAGACATCAAGTGCAAGTGAACATCACATGCATTCATGTACCCAATCACAATCAGCTGAAATGCAATACTTAATTATCTCATGTCACTTTGAAAGCGCAAGAAGCGAGATGGTGATCCCCTTTGTATTTACAAATATTGCCTCAAGGCCTGTAATGTAATACGGGTTTGTGTGTTTGTGCATTTGACCGTCGTCACATCAATTTCCTGTGCTTACCACCTGAGGAGCAATGTTGACATTTGAAGGGCCCAATGTTTTTGGCAAAAGTTGTTTTCCTACTGCAACTGATTGTGGATGAACAGTGACTAAAGACAAAACACCTAAAAGAAAAAAAATGCACTTTAACATTTTTTTAATCACCATCCTTAGAACAAACACATCTTAACTCTATAAACACCTATATTCTCATAATGTGTAAATAGCATGGCTCCTCACCTTTTCCTGGACTCAGATTCTGGTCAATGAAAACCTTCAACTCCCCATTGGCCTCAATCAGACCAGCCTGTTGAGAGAAAGAAAGAGACGGATGAGAACTGTGGATGTACTTGGCACTGATGACAGAATTCTTACACATGGAACCAAAAAGCAGAAATTAAACACACATCTTTGGCCATGATCCTTGGGGAAGAGGAGCAAAGGCTGGGTCTAACCAGAGAAACAGAGCCGAATGTTCACTCCAGTGTACGCCTGCAAAAGAAACAGTGCTTTTGGCACAAAAGTACAATATAAGTACAAAGGACACTTACATTAACTCAACAAACAGAAATATTTCATTACGAAGAAGATGATATAAGGAATAGTTTAAGTGCATTCACCGTGCAAGCCCACTGGCCTTGCAACTTTTAGCTGGATTATAAATGAGGGGGCTGCAGTACAGTAGGCCGCGGTTTGCTTTCATGATTTGTGCCAGAAACTTGTGCACCAATTCAGCACAAGACTGAAATCTAATCATAGACCAAATCCGCAAAAATTCGACGTGCAATACTTGTAACTATCTGCTCGACCGATTGAAACCGTGTATCGGCGAGGTGCAAAACTCGTTACGCGTGTTTATGGTGATCTAAAAGTTGCTAAAACCTATCCATATGACCAAGTTCTGCTGCTGGTTCGTGATCATTTGTTTTGCAAACAAATGAAGTGCCTCTGTGAGCATGGCTTTTTTTTTACGGACACTCAAGTTTTAAACGTATATGAACATACCGAGCAGCTGCAAGATGCGACTTTAAAACGTATTGTGCATTGCATCCACGTTCCAACCTGCTCTAATGAGGGAAGAATAAACAACCCAGTCAACAACTAGGGCCAGGCAGTAGGTACAATGTGGAGCACGCTAGCAGAGTTAGCCGGCCAGCTAGCTGCTGTGGAAACACGTTGTTTTGCAGCGAAAAGCCTCATTTAAATGCCCCAAAAACGCGCTCGCTGTCGGTCATCCGCTCCGATCCAGCAGCCCGCCGATTCAAGCAAGGCTCGGCGGACACATCGGTGACAGATCGGCCATCAGAAAGTGACCGAGGCAAACTTTCCAGTGAACTTATCGCCTGAAAAGTGTCTTGAGCACCCTACCTTCACTGGGTCCTGGGGTTTTGTTGGCATAGCTCACTAGCTAGCTTAGCTTGAAGAATAGAGGAAGAGGAGGTCTGAAATCCCCAGTCCAAACAGGAAACAATAAACCAATAACTGCTTGGGGAAAAGTTCACAAAAATGTACCACAATCTTGCTCCAGGAAAATCGATCAACTCAAAGTTTTCACCTCTACAACGATGTATAGCTCTCTCTCTCCCTCCCTCCCTGACCTCTTTATTTCTCCCCCAGCTTTGCTAACTTGCATCAACAAAATGGATGCGAAGCACACAGCAAGACAGCAGCTGCTTCTCGACAATCAACACCAATCTGCACACATTACACTCAGAAAAACAAGGGGAGAGATGCACTATACAGAACAAGTGCTTATAATATTAAAAGCTAACAAAAGTCAGAAGAAAATGTCTCAAGTCCTCGCCTTCAATGCGCGTCTGCTAGCGAGCCTTACTCAGCCCCGGATCAGTCAAATACTGTACATGCATGAATGTCGAAAATGAACCTAAAGCTACACCAGGAAACCTGTTTATACATCCACGGTCATAACTGCACATGGGCTGTTCTATGGAGGAAAACAGAAGCGTAAATTGAATGTCTGAGTGTCGTGCTTTTGCTAGGTCAGCCATTTTTACATGCTAAGCCAACCTGCTATTTTCTCGACTGTTCATGTGTCACAGGCCTGATAATCAAACCACTCATTCTGCTGCTTCAGACATTTCACACGGACATCCGATCAACACTGCGGCTGGAAACGGGACGTCGTGAAGCCATTCGGAGATCCGCTCGGATATTCGTGTGGTTATTGTGATGAACCAACGTGATCGAAGCTGGAAATCCATCAAATCAGAATCCGACGAGAACCATGCTCAAGACACCGAGTAGATTTACATACATCTATACAAACTGAGCTGTAATACTACTATTAATAATAACACGACATGGTGCAACTAGTTATCTCATTTTTATGTTCGCAAACCTGCGATAAAGACTGCGTCCTGGTTCCTTATGGAAGTAAGGATGGTGATCCGGCCATGCACAACGATCGTGGGTATTTTCCAAAGCCGGCGACTGCTAACTAGCCGAGCTAACCTGCGAACGAAGCTAGCCGTTTAGCTTCCCAGCTAACGGGGGATTGAAGGGAACACGTTGCGCCTTAACTGTGATAAAACTGAGTGCCCGCGCGTCAATTCCAGGAGTCAACGTTCACCTGAATGTCATTACGCGAAAGCAGACGTGAAGGAGCTTACGTGAGACTCGCATTCACGCTTTTGTCCCCGCCGCTGAACCAGAAGCGCTGAATGAAGAGAGCCAAAGCGTAACTGGTGCACAAACTACTCCCTCTCCGGTCCGAGCGAAAACTGAGCTTGGCGGTGTCCACAACACGCCGCATCTGATTGGACGGCAGCACGTGTGACGCCGCAGACTCGTTTTCCTTGGCGCCACGCCCCGTCGCGATTCGATTGGGCAATGAAATCCATTTTCCGCTCCTTCTGCCATATCCTATTGGACGGCTGGGGCAGGCTCCACCTACGTGGTTACCGCGTTGGGATTGATTGGTGGCTGCGAAACCGGCAGAACCGCACGCCATCACTGACAGCGCAAACTCAGTGTACAGACATTTGGCTCAAAGGAAATTCTGTTTTATGACATGTCAAGTGCCAAACCTGGTCACAATCATACATATGTCAAATGATATAAACTGATATGAAGTTTGGGTATCAAAAGTATACCTGGTATTTTAAAATGCACGGCTGAAGCAAGGTTCTGTTAAAGAACAGATGTTTGGTGTTGTTATTCAAGACATATACAAGCAAACGATGAAAAAAAACAATAGACTTCTAGGAGGCCTTAGTGCAAAATATGACAAAAGAGTGGCAGCCGTGTGGTATCACAGTCATCCAACATGTAATGCAAAGATCAGAATCAGAAAAGGTTGTATTGGCAGGTACAGAAAGGGTTCAATAAAGAGCACTTTACAGTATTTGGAATTTGTCTTGGTACAACACATACCCAGTATTAAAATAAAAATAGAAAAAGGAAACAAAGAAATAAGTACAAGAAAAAAGAAACTGGCTTTGTCCGTTTTTGAACGTATTGTTGAGAAAGACACAAATACAGAATATACAGATATGAAGTATCTAGAGTGAAATAATCTAGAGTGAAATAATAAAATAAATGTATACAGCGGTGTGAAGGGTGTAATTTGTAATGTGCAGATTAAAATGACTGTTCAACATATATACAGATGAAAATATGAAATATGTAATGAATTAAATACTGTGACCAGAAGTGTAAAGATTGCATGAAAAGTCGTGCAATTTAGAATGTGTGAGTGAAAGTGATTGATGCAGTGCAAACAGACCAAAGATTCAAGACAATATACAGTGCACAATAAAAGCACTAAATAATATAAACTGTAAGATAACAACTGTAATAACTACAGGTATGGCAAGGTGAAAGAATAAACATTCAGTATATACAAAACTGGACAACACACTGACCGGAATGACAAGTATATACTTGTCAATATATAGAAATCAACAGTAGAGATAACCATTCCCTGACTTTCCTCAATGTATTTTGTCCTCAAAAGAGCATATATTATATAATCATTTAAAATAGCTGTGTGGGGTCAAAACAACATATGATAAAAATGGTAGGTGATTTGGAAATGTATTGCAGGCTGGAATGATCATCCAGTACAATGTATTGGAAATGTATTGCAGGCTGGAATGATCATCCAGTACATAAACAACAGCACATTGAGTGAAATGGTTTGTGATTATAAGAGTAAAGTCTTGTCAACACAACAGGATTGAAAATAACTGTACAATTGAACAATCATGGACTTTACTAACTGTATTGTGACCTCAAATAAACGCAAACATCTATATTATATAATCCGTTAAAACAGATACGTGACATGCAGTTCTCATTGGTTTGTTTCCAAAAAAGGGAATAACAGGGCAATCATGGTACACACACAGTGATAGACAGTCTGTGAATTCGAGATAACAATTCTCAGCTAATCACCACTCAGCTACGCATCCTCGTACGAACTTGTCAAGTTTTACTGCATTTCACCATGTCAGTATTTTAAAATACCATTTTCCAGTCTAAGTTATTAATTCTTTATTTTAAATCCAAGCTGAATTTTGCCATCTGCAAATCTATACAATTCAGCATGCAGAGAATTTATTAGTATGGTTATAACAAGATGACTGAACACTCAGTGCGACTGTAACACAGGTCACTGTATGCTCAGTATGACTAATATGATGCCTGTATCCTCCTTACTCCTATAATAAGCCAACCCTATGCACAGTATGACTGTAACATGGAGAAAATATTTTTCAGCAGAAATAACGCCCAATGGTTCAACAGAACTAGCCAAAAACACAGTGTTGATATAGCCTCTTTAGCTATATGTGATAGGCATATGTAATTTGTGTATGACCGCTTGTAGTCGTGTATGGCCGTTCGTGTATGACCCGATATCATGGCCACCACTTCAATACCTGCACTATCTGTCCGTTGACACATTTATTACTCCTGAAAAATCACCCATCAAGAAAAAAATATGCTGTGCATATTAAGTGTGCTGATTCTAATCAGCCATTAAGTTTGTCTTTGAATATGATGACTTGGCTGTGTACCAGAAAAAATATCACTTAATCACTTAAATGACAGAAAAATGATAAGGTTAAAAGGTAAAAGCACCATAGTACAACTATAACAAGATGATTGTACATTTAGCATGAAAGAACAAACACTTAGTACAACTTTATCATTGATTAAACATATAAAAAATATGTGCATGATAATAAAATAACATTGCATGGAATTAAAAAGGTATATAATTAAAGGTATACACCTTTGAATTTGTTTGATTTATTTAACAGATTACGAGTATCTGGATGTAGAGCGCAGTGAAATAGACAAGTGGCACAAATCATTCACTTAACAAACATTTTAAGACACTGAAACATACGCATAGACACAAAGGCAAGTAAACCACGTATTTGTGGGGCAGAGGACAGTGACTCAGCGACCCTGCCACAGCCAACTCCATCATACTGGCTGTAATTTTAACTGCATCATATGTTGTAGTTCAAACGCGCTTCCACACGACAATTCCCAGAATGCGGGAGCCGCACTGGGCATGCGCGGTGCTCCTCTGGCGCATTCCCCCTGATGTTCACGCGCAGCCGTATATGGGGACTAACAATTTGGTCAAACAGCGGGTGATAAAAATGGTAGGTGATCTGGAAACGGCAGAAAAACCGCTCGTATTTGCGAGCGGAACACCGAGCGGTTTCCGAGGCATGTAGTTGTAGCGCCACTCTGACGGGTTTTTCTTCAGCTTCCATCCAAACATTAGTGCAGATATGTAGAGAGCAGGAAGGTCAGTTGTTGATATTGGAGTCCGCTGTCGCCCCGCACGTACCTTTCCCTTTTTGGCGTGTAGTGTACACTAGCTGTGTACACTCGTTTTCGAGGTTGCTCAGCGCCTATACACGGACTGTGTTGGCTTTCAGTAGACGTTAAACCAATCCTGCGTTTTTGAAGGGGGGAAAGAGAGGGAAAAAAGGGGGTGCGTAAATGTGTTTCCGCAGACGTTTCACCGATCAGCTTTATCAGGACTTTAAATAACGCTGAGGACTCTCATACAGCCTCTAACTCTAATGTATTGTATTAGTGCATGTCTACACCTAAACCACCAGACTCTCGTTTTCTCTTTTTCTCCCCCTCGTGTATTGGAGAGCTCGTTTGCACTAAACGCTTATTGTGCACTTCTAACCTATAATACACTTTTGCAGAGCGGGGTGTGTGTTTTTGCTCCTGGGGTCTTGTCAGCTCGTATTACCACCACATGCTGCTCTAGCAAGTAGCCTATCACACTTCTGACAGGAAGCTAAGAAATCTTTACACCTTGTTGATGTGTGTGCGTGCTTTTGATGAGAACCCTGGTGTATTCAGAGTAGTTTAGTATTCAGATGGTTTATCTCTCTCTCTCTCTTTCTCTCTCTCTCTCTTTCTTTCTCTCTTATGTCTTGTAACTGTCCTACGTCCCCGAGTCTCTTCATGTGGGTATTTCTGTTTCTTGCTGGTCTCTGTTTGTACACACTGTTGACTGTGCTGCTTCGTGTGTCGTCCTGTGTGACTGAGTGCTTCTCCTCTGTGCCTGTTCAGCATAAGCTGAAATCTTCGCAGAAGGACAAAGTACGACAGTTCATGTCCTTCACACAAGCAGGCGAGAAGACAGCTGTCTACTGTCTCACTCAGAATGACTGGAAACTAGAGGTGGCCACTGACAACTACTTCCAAAACCCCGATCTCTACTTCAAGGAATCCATGAAATCCTCAGTAGATCGAAAGAAGCTGGAGACGCTCTACAACAGATACAAAGGTAAGTATTCTATTCTATTCTGTGAGAAGGACCTGTATGTTTACCTCTCCCAAGTTTGACTGGGATGTGGCAATGACTGTGCATGATGTTGCTCAATGGATGTTTATATGAGGCTAAACCCAATATATCGTTCCTCACAGATCCTCAGGATGAGAATAAGATTGGCATTGATGGAATCCAACAGTTTTGCGATGACCTCAACCTGGATCCGGCCAGCATAAGCGTCCTGGTAGTAGCGTGGAAGTTCCGGGCAGCAACGCAATGCGAGTTCAGCAAAAAGGAGTTCCTTGATGGCATGACTGAACTAGGGTAAACTGTAAACTGATATTTCACTCTAAGACACTGTCAGATTTAGTAACTAGTACTCTAGACAAAATATATACAGTGATGATAGTTATAGAAGTTGTTTTTGGTGTACACATATCCAGTTGTTGCATCATAGTTGCATGGTGATGAATCATGTTCCTTTGGGCTAAATGTCATCTAAAGCATTTATGATTAGTGAAGATGCCAGTTGTTGGGTTTGAGACAAACTTGGCTTTTGTCTATTTGTCTGCAGATGTGACAGTCCAGAGAAACTGCGAACGCTGCTTCCTCGATTGGAACAGGAACTGAAAGACAGCGGAAAGTTTAAAGACTTCTACCAGTTTACCTTTAATTTTGCAAAGAATCCTGGGCAGAAAGGTTTAGGTAATGGTACAGATAGGACATGGAATGAAGAATACAACCTCTCTATGTACATTTGAGCAAAATAAGTATATTTATTTCCTGTTTGCTTTGAATTTTAGATTTGGAGATGGCAGTTGCTTACTGGAACCTCGTTCTGACGGGTCGTTTCAAGTTTCTTGACCTCTGGAATAAATTTTTATTGGTAGGAGTTTTGCAATTCACTCATAAAAATGAAAGAATAAGCAGTATCACTACTCAGAAAATCTGCATCAGAAAATACCCTGAGTTTTTCCCCCATATGAACAGGAACACCATAAGCGATCTATTCCCAGAGATACTTGGAACTTGCTTCTGGATTTTGGCAACATGATAGCAGATGACATGTCAAACTACGATGAGGAAGGTGAGCACGTTATTTAACACCAGAGACTTAAGATTCTGTTAAACAGCTTTTAAACAGAATTGGAATTGGTTCACCTTGTCCGTCAGTGACATTCTTTAGCATGTGAAGTGTTCACTTTGAAGTACTTCAGAATGACTGTCGATAGTAGGAATGTACACATTCATGTACCATAAACCATTATTTTGTAATGAAGACAAATTGGGGCAAGAGGTTAACTACAAGACTGTTTTCATTAGTAAAAATGAAGAAACTCAAATTTCAAATATAAAATTAATTTTTAAATGTATAATTACATAATGCTGCATAATTTTGAGGTTTTTGAGATATAAAAAATACTGAGCAAGTGAAAGTTGTCATATGAGAACACGTGGACTAGCACAGTATTCTTTATGAACATTATGATTGTTCGATTTAATAGTGGACATCCTATGCTGTCTTTAGTATATATTTTTATAATTATTGAAAGCAAATTGTGAAAATTAGAATAAATAAGTAATTTAAAGTAAAGTTTTTCAAGTAATTTCTTTGACCTTTTCTCATGGTTGGCAAACATTGTTTTTGTTTTAGGAGCATGGCCAGTCCTAATAGATGACTTTGTGGAATTTGCTCGGCCGATCGTTACTGGAACGAAACACAAAAGTGTATAGATCTGGTGATGGTGGCAGTTTGACACCATGGGCCTGTGCTGCCTCACTGACTTCAGCTTTTTTTAAAGACTTGTATGAAACATACAAAAAAAGGAAAACATGAAGAAACACTTGAAACCGGCGGGCTTGATGAAGAAACAGAAGGGACTCAAACCTTCAAGCAATACAAAGAAGATAAAAAAAAAAACATACAGCAGGTGTAGGTGGGATACTCAAAATTTCTTTTAGAGCTGTCACATGCACAATGTCAGCTGCTGCTGCTGGCAAACTAACGAACCCTGTCCGGAGACCCTGAGGGATTCGGGAGGATCTTGGCAAATCCAGTACTTCATTCTCATTTGCAAACAATTACGCAGTTGCACACCTCCCCCATCCACATACACAAATCATAAAGAACTAGAGTACGAGACAAAATGTGGTTCAAGTGCCCTTTTTCCAGCATGCATACCTCCTGTAGGACTCAACAAGAAGTATAGGTCAGATGCACTTTTAAAACCAGAGCCCCATACAAAGAGCAACATGCAGCTCATGCCACCAGCACACTTGTTGCCGTTGTAAAATACTGTAGCAGTATGTACAGAAATAAATATTATAAATAAACAATATTTTATAAAGTATAAAAGAACCATTTATTAATGAGTGTGGAGGATTAATATGTAAATTAACTAATGAACTCGATGCATCCTGTATAATTTCCACATATTACACTAATGTCTGCTGTCCTGCAGAATCGGTTGTGACAAGAATGTCATTCAGTGTTTCTCAATTTTGTTTACCAGATGCCAGGACTCTGTTATAAATAAATTATTACCTCTATGTTTTTCTGGAGTGCTTTTCTTTTTAAAAGGGAAGGTCTTATTATTGCATTCCCCTATGGGAAAAATAAGACAGCAAAGTATCTGTAATTAATGTCCTTGTTTGAATGGTTTGCCTTTTTGCAGGTTTTAATGTCAAACAATAGACAACAATAATTGGAGTGGCCTTCTGCATTTCCACTGGCTTTCTCTGGATTGTCTACGATTTAGAGATTCCATAAGCGTTAGCAACAGTTTGGTATGAGTGCGAGAGTCAGGTTATAGATTGTCCATACATTGTACGGCATAACATTTCTCAACTTCACCACTAGATGGAACCAATTCCATTGTATCGCTAACCTGTCAACTGAACATCGGGGTTGCCATGTCCGTTTATTATAATCGTGTTTGTGTATCTGTTAGTATTCCTTATGTTTTTGTTTTGGTTTTTGTGTAAAGCCATTTGTAAACGTTGGTGGCGTTGGACTATTTTTGGTCTAGTTTATTTTCATTTAATGTTGATTTAGCGCCACGGCCTTGCGCCACTTGGGTTGAGGGTTCGAGTCCCAATTTTGGGTCTATGTGCATGTAGAAGTCAGACCTGACCCCTTATCGCCACCTGCTGGTGAAAGTGGTGTGTGTACATGGTTTCGAACCACCGGGCCGCGCACCGGTGCTAAGCAGCACAGGGAGTAACGTTGTAATTTTAATTGTATTTCCATTTAATTGACGTTCCCACTCTAATAGGTAATATATTTATATATATAAAAAAATTCCGTCTGAAGCAATTCACTGTATTTCTCTGTATGCATCCATAAATTAAGGTAGAAGGAGTATTTTGAGTAGATGGTGAATGAGAGGGGGAGAAGGTCGGCTGATGTTGAGATGGTGAAGCAGGAAGTGGATTGGATTAGTAAGTAGAAGGTGAGAATAGATATTAAGAGTGTATAGTCGGTGGGTCCAGGTGACACCTGTAGAAGCGTGGAGATGTTTAGGAGAGATGTCAGTGGAGTTTTAACTAGATTGTTTTACAAGATCCTGGAAGGTGAGACGATGCCTGAGGAATGGAGGAGTATTCTATGACAAATTTAAAAAAATAATGGAGATATGCAGACATGCTACAGGGGAATAAAGTTATCAGTCACACCATGAGGTTTTGAGAAAGTGTAGTGGAAGGCTGAGAGGTGATCCATCTGTATGGTCTCATCCGAGGAAGAGCACTACAGATGTGATAATTGCTTTGAGGATGTTGTTGGAGAAGTATCGAGAAGATCAGAAGGAGTTTGTCTATATAGAGAAAGTGTACAACAGGGTTCCAAGATAGGAGTTGTGGTATTGAATGGGGAAGTCAAGTGTAGCAGAGAAGTATATGAGGGTGGCGCAGGACACGTAGGTGTGAAATACATAAAAAGTTATTTATTTGTATGTATGTATGTATGTTTGTTTATTTATTTATTTTACCCCTTAATACTGGCCATTGAGTAATTGCTTTTCAGCTCATTAGAGGCAGCTATTCAATTTCTATTCTATTCATTCTTCAGTTTAGATTGGCCAATTTGGTTTTGTTTAAGACACGCAAACTAAAATAACACTATTTTCGAAATGTGAAATAAACTGTTCATGTCGGATCTGTGTTATATCTCTTGTTTTTTTTTTTTTTTTGTTGTTGTTGTTATTTTGGGGCTTGTTTTCATGCACTTGTTTCACAGTGTGTTTACCAAAAATGTCACCGACAACAAATAAAACATGCACTAGGTGAAATTGTTTATTTAGTGTATTACATTAAATGCAGTTTCATTATTATAACTTTTAAAACAATTACGTAATTACACATTTTAATTACCGCCCCCTTAATTTTGTGTTAATGGAGTGTATAGCACATAGGACCTTTTTTTCTGATAGGCGATGTTTCTGGGGGGATTGATCTGCGTTGCACGAAGTTTATGCTAACCGCGGGTTTTAGTCTTTATTTGAGGACCTACACTTAGCTAGCCTTTAAAAAACGCTATATTTTCGTTTACAATAACGGGAAAAAAAAACAACTAGAATGTTACTTTACTGGGTTTGAGAAAAATAGACAATAATCATGAATCTAGACAGACTCCGGAAGCGTGTGAGGCACTACATTGATCAGGTAAATGACACCTAGCTGGCTATCTCCTGAATTAGCCGCTAGACCGCTAAAGGGCGAGTTAGTGTTTGGCGGCTTTAATAGAGGCTGTCAGATGTTACAGTAATGTTGGGAGTGATTATAATCTACAAACGAATATATCTCAAATGTATCATAGGCCCTTTTTCGTAATAGATAAGCGCCCCTTTGAAGCCGGCTAGCTTCTATGTAGCTGGATTGCTAAGGCGTTACTCAATTGAGTTTATTTATGTTTGTTTGTGTAACGCAGTCATTGGTTGCTGCCCTGAGATATAATTAATATGTATTCCTCTATGTTAAAGTTTAAATGTGGTTTTTTTTGCAGCAACAATATCAGAGTGCTCTATTTTGGGCTGACAAAGTAGCGTCTTTATCGCATGGTGAGTGTCCGGTATTTGTATCCATCTAATTTAGCGAATCTCCTCCTCTACCCCAATGCTATATAGACCAACATGTTAAATCTGGGATGCTCACAAAATATATATATATTTTTTTGTTATTAGAGGATCCCCAAGATATTTACTGGCTAGCACAGTGCCTTTATCTGACGTCTCAGTACCACCGAGCGTCTCATGCTCTACGATCTCGCAAACTTGACAAGGTGAGCGCTGCTACCCTTCTATATTATCAGTTACAATACAATCAGTTATTCTAAATGACCGGGTCTATCAAAGGAAACGTTGCTTATTTCTCTCTCACTCACTCACTCTCTCTCTCTCTCTCTCACACACACACACACACACACACACACACACACACACACGGCCTTCAGTATGATGCTTATCTTAATGACAATCTTACACCGACCATGCATACCGTTATGACCGGTGAGTGAATTATCTCCATCATGGCACCTGTTAGTGGATGGGGTATAGACAGCAAGTGAATATTATGTCCTCAAAATTGATTTGTTCCAACCTGGAAAATGCCCTGTGTGCCCTGATCCAACATACAAGCTACTTTAGCTCAAATTGCTGAAGGAGTTAATGCTGTTAATGTTTTGGCAGCAAAAGAGGAACCAACACCGTATTAAGTGGGTGGTAATACCTGATAAGTGTTCATAAAGTTATGCCTGATCGGTGTATAGGATCATAGTATCAGTCTTTACAATTGTTCTATAAAAGGGTGATATATTAATTATACATAACTCAGTATCGAAATAAATCATGAAATATGCAATGTCTTATGGAATTATAGCTAATTGTCTGTATTTTGACTATTGCTTTGCTTCCTGCAAGATATGATGGTACCCATAAAAATGATAATTGGATCGTTAACATTTCTGTTTTTTTTTTTTTGTTTGTTTGTTTTTTTTTTTTTTTTTTTTTTTTTTTTTTTTTTTTTTTTTTTGTGTTTTTTTGTTTTTTTACACATTTGTTAGATATATTTGTATATTCACCTAGTTGGTGGTTAAATATTTGGGTCAGGGGCCTGACGGGAAAAGATAAAAATTAATAATAATCAAAAATAATTCCTTCCCAATCAATAGCCTTGATCTTAACTACCAAGTCACATAATTAATCAAGGTTTTCATTAACTAATGAATCCATTACATCTGAAATATATAGTTATGCCTGTGGGGTTTCCCCCTTCTTTTTATTGTTTCCTTTAGTTATATGGAGCCTGCCAGTATCTTGCCGCGAGGTGCCATGTGAGTATGAGACATTTGAGCTAAACATGTGCATAAAACATTTGTTGTTGTGCATACGTGGGCTTTCCAATTGTTTCCAATAAGTTGGAAGTGCACACAAGCCCTAAACCTGTTTAAGAATGCCTTTGCGTAAACAGGTTTAATGACAGTGCCCAGGCACAAAATAAGATCCATCCATTCATAATATGTAAAGTTTGGAGTGGAAGAGCTGAAGTTTCCTGCACATACTTCTGATCTTGACTACAACAAACGCATGTAGGATTTACTGGAATGAGGCTGCATTTCAGGCCTCCTCACAATTCATATAATAAACCGTCCTCTTGTGTTAGCTATCTGTTACTATCCCTTATGTTAACTTGTCAGTTTTGAGCTGTTTAAAATCAGTATAGCTGTTTAAAATCAGTATATTATCAGTATATTATCTCTAAATCAGAGATAATATACCTTCAAAATAATTAATTATCATGTTGTTTTCTTTCTTACCTTTTGGTTAACATATTGGCCTTCATGATCCGTGAAAAGATTGGTTTAAATATTTTAGGTTTAGCCACCTGGGCCTTTCGTTTTATGGCATATCTCTTTTGTTCAATAAAAAAGAATGGTAAAATAAACTTCAAGACCATTGACAATTGTTTTTTTTTTTTTTTTATAATATTTGTTTTTATTATAGTCTAGGATAAATATGGGCTTTTTGTCACTGATGACACAGCTGCATCTTTCTAAAAGACAGACATGAGTACTTCGCTCCATTTTCATTTGGAGAATATAAAACAACTGTGGTGGTGTCTGTAGAAATGGGGCCCTGTCCTTTTTTATTATTGTGCCCACCATGATAAGTTTCTCCTTAAATAACAATAATGTGGGAGGTGGTAGCTCAGTGGTTCCGGCGCTGGACCGGAAGATCACAGGTTCAAATCCCACCAGCACCACCAAGCTTTCACTAGTGGGCCCTTGAGCAAGGCCCTTAACCCTCAATTTCTCAGTTGTGTCAAATGCCGTAAATGTAATAAAAATTATAATAAAAAAAAAAAAAAATCATGTGATGTCACCCCGTAGTCCACTAGTCAGTCCACTAGGATATTCAATATGTTCACGTGTCCACAAATCTTTGGCCATATAGCATGCATACTGTCCAGTTTTAATAATTAGATATTGCAGTTTGTACAAGGGTGTTGATGTGCTCTGTGTTCACCATCTCTAACATGTTACATTTCATTTACAGTATGCTGCCAAAGAATACCAGCAGGCCCTTGACATACTGGATGTAGAAGAACCAGCAAGTAAAAAGTTACTGGATAAGGGTCTAAAGGAGGAGAGTGGCACCAGAGAAACCACCAAAGAATGGGAAATGTCACCAGCTTCGGTGAGCTATTCTCCTCTTTTTATAACTCTTTAAAGCAGCAGTGTATTGTATGAAAAGAGCAAAACAAAATGTTGCTGTAGGTAAGAATCAATCACTGTTGTGGTTTTATTGTATATCAATTGATTTGTTTACTTATTAATATTATACAGCTGCAAATGTCTAAAATGTGTTAAGGATAGAAAATGTGGTGAAAATATAAACATTAAGTAACTTTTAAATTAAGTAACAAGTAAATTGTTTTAGGTTTGTTGACTGTAACATGTCTCAAAAAAGTTGATTACCGCTGTTTAGCATGCTATTTATTTATTTATTTTTCTTGTGCTTTTTATGGTTGTGAAATATAAAAAATAAACCTGTCCCTGTTATGGAATAGCACCTATAAACAGGCATTCCCCAGCCAGATTCTTTAATTTATCTTTCTTGAAATTAGCGAGACAAAAAAGCAGTTATTAATTAATTCACTAAACTCTGACCTGGATAGTTCCAATGGAATAAAACACTTTTTAATGTTATAAAGCACTGAGACTCATTAGAGAAATCTTTGCAGTTATATGTTTTAATACTGTATTTTGTTTGGGAATGCATGATTTATTGCTCACAGTATTCTGTCTTCATGGTAGCCTAGATTGGAAAGCCTCAGGGGCTTCAATGGCTCTGACTCCCTGTGGTTTTCTCTCTCAGATCAGCAGTTCTATTTGCCTCCTACGAGGAAAGATCTATGATGCTATGGACAACAGACCTCTAGCCACATCCAGCTACAAAGAGGCCTTGAAACTCGACGTCTACTGCTTTGAAGCCTTTGACCTTTTAACGTCCCATCATATGCTAACTGCTCAAGAGGGTGAGAGACTCTCACTAATCAAATTTTGTAGTCAAGTTAGCTACAGTGTAATAATCCTTTATATATATATATATATATATATCAATATATATATATATATATATATATATATATATATATACTATATAGAATATATATATATATAACTGAACCGTAGAAATATTTTAGTGGTATCATTCTTCTTACTCTCCTGTCATTGCAGAAAGAGATTTCTTGGATTCTCTTCCTTTTAGCCAACATTGTACTGAGGAGGAAGAGGAGCTGCTACGTTTTCTTTACGAAAATAAATTAAAGAAGGTGAAAAAAGATTTTCCTTCCATTTGTACAAACACAACCATAACTGAATACTGATTCGCATACTTCTGCGCTTCATTCCGGCAGTATAACAAGCCTAGTGAAATAGTGGTACCCGACATAGTGAATGGTCTGCAGGACAACTTGGATGTAGTCGTTTCTCTTGCAGAGCGACATTATTACAACTGTGACTTTAAAATGTGCTACACCCTCACATCTATGTAAGTAAGCTTTGTTTATCCTTTACAAAGCATTATTTTCTCAGTAGAGAAAATAAGACGGGTCTCTTAAATTAAACTTTATTTGTTTTTCTTTTTAGAAATCTTTTTAGTGCTGAAATTGCATATGAGTGTATATTTGTGTGTCTGTGTGTGTGTGTGTGTGTGTGTGTGTGTGTGTGTGTGTGTGTGTGTGTGTGTGCATATATGTATATAAAACCCATTTAGTGTATTTAATTGCCATATTGTATCAAAATGCAAATAAGATCTGATTGACAAGTGAGGAAATAAGTATACATTTCTTTATTACTTTTGGAAATTGTCTCTATTGAGTGCTTGCCATGTGTTTTTATCCAGGGTAATGGTCAAAGATCCATTTCATGCTAATTGTTTACCAGTGCACATTGGAACCTTAGTGGAGCTGAGCAAAGCAAATGGTAGGGCAGTACATTTACATTGCTTTACTTTTCTGCATGAAAACCTTTACATCTGCTGTTTAATGTTTAATTTCCATTTTCCTCTTCAGAATTATTTTACCTCTCTCATAAGCTGGTGGATTTATACCCCAATAACCCAGTGAGTACAGTCTTCGATGCCATAATGTCACTGATGCACAGAGTACAGAGTTGGTGCTTTATATTTCTTAATTTGGTAATCTGGTTTTTAATTGTTGCCTAGGTCTCATGGTTTGCTGTTGGATGTTATTATCTAATGGTTGGGCATAAAAATGAACATGCACGGCGGTATCTTAGGTAAAAGACATCGTGTCAAGTTCATATTTCACCTTTGATTTGCCATGAAAAAGACATCTATTTATTTAAATGATTGAACGTGCTGATAATCAAGTCCCATGTTTGGTTTCTAGTAAAGCCACCACACTGGAGCGCACATACGGACCAGCATGGATAGCATATGGTCATTCTTTTGCGGTCGAAAGTGAGCATGACCAGGCCATGGCAGCCTACTTCACAGCTGCACAACTAATGAAAGGGTAAGTACACCTGCGTGGTTCAGGTTCATTGCACAGTACAATTGCCATTTTATGCACAACAAGCATGTGTTATAATTCCTCTACCAGGTGTCATTTACCCATGCTGTACATTGGTCTGGAGTACGGCCTTACCAACAACCCAAAGCTTGCAGAGCGCTTTTTTAGTCAGGCTCTAAGCATAGCTCCAGAGGACCCATTTGTCATCCATGAGGTTGCTGTGGTGGCTTTCCAGAATGGAGAGTAAGCTTTTTTTTTTAAAATTAATCTTAAATTGGTTAACTAGCATGTTGTTCATTTTTGTAGTATGGATGTATCATTGCTGATTCACCAGTTCAAATTTTTCAGCTGGAAGACGGCAGAGAAGATGTTTCTAGATGCATTGGAGAAGATCAAGGCTATTGGCAATGAGGTATTTACACTGTCATAGCTGTAGTGTGAGAGCATTTTCTCTGTATTGTTAAAATATATTACGGCTGCGGGTGAGAAATTACTACTGAGGGTGTCTGATTAGATAGTCATGAGTTTGTATCTAAGTGCTGCCACTCCTGGCCCCCTCAACAAGGTCCTTAAGTGAGGCCCACTGCTTCATTGTGTAAACAAGTTCATTAAGTAAGGGCCTCTGCTAAACGCTATGAATAAAATAAATGCAGGTTTAAAATCCCAACATGCTGCCACTGTCTTTTGAATGAAAATCTTATCATTCTGACTACCTTCCTCAAGTAGGTTTCCAATTATGGAATCAGATACTTAAGATTAAGAATTGGATACTTGTTATAAAATTACAACTTCGATTCCTCTTCTTGATTCCTGGGTGCATTTTTGAAAAAAACATTTCAGCTGGCAATCAGGACCCTCTGCATGTCCAGTCTGCCACAACCTAATCTGTTAATTTAAAATCAGTTGGACCACGAGAAGCGCTCAAAAGTGTGGCTATACTTTATGAAAACCGAAGGCAAATCTAAATATAATTATTGTAATAAACTAATATTTTGCAATCAAGGTTTCATGAGCAACATGAATAAGCACCTGTTCACCATTTAATCAAAGTATCAAAATCGATAAATGGAATCGGAATTGATAACATTAAGATGATTAATGAAACCTTAGCCTCGAGTCACTTCTGATAAAAATGTCAACCTTGCGGATCAACATTCATGTTAATGATTTTTCTTTATCTCTGAATTAAAAGTGTAGTACAGTGCAAATGTTGAATTCTATTATTAATTAAACATTTTTATTCTCTCCTCTAGGTCACAGTGGACAAATGGGAGCCATTGTTAAACAATCTAGGTCATGTTTGTCGAAAATTAAAGTAAGTTAAATGCCAAAACTGTAATGAAACAGTATTTTATTTATTCTCTTGTAATTAACAGCAGTTAAACTATTGCCTGGAAATGCCCCCTCCCCCTCCATATTATCTTAATAGTGCCTAATTACTTCATTCCTGTTAATTGTAAACCGCTTTTACAAACCCTTAGAGATGTGCTGCCCTTATGCTCCATTATATCTCATCAATAGGGCGCAATATCTCTAAACACTACACACAGAGACCCTTTAACTAGGAAATTACCTGGAAAGGACAGGATTCGAAAATGATCCAGAGTGCTAGTGTTTAATGAAGAGCTTTCCGAAGCACTTGCACATACTGAATCCCTCTTCTGCTGTTTATTCTGTGCTTGTCTAGTCCTCCTCCTGTTCTTCTGCATAAATAGACTATTGTATTGCATAAATAGTCTATATTGTCATTACAGTGCTCAATGAATTATTATCATGTCTACTTGCAATTCATACTTGGAGACCAGGCTCGTCACATTTTCTCCAAGTGTTTATTTTGGAATGAGATGCTTTCGGTTAGTGATAAATTAAATATAAAATAATAAATTAATTGAATTATAAATTAAATACCTGTTTTCATTCTCTTAAAAAATAAATAAATATATATATATATAGATATATATATTTTTACATATACCCATTTATTTATTTGCACACATTACACACACACACACACACACGATACACACACTACACACCATACACACACACACACACATCATATATATATATATATATATATATATATATATATATATATATATATATATATATATAGTATAGTAAATGAATCGGCTTTTCTAAGCAATATATTCTTTCCATTCTATAAATGTAGATGCAAATTGAGCTTATTTATGATACTAATAATTCTAATATGATTCTAATGCTGCTGTCATCATTTTTTTATTTTTGTTTATACAATATTTTATTTATGATCATAGGAAGTACGAGCAGGCTCTGGAATACCATCGGCAGGCTCTAGTTCTTGTGCCCCAGCATGCTTCCACCTATTCTGCTATTGGCTATGTGCACAGCCTTATGGGGGACTTTGAAAGTGCCATTGACTATTTTCACACTGTAGGTGATCCAGCTACCCTTTTTGTTGCCAAAATTCATGTTGGTTACAGAGTTAAGTTTATTGATGTTATTATTGTCGTTATTAATCTGCAGGCCCTCGGTCTGAAAAGGGATGACACATTTTCTGTTACAATGCTTGGTCATTGCATCGAGATGTACATTGGTGACTCTGACGCATATATAGGTAAGTACTTCATGAGTCCTCTGGATTCTGTTGCGTTCCAGTGTGCTCAGATTTCATTTTATTCGGTCACAGGAACAGATATTAAGGACAAAGTAAAGATGATCCCCAGCACAACAGCCTTAAAGAAGATACTCAGCACTTCAGCCGAAGAGAGCGAGAATCCGGCACAGCCTGTGGAGGAGAGCAGCGCCATGTCCCTGGAGACGCCGCCTGCCGAAGCTTTCCAGCGATTCCTCTTAGAATGTGACTTGCGTGAGAGCGACATGATGTTAGAGACCTCCATGTCCGACACCAGCACGTGATGACCGTGCTGAACCGGAGTTCTGATGGGTTTTAGAGAAAAATAGCAAGAAACGAGTATTTGCAAATGACCGGGCTGCTCTGGGGAGGACCAGAAGTGAACTGTCAAAATCAATAGTGACTTTGTATTTTGCACCCATGTGGATTTTTACTACAAATAAATGCTGAGCTGGATGCAAAAGAATTTCAAAGGGGGAAAACACTTCCTATAATAAACCCTTTGTCAATATTTTTATTGATTGTCATTGTTTTTTGTTTTTTTTTATACAGATACTAAATCATATTATGGGAACTATATATTGTTGTAGACAAAAGACATTTATTTAGGCAGTTTTCCCATTGCAGCACAGTGGTGCTTTTAATGTCCTGTGTGTGCATACTGTGCCGTTCTGTATACTATGGTGTCAGGTACAGGGTGAATTGCTGCTCTGTGTTACAGATCGGGAGATCTAGCAAAAAAAAATCTTTACTCTCTGTTTATACGCATTTGTGCATTTCGCTTGGTACTTTTTAGAACTAAAATATACAAATATTTCTTATTAATAATAATCAACAAAAATAAAAATCAAAGGACTTCGATTTTACTATCTGTACTCAGGTAGTCTCTTTAAAATCGGTCGCACTGTGCGATACTGTACGAGTTGGCAACGACCACTCTCCGCCTCTTCTCCAAAATCTAACGTCATGACTCTTCAATTCAGTGACAACGCGGCTGAACAACACCTGATTTAGACGAGAGTTAGTCCAGAGCCCGATGTTTAGAAGACAGGAAGAGTCCTGTAGTAGAAGCAGTGATGGGATGTACGCCTTCTAAAGCCAACATCACATACACTCATGAGCATGTATGTGGGGATCTGGACACCTGCTCAACGTTCTTACCGAGTGTCAAAAGCTCCGTGTCCACGCCGGAGAGACCCTCAACTAGACTGCGCATGAACATTGGCCCACGCTGCAAAGAAACTTTCCTTACCGGTAAGATTGTGTATACATATTCTGCTTCGGGGAGAGCGATGTTTGCGCCAGAATTTTAACTGAATTTAACATTGGAACTTTAATAATACATTTAATGCAAAGCATCGCATCTCTGATCACCTCTATGAGGGTATTAAAAAAAACTTCCTTTTGTATTTATCTGGAAAATGTTTCGAGAAGACTGGAAATTAAACGGTTTAATACATCAAACCAAAATATCAGTAGTCACCTGAAGCACTGTTTGATGAAAAGCCTATGGAATGGAGGAATATATATATATATATATATATATATATATATATATATATATATATATATATATATATATATATATTGAGTATGTAAACGCCATTTTTCGCTACATTGTAGTAAATACATACTTTTCAATTTTAAGGGGTTCTGGGGCAAATCTCGGGATGGAGTGAAGTTGTGCATCAGTGACATGATTCCTGTGTGCGCATTTGTTCATCTTCAGACAAATGTCCTCGCAAGGAGATGATATATGAGGAGCGTTATAGTAGGATGAGATGGGCAGCCTTTCAGGAATGAAGCGTAGAAATGGAATAATATGATATTACCTCTGATATAATGAATATAATGGAATGGATTATTGATTCTTAATCCACCACTGGCATTTAGTCCATATAACACTCCGAAGAAGAGTTTTGACAAATGACATTATTTTCCGTATTAATTTTTTTAGGTCGGTAAAAGAACTATAAACACCACCTAAGACACTTTTCCCTCTTCATTTGTCTACGTCACGTTTGTATAGTGATTAGTACCGTACAATGCAGTTGTGTGTGGTTTACGTGTAATCAGTGTTTTAACCATAACCCCAGACGTGGTGTTTTGCAGTGCCTACTCGGGACTGTTACGGACGCTTGGCAGGTCAGCAGCCCCAAAGCCCGGACGCGTGGAGCACCATGAGCACCGCCAGTGCTTTCGCACCGCGAGCCAGTGACTCAAGCGATTCTGAGGGCAGTGAGACACCTGCCGCAAAGCGGTAAAGCCGTCGTGTTTCAGTCAACCGCATTAACGACACTTTGGCAGTGTTGCCAGGGAAACGCTTTCAGTTGCTGATCTACACTATTCTCGTTGGATGATACCTGAACCTGTATCTTCATATTTTTATTATTATTATTTTTTTTTTACATTTTAAACGCACATTCTTCTGGATACTTTGATAAATTGACATCATACATTTACATACATTTAAAAATAAACTGAGAAATCTGATAGCTCCATAGCTCGACTCTGGAAAATCCCGCGTTGTTTGTAAGTCTCGCGAGCGACTGCCAATTCCAGAAGCGAAGAGGAGAAATGGAGAGATGAGGGCTGAAAGGGAACCGACAGCGGGAAGCAGAGAGAGAGGCGTCGTCGAGATACAGCTGAGAGACTCACCGAGGGAGCAGGACAGCGCCACGGCCAATTCGAAGCACAAAGAGGAGAAAAAGGAAATCTTTACCAAGGTAGGTCAGCACTCGGTGCTCGTGTGACGTTTAACTCCGCGCAGTCCAGCTCGTGACGAAGGATTCAGCACCACAGACAGCGCACCAGGATCCGAGCTCCTCAAACCACAACAACCATCCAGAGTAAAGATCGTTAAGACGATGCATGCAGTAAAAGTGTTTCAAAATACATCTATAAAAACGTACTATGCATATTTTAAATGGGCAAAAACACGAATATTTAGGCTTATTTAAATGTCCGTGGGAGCACAGGCGTTTCTGTTTGAACAAAAACCTAAGCAAAACTGTACTGTAAATAAGTCGGGTAGCATTGTATAGTATTTAACACACACAAACACATAAACATACAGAGAGAGAGAGAGAGAGAGAGAGAGAGAGAGAGAGAGAGAGAGAGAGAGAGAGAGAGAGAGAGACTGACTAGAGTTATAAGTTACATGTGCACCCATGTGTGCGTGGAGTAATCATATCTACCCCAAGTCTGTTAAACAACACCACCAAAGGTCCCAGTGTGAATTAACCCCTTAATACCTCACCTTACTGTATTGTTCAGTAATTCGTTAAAAAATATAGTATTGTTCCCAAACTAATATAAAATGCATACAGATTTAATGGCGAAATCTGCAAAGAGAAATGTATCAGCTCTGAAGTTGTTAAAAGGTAAATGTGCTTTATACTTGCCACGTGTACATTACAGCACAGTGAAATTTGGAAGTTAGGAAGCTGGGGTCAGAGTTCAGGGACGGTCATGATACAGCACCCCGTGCAGCGTTGGTCAACAATGACTTTGCTCAATGGCCCATGAGTGACAATTTGGTACTGCTTTGTTTTGATACACTGAATTTCCAATCAGTAATTCAGAGCCTTAATCACTGAGCTACTATGGGTTTAATATCTACACTGTTATTGCACCAAGGGCTGACATAAGTACATTCTATAGAGCAAATTTAGTAATGTAGGTGTTATAACAATGGCGGCTTATTGTAATAATGATGCAAGGTTCCATTTTCCAGGTCGTTATTCGACGTCTTCCACCTAGCCTGTCAAAGGATCAGCTTGAGGAGCATCTCAGTCCACTGCCATCTTATGATTATTTTGAGTTCTTTCCTGCTGATCAAAGGTATTTAAATTCTGCTAAACGTATAATCGAAAATTTTGGTCAATTTATTCTTTAACAAACTTGTTGGTGTTTCATTCTGCAGCCTGTATCCACATCTTTTCTCGAGAGCATACGTCAACTTTAAAAACCCAGAAGATATTGTGCTCTTCAGAGACCGATTTGATGGATATGTTTTTATTGATAATAAGGGTAAGGTTTTTATTTACATATTGTATGTCAACAGGCACTTGCATAATAAGTTGTTAGGATGCATAACCTTATGTCTACACCTGTTTGTTCCCGAGCATCAAAATCAAAGGTATTAGTACACTAGTTACTTATAGAGACTGCAAATCACTTTTATAAGTCACTCTGAATAAGGGCCCGTTGCCATAAATGTAACTGTATACATAAGTAATTAAAATGTGAATAATATCTTGGTCTGCCTTTTATTCAGGTCAAGAATATCCAGCAATTGTAGAATTTGCACCTTTTCAGAAAGTTTCAAAGAAGAAGCTCAAGAAGAAAGATGCCAAAGCAGGAAGTATTGAAGAAGGTATTTGTTATGATTGAAAAATACATACTTTCACTAAATGTGTTTTTTAAATATTGTTATTTTAATATTCAGAGATCCAAAGATTTCTCAACGGTTTTTTTCTGGTAGATCCAGAATACAAACGATTTCTGGAGAATTATTCTTGTGATGAAGAAAAGTCAATGGCCAATCCAGAAACACTGTTGGGAGAAATTGAAGCTAAAACAAAAGAGCTAATAGGTAAATATGTACCATATTTACAGTAAGTGTAACCACGCCAAGTGAGAGTGTTACTGGTTTCCTTTGTACTTGTTATATGTGCTAGAGTGCAAGTAAAAAATCTTCCACTGATTCTTGCAAAATGATTTATGATTCATTTCCGCATTTCACTGAATTTCAGCTAAAAGAACAACACCACTTCTGGAATACATTAAGAACAAGAAGTTGGAGAAGCAGGTTGGGATACTGAATTTCCCTTTAATGACTTCTTTAAATGTAGTGGAAACACATTTACTGTAAACAAATGTAATGTTTTTTTTAATTAGAAGTTCTCTTTTTTTTTTTTTTGTTTGTTTGTTTGTTTAATACAGAGAATTCGTGAGGAGAAAAGAGAGGAGAGGAGACGGAGAGAACTGGAGAAGAAAAGGCAGAGGGAAGAAGAGAAAAGGAAACGAAGGGAAGAGGAACGGCGTAAACGCAAAGAGGCAGAAAAGCAAAAAAAACTTTCAGAAAAGGAAATCAAAATCAAGGTCTAACCACTTCTTCTTTCAGATTTCAGATGCCAGTATTTATAAGGAAGGTACAATGTAAATTCCCGCACTGTAGTTTTAATAACAATCTCAATGTTTCTGTAGCTTTTGAAGAAATGTGACAGGGATGATGAGGTCGAATCAGATAGATTGAAAGACAAAGGAGACAGCGGAGAGGCAGAGAGGAATAACTGGGAGAAATCTACAGGTCACATCAAGTCAAAGGAACTTAAAGACAAGTACAGAACGTTTTCAACGATTTCATTTATATTTGAATAGACATATAACTGTGTTTCCCTTTGACCTTTCACTCACACAGAGAACTCCTAAGAACTGGAGTCAGAATGTTTGTTCTTTTGTTCTCTGTACTATACAGTAGAATTCAGGAGAGTGATAAGGAGCAACGTGAAGGGCACGGTCGCCGACAGAGAGATAAAGACCAGAGGGGTAGAGAAGAGGAGCGTAAGAGGCAGCGGCATCACTACGAGTTCGACAAGTTCATGCGACGCAAGGAGGAGACCAAATGGGGCAAAGGATACTGTCATGACCGGGCAAAGAAAGACATCCATCACCATAGCTACTCCTACTGCCCTGAAATAGGGGACAAGTCAAGCAAGGAGGACAGGGATGAGATGGGAAGCAGGAAGGAGCGTATCCGAAATAAGGTGAGCAAAAGTTGATAGAACATCGGTGACACAACCGCAGTTTGTATATTACAAACAACAAGCTCTAGTGCTATCTAGTGTATAGTTAATCCATTAAACGTTCAGCAAAAAATGTAAGAAACTTCATTAGGACATCACTGTACATTACTTAAAGACAGCACAAGCACATGTCATGGCATTGTGAGCACAAACCAAATATACTCATCAGTCTGTTTGCTCAACACTCAGCTTTGTTCTACAAGCAATGCTACAGTCTCTAGTGCAGGTTTGTCTTTAAACTTTTCATCACAGTCATTGTCTTGAAGTGTCATTATGTCAGTGGGTTTGCAATACAAATCCTCCTCCCTCCTAGGGTTTGTATCGCAGCCCAGGCTTGTGTTGTGAATGCCGATGTGCTGTCGAGGCAGTTAGCTGTGAATTTAGCTGTTGGCAATTTTGGGCTGATTATTGATGGAAGGCAACATGTCTCTCAGTCTGTATTAGTGCATCAGGAGAAAAGGACCTCCCAGTCTGAGGGGCCAGACCAGATAGGAGGGGCTCTGCCAGCCAAGGTACAGCTAGCCTTTGAGCCTTTCTACCCAAGGGGAGGGGATACCACACTGATGTACGCTGGGAGGCCCAACACTTATCATGATAGGCCTCGTTGTTGACAGCAAATGCCAAAAACATACTAGTAGTAATAAAGATTTTGACAATTGTCGTTCCAATTTTAAACAATGCAACACTATTTTTTTTGGTATTTTTATACATTCAGAATATATAATATATATATATATATATATATATATATATATATATATATCTATATATATATATATATATATATATATATATATATATATATATATATATATATATATATATATATATAATGATATAACCCAGAATATTATAGAGCTTTTGCTGTCAAAAACATATCGTGTGCTTTTCTGAAGTTTAAATACATTGGTAGGACACTGCTCAGAGCCAGAGAGTATTAATGTTCTGGTAAATTAGGGATTTGGGAAGGGCTTACTGCAGTGAAATAAAATGTGAGTCCCTTGCTCTTGTCTTCTGTGTCTTAATATTATCTCGGGAACAGGACCGACCTGCAATGCAGCTGTACCAGCCGGGAGCCCGTAACCGTAAGCGCATGGGGTCTGGGAACAAAGGATTTGACTTCAGCAGGCTCTCTCCGGAGCCAAGCACTGACCCCTGCTATGAGCTGACCATTGGAACAGGCTCTGAGAAAAGTGGAGATGAGTGACAGAAAATGCATACTTCATTTCAAAACTAGATGCAGACTTGTATGACCATAGAATAAACTGTCTCTAATCATGTTCTCAATGTGTTCCATCCATATTTCCATGCACTGTGTCAGCAGTAAATCCAAACTCATTGTTTATGTTAACGTTAATTGATTTTACTGTATCTATGGTTTTTCATGTTAAGAGACACTGCCTCACTGGATTCACAAATTTCTACATTTTCACAACATATGCACTTATCACATGTTGTTTTTCTTTTGTTTTTTTTTGTTTTACCTTCACCTGCCTCATCGTTTACAGAGAACATATTTATATGCCTTTTTGTAGTGCATCATGTAGCTTCCATTACACAAAAGATTATATTGATAGTGTAGTACAGATTTTACTGTAAAAATCACAAGCAGATGTTGTGAAATGCATATTTTTTAATATATGAAATCTATGTTTCTGTTGTGCTCCTGCAGAAAAGGTTCCTAAGAGAAACTAATAAAATGTATGTGTGAATATTCAGATTATTTCTTTTATCTTAGATGTAAAAATACTCTATTTAATCATTCTGCATGTACCTCCTTATTTTAGGCTGTAATAAAATTTTAATGCCTGACCTTTTACACATTAAACTTACATTTGACATACAGAGAGAGAGACAGAGAGAGAGAGAGAGAGCGTTTTTTAGTAAGGATTAACAGGTTCTTTTGCTCTCTTTCAAAAAACAACAAACTTTTTCCACAAAACGACATAAACAATTATTTTTTTGATGGCTTTATTAATGTTGTTTGTGAAATATAATAAAGTTTTACATTTCAGAGAGAACATTACATCTATTTGCTTAAAAATACTTATTTGACCTGCACTAATTACACTGCATCAAAACAGGCACAGACATTTTATACACCAAATACCAAAAAATCTAGCATTCTTTACATGCTTCTCCTCGATATTTGAAATGACAACGACTACAAGCCAGCCATGAAAAAAAGTTGACATCAAAATAATCACTTGACAATTGAATATATTAAGTATGGTGGAAACCAGCTAGTATTTCCTTATAAGATTACAATAAAGCAACTGTAAGATTATTGATCACATTGTTATTGCTATTATTATACATATAATAATAATAATAATAATAATAATAATAATAATTATTATTATTATTATTATTAATATTATCATTATTATTAAGCTTTACATTTTCTCAATAAATTGGCACGTTTTAAGCCTGAAATTAGTACAGAAAGATACGCTATTTTTACATTTGGTTTATTGTAGTCTTAACATAGATTTTTTTTTTACTATTGCTTTAATTCTGGACATTTTTCTACCAAACTAAAATCCTCTAGACAACTTGGAAGAATTAAAAAACGTTCTAGCAATGTTAATAGAGTATACTTGTAGCAATGGTCCTTATCAACAGAACCATTTCTACAATATTTTTAGTCACCCTTGGTCTTACTTTTCTCTTATCTGCTTCTCCTCTCACCATCTGAAGGTGCACAGTATGTGAGAGTTTAATAATGTTGCGTTGCACAAGTTACATCCTGTCTACAAACAAGGCTAGTCATCTGCATCTATCAGGTTTGACTCAATTCTGAACTGGAGACAGTTGTAACCGGAGATGAATGAAAAACGTTAATTGCGTTCCCAGACCACGCACTTAACCGAAAACTGATTCTTGGTTGAGGCCTCTTCACTCATAGGATTAATCCATGTTACTTAATGGCTCACTGATTGCCAACACACCACAATTAAATGACTATTCTATCAATTTTTCTAACATGTTTATTGTACCTAAAAATTGCTTACAACAATACTGCAGTTATTTATGCCAGCACAGGAAATAATAGATAGCCTATGAATAACAGATAGCTGTGTAGGATATGCGCCATCAGTTACTTCTGCTTCGCATAAATATTTCACCTTTGTTGCACAAGGAAATTTGATCCGGTTTGTACTAAGGTTGGCAAATGATACTTCACCACTGTATATTATCAAGAGGTGTTTTACAAAATCCAGTACTGTAACATCATGCAGAATTTTTTTAAAGGGTTAAATATCTGAAAACTATAAAACATAAGAGTTATTTCAAACGACTAAGGCTGACCATGTAACACCGGCCTTACCCTGAAGCTGGTTCACCTATAACACCCTGCTTTGCCCACAAAATGTTCAACATCAAAAACACGTGCAAGTGGGTACTTTCAGGTTTATGTATGCCTCATTACACTTTGTATCAGTTTGATGGTTCCTTTTTTTCTATGTATAGGTTAAATATATGACCTGTTTTACATAGATTTGACAGATACTTAGCACTTTAGTCAACATGAATGTGATATTTTTAAAAGTAATGTAAACTTTAGTAAAGTAAAGCAAAAATTTAGCTTATGATTGTTAAGAGCCCAAAATGAACAGTGTAGGAGTGTTGGAATTTGAACTTGTGACCTTTTAACGAAGGTTAACATCTTAACCACTGACCTACCACTTCCCAGATTATACAATGTTATCAATCAGATGTGTCTGAAATGGTAAAAAAAATAACTTGCTTGTTTAAATACTGTGGGAAAATCAGAGTAATAACTACAATGTGAACTACAAATAACTTAAGAATTAGTAACCCAAACACAGTCTTGCTGATTGCATTCTTTGAGGCTTGAAACCCAGCAATATGATCAAAACATGCTGTTGCATATTCGAGTAACAAACATATTTGGTAGATAACTAGATCTAACTGTGGTGATAAATTGCTGACAATACAAATTATTTAGGCTTAAATTGTTTTCTGTGAAATTCCTCTAGGGACAAAAAGCATTAAGCTTTGTAAAGATGTGGCTAATGATTTTAACCAGTGCACAGACAGCGCACAGGTGATGCACCCCACAAACCACAAAAGTTGTTAGCAATACAAAACACAGTAAGAATACAATACAATTCAACGAGCATCGCAATCATATTCACTGATATATACTGCGCATGAAGAGCATTATGTTATTTAGTATCACTAGCATTCACAAGCTTTGCTACATAAACAAAACTCTAGGGCTAAATAAAAAAACTATTAGACATTTAATGTAAATAATTATATAATTGTTTTTTTTTACAGTTCAAAGAAATGAGATTTAAAAAAAGAATGTAACAACTGAAAGTACTTTTTTGTACTTCTGTGTTTTGGAGCAAATAATGTTTCGTCTCATCTGTTGATAGTGTAAGTGCATGTTATGGTTATTGTGGCATGCCTTCCTTTCCCACATCCTTACTCATCTTTTTACATTTTGAAAGAACATTTTCTTCAGTATCATATTTCATAGTCTTTTGTTGCAGTAAAATGATGAAACTGTGTCTCTTTGTCAAGGTGAGTTCGCATGAATTCACAAAAAAGGGAAATATGACAAAAATCAAATATACTTTCATCTATAATGTAACATAAGTTGTACAGTTTATAACATGCGCCTTCAAACAAAATGAATTGCTTAGTGTTGGTCTTTTCAATAATCTTTTTTCATGTATAAATTCTGGCCTGATTTGTAAATTTGAGAAGTTTGAGATGACGCACTTCCCCTTGTTTTAACAGACACAGATCTTAGAAAAAGTTGTTTCCTGAATGAAACAGTCATTGCACACTAACGGCTTGTTTTACACGTGGGAGTCTGCATGTGCTCAGTTGGGTAAGTGGAAGTCACCTTCAGACACAAACATGAAAACACTTCAGAAATTGACTTGTTATTTTTCAAGAATTCATGAAAATTTGTGAATATTGTAATCGAGTCAGTGTAAACAAGAAGGGGGGGTGATTTGATACGCAAAATGTCCTGAAGAACAAGCATGCTAGCATGTTTCTTACATCAAAACTGTTGTGAGGGAAAACCATGCCTTATTTTTGTTTTTGAGCCTTTGTTACTTGAAAGAAATGTGAGCTCACATGTCATATTGAAGCATTTTTTTAATTAAAAAAAATCCTCCAGAACCAAAACAACACACAAAGTCAAAACTAAAGGCAATTATAATAATAATTCATATTAAATAGGTAAAAAAGAAGAGAATCCTATATTTTAAAAACACATTTATGTTAATGGAAGTATCTAATGGTATATATAGTGCTTTAACTTTATTTAGTGAAAGTTTCAAAGTGAAATCTATTTGAAATTACCTATACCTACATATCCATTACACTTGTACTTGCTGAGGTATTTTTTTTTTATTCTATTGATAGTTTGATGTAAAACTTTGCACAAATGTTGCACAAATGTTTTCTTTATAAATGATATTAACTTTAATTGGAAAATAATTTTGTTAAAACATTTCCATGAATTTTAGGGTTTTCATATTGTTTATTATGTGGTATTTCTAATACAACCTAATGTTGTCATATGAACCTCTTTGTTGAAAGGATAAGACCTATGTTTAATGTGACCACTTTAAAAAATAGGTTCCAAAGGTCAATGTCACCAATTTGCTCACATTTCAATAGTGAGTCAGAATTTGTTCTGCATCTTGAATAATAATTAGTTTATTTCACATAAGGTGCACATTTTCCTTTTTCTTTTTAGAATTTATACAATTAAGAATGTTCTGTGTTTTTGCCCAGAATTATGTATATGTGTATGTAAAATCCTTCATATCAAAGTACTGTAGATGCTTGACTGTTTTTGTGGACCACAAAAACCAACTAATGTACTGAAAAGATTCATCAAACCAAAGTGACTTACAAAGGGATTAATTTGATAACTATCAATTTTTGCAGCTGCCGTTCATTCTGAAAAAAAACCCCAGCAAACTGCAAGTCTCTACCATTTTCATTTTGTGCTGATAAATAGTAATAATAAAAGCATTGTTAATTATTTTACACAGTGTATTTATGTAAATGGTAATGTTGTGCTAAATTTAAATAACTGTCATCGCTGTACTTACTTCAGTAAACATGCTAATAATCTAAATCATCCCAATCAAATAAAAATGTTAATAATATAGTTAAAAATAAATATGATCATAAAACACAGTAAGATGCTAGCTTATATGAACCTGTGTAGCCTATATTTACTGCATAGACAAAAAAGCACATATGAAACCTCAGGTCTCATCTGTGAAAAAAAAAATCAGTGCAAAAAAAATCAGTGCAGAAGAAATACATGCAGGAATATTTCAATATGTTTTAAAAGAAAAAGCAGTCATTTAGAATCAATGGTGTGAAAGATTTTCCTTAATGCACAAATATGTTGCCATGCACCATTTGACACAACCTCATGTCGTGAGAATTTCAACCAACACTTTTGCACATCCTGTATGTATACTTGCTTGCACTTTAACTTCAAGAAATATCTGCTGCAAGTGTGAACTCTGTGTGCGAAGACAAAAGACACCATGGGAAACTTTTCACTGGTAAAAGTATGAACAGCTGCCGTAGGTTCGTTATTTGCAGCGCTAAATCACTTGCATATTGACGTATTGACACTCCTCGACAATCATAAACATTCAACTCACCTGTGAAACTCATGTGTTAAATAAATTCAGTGCACACAGACTGAAGTAGTTTAAGTCTTTGGACTTGAGTCTCTGTCAAGGAATTTGGCTACAGTTGTCGTATTCCTCTTGTTAAGCCACTCCTGAACCACAGACAATGTCGCATGCGTCTTATCTGTACTAAGGAGAAGAAAAACTTCGTCCAGTGGTCCAAAGTCCTCTTTTCAGATGAGAGCCAGTTTTGTATTTCATTTGGAATCCAATGAGTCTGGAGAAAGGGTGGAGAAGCTCATAGACTAAGTTTCTTGTAGTCCAGTGTTAAGTTTCCACAGTGCAATGCCATCTGTTGGTGTTGGTCCACTCGTTTTTTTTAAAAGCGAAATCACTTGTAAGTTTCATTTCATTTATTTCTATAGCACTTTTATTTAGCACACTTTTAGAACACTTCATGCTTCCTTCTCCAGACCAGCTTTTTAAAGGTGCTGGTTTCATTTTCCAGCAGGATTTGGCCTCACTACCAAAAACACCAATAGCTGGTTAAATCACCATTTTGCTTGACTAGCCAGCAAACTCACCACACCTGAACCCCATAGTGAATCGAAGTATTATTGTCAAGAGGAAAATGAAAAAATGCAGAGGAGCTGAAGAGCACTGTCAAAGAAACCTTTCTTCAGTACCACCACAGAAATGCCACAGATTGATCACCTCCATGCAATTGAGGCAGTAATTAAAGCAAAAAGACCTCCTACCAAGTTTTGAGCACATGAAAAGTAAATAAACATACTTTCCAGATGGACAACAATTCACTAAAAATGCTTTTTGACTTGGTCTTAAGAAGTATTCTAATTTTGAAATCGCAAATTGATGGGTTTTTGTTAAATGTGAGTCAAAATCATCACAATTAAAAGAACCAATGGCTTAAACTACTTATTTCTTGATGCACTGAATTTATTTACTTTTAAGTTTCACAGTTTGCGTTGAATTAAAGAACTTTCAAATGACATTCTTGATTCTTCAATGATAGTATTGAGAGACAATGTATATAATAAAGATGTTGACATTAAATAACATATCACTCTTTCTGTCTTTCTGTGCAGGGAAGAAAAGTAAATGCAAACATGCCAAACATCAGCGGAATAGATAATGCAACCCTGTCTATACTTCAGACCACATGGACTACTCACCTTGTGTCAGCAATCTATGTGGTGGTGACCCTAGTGAACTTCTTTGGAAATGGGATTTCCATGTGGCTGCTGTTCTTCCGCACCTACCCAAAGACACCATCGATCATATTTATGATTAATCTCACTATCACTGACCTGGCGCTGGGCTTAGCACTTCCTTTCCAGATCATGTACCAAATACAAGGCTACAACTGGACCCTGGGCTCAGGCATGTGCAACGTACTAACAGTTACCTTCTTTGTTAACATGTATTGCTCAATTTTGACCATGACAGCTATCAGCGTTGAACGTTACATGGGTATTGTGAAGCCGATGCATTTCAGGCAGTCAAAGGTAAGGGTCAGGTATGCAATTCTTGCATGCATTTTCATGTGGGGAATAGTTCTGGCAGTTCTCAGCCCATTGGAGAAGACGGATCTGACGTTTGAGTTGCCGGAGCTCAACATCATTACTTGCTTTGACATTCTAAAAAAGGACATGCTCCCATCAATTGCACACTGGACAGCCTTCCTGTTTGGCATGTTTTTCATTCTGTTCCTCTGTCCCTTCATCATAACGGTGTTCTGCTACGTAAAGATCATCTGCGCTCTTTTCAAAAATGCCAAAACCCAGCAGAAAGCGCGTGCTGTGCGCCTGGCTATTATTGTCTTGTTTGTGTTTACGTTCTGTTTTGCGCCCAACAACATATTGCTCTTGGCCCACACAGTCACAAAGCTTTACTATAACAAATCTCTCTACATGTACTATAAACTGTCCCTGACATTAAGCTGCATTAACAGCTGCCTCGATCCATTCATCTACTATTTGGCCTCGAAGGATTTTCGACGAAAAATGAGACAAATGTTGAAGCTGCAAAACCACAGCACTGTGGATACGGAAATGAGTGAAGTACGCAAAGAAAGTGTCCTTTCGGCTCGTACGTGTTCTATTGGTAAAGCTGACGCTAGACAAACAGAACAACAGATTAAGCCGGCCATTTCAAGCTTATAATTTTCAAAAATGTCCAATATGAATTTTCACCTGTTTTTGCCTCTTTTATTAATGTTGTTTCAGTTTATACTTTTTTCATGTATAAAGAGGAAACCATGGTCACGAGGTATATCTCAAGAAATCCCACATTTGTACAGTTTGTACAGTGTTCCTTCTTTCTGCATTCTTGATAGTGTTTTAACCATCTTTTCATATTTTTGTATTAATATTTAAACAGTATATGTTTTATGTATTTTTGTAGCATTTGCATATTTTTCCACTCATTCCATGAGGTCAATATATGAAGTGGCTACCTCTGAACAAATTAGATTGCAATTATTTGCATTTTGTCCCTAGTTCCATACAATTCCATAAATATTATATGAGTGACATGCACTTTTTATAGAGTTTATATGGTAGCATTCTAGCAGAATTTGTGTTCTCTGTTTAGTTCATTTTATTAACAGCTCATAAACTTATGCTTAAAAAAAATTGTTTTTTAATAAAATTTAATTGGTTAGATTCTCGTGGAATCTCATGGCGTACATGGAGACAAAACTTCACAATAATATTTCTTATGTAAATAAAGATATTTTTTTCCAAATAATAGTATACTATCTTTACATTTAACAGTTTGCCCTTCAACAGATCTGACATATTTGTTAGTCTCTGCCTTCCTAGCACAGTAATGGTGTGTTTGCCAATGCAAAATGGTGGTGATGAGAACAAGTTTAAATATTACATCCTGTCAAAGCCACAAGGTAAGTAACACCCAAGTCACACCATACATAAGGGAAAAACACACTGAAAAACAACATGTAAAGACAGACAGATTTCCCGAAATTCATTCAAATTATAAAGAACATATGAGTAAAATACATTATTCAGTGTTAAACAATGCATGAACAATCTCATAAACAAATGTTATTGCTAAACATAATAATGAAACATAACATTTGTGCCTCAGAACCCAAATGTAAATTTATGAAGATCGGAAAGCTTTCTCTGACATTAAAGCAACGTTTCGCCAACCATCATGAAATAGTGCTATCGTTTTAAATTTAGCCAGAAATATTAACGGAGCATAATTATAAATGTCATATTTTATTAATATCAGAGATAACAAATTCATTAAAATGCAGAACAAAACAGCAAAAACAAATATAATCCAAGCTTGTGGTGTCCAAGTACAGGGAATGTTTATATACATTCTTCTGCAACCTGTGTAATTCCCTGTGTATTTCAGTTAGGTCATACACCACCAATGTCTCTAAATACCTGGGGTCTTTCCCATTTTAAAAAAATGGCAGAAAAATACATCTATCACTAGTTTGTAAAAGTTACATGTGATTCATTGGCCCACTGTATTTGACTCTTTAAAATTTAAATCACCTCGGACCCTGACCATCTATTACTCTAGCACATCGATTGGTCTTAACAAATCACCTTTTTCAAGCTACAGTGTACATTTACAACACTTAGCAGACGCTCTTATCCAGAGTGACGTACATATAGTGTTTTAGGTCTCCATCTTAGAATAAATTAATTCAGGTATGATTGATTACAAACTTAAGGTACAAAATAATTCAAAAGACACAGTTGAGGGATTTTTTATGGTTTCTTGGACAGTGAGAAGGAAGAAGTGTTAGGATAGGTGTTGGTGGAATAGATGGGGGTCTTCAGTCGTCGTTTGAAGATTTGTAGTTTGGACATCCAGGGGAAGTTCATTCCACCACCTCGGTGCCAGAACAGAGAAGAGCCTTGAGCTGATCTTACCTCTTACCCTGAGACAAGGTGGAATCAGGCGAGCAGTGCTTAGACGCTCTCTCAGGCATCGAGGCGCCGGTACGGGAGGTGATGATGAGATTTCTGAGGTATGAAGGTGCAGATCCATTTTTGGCTTTGTAGGCGAGCATAAGAGGTTTGAATCTGATGCGTGCAGCTACAGTAAGCCAGACATCACCAATCACAAACAAATCAGATTCCTTGAAAACACTGATTTGCCATACATCATAAAAACAATAAAGCAAAAGGGTAAAAGGTTAAGTTTACTCTTAGATGTATTATTTTAACACATCACACTTGACTACAACCGCATCGGAAACTACACCATCAGGGTCTTTTTTTAACGTGTTAATTTATTTCCTTTATCATCGCCTAAGTTCACATTTTTGACGATCCGATCTCTTTATTGACACTGCATTAGTACCGGTAGTGTAGTTCCCAGTTTGCCCAGTGACAGCATTCATATATGGACGGAAGAAGGTTCGCCCGCTTGTTTTTGTCTCCCCTAGTGGTGAATCGAGTTTGGCAACCCAATACAAATACGCATGCGCAGGCACGCCCCGCCTACCCCGTTCCGGTTGAGCTTCGCGGTACACACGAGAAGGTCCGAGTTGCGAGTGGTGCAGGTAAAAATCGATTGCTTCTTGCTTTTGTGAGCCCAAAAAACAAATCTACGTTTAATAACTCTATAAAAGAGCTGAATTTGCAATGGTAGAGTAGTTAAAGAGTCACTGACATGCTGTCAAACCCGGGTGTCATGTAACTCTGCTGTTTAATGCTATACAGTGTTTAAAAAGGATTGAATAAATATGAATTTAATAATAACTCACTAATGTTACTAGGAACATGATATTCCTGGCAATCAATCTGGGATTTAAAAAGAGTATATCATATTCTGAAATTAAACAGTACCCTTCATCCTTATCAACTACGTCTACTCACTTTTAATGCCTTTTAATCAAAACGCACAACGTTCTAACACTTTTGCTAATTTTGCTGATCTTAAAAATGTACCTGACAAATAATATGAATGTTAAATTTAGGATTTATGAGCGAAAGTATTTGGGTATTTTTCACGCTTATTCACAATGTCAGAAATAGCATGAATATAAAATGCTTAGATATCTCAGTAACTGACTTGACTCTTATGGTAGACATCTGAAACCAAAATGGTGTTGCACCCAGTCATATCTAAACTGCGTGGCAAGCTCGTGGTTCTGGCCAGTGCGTCTCCTAGACGACGAGAGATTTTGACCAACACAGTAAGTTTAAATCCGTATAATGGATAACGCAATATAGTAATGATCACGGTCAATTACATACCTCGTGTCTGTGCAGGGATTACGGTTTGAAGTGGTGCCTTCGTGGTTTAAAGAGACTCTGGACAAGACCTCATTTGAAAGTCCTTATCAATATGCAGTGGAGACAGCAAAGCAAAAGGCCCTTGAAGTGGCTCAGCGAATGAGACTTGTGAGCTTGTTATCTCTGTTCCCAAAATATCGGGTTCATATTTTTCTTTTTGTCTCAGGTTAGTGTTGTCACTGTTTTAGGTGTTAATGCGTGTGTCTTAACTTCACATGTCCTGGGTATAGAAACACCTGAAAAATCCAGACATCGTAATTGGAGCAGACACTGTGGTGGTAAGTAAAGGTGCATTCTGTTAAATACATATTGTTTGGAAGATAAACATCCTAGTAATTGTGTTTTACTGTTCTCAGACAGTGGATGGTTTAATTCTGGAGAAGCCTTCGGACAAGCAAGATGCCTACAGCATGCTGTCTAGGTGCTAAAACGATCAAACTAGATGTAAAAATAGATTGCACATGTGTAATACCTGTATAATATAAAGCCTTTATTAATGTATGTTTCTTTTATTCTGTACGCATGTTACAGATTGAGTGGAAAAGAGCACAGTGTATTTACAGGAGTGGTCATAGTCCTCTGTCACGAAAGAGAGGGTATGTTAAGTGTAAACTGAATGTTTACCCGGATTGTATTTTTTAAGGGGTCAGTTGATTTCCCCCCACCCCCCCCCCCCCCCCCCCCCCCCCCCCCCCCCCCCCCCCCCCCCCTGGATTTCAGGTGGAAAAACAGAACATAAAGTTGTGGACTTTTATGAGGAAACAAAGGTGAAGTTTGCAGAACTGTCTGAGGAGATGCTTTGGGAATATATTAACAGTGGAGAGCCCATGTAAGTCCATTATTCAGCTGCCAAATTTGCTATTGATTAATGCAATGTAAATTTAGTTCAAGCTAAACAATGCACTTTGAATCTGCGCCCTTTAGTACAGTTAAATTCGTATGTTTACTTCATACTAAGGTTTGCTGTTTATTGAATAAGGTTTTTTTAAGGTTAAATTTGCAACTACAATCATATTTTTTGTTGAATTATGCAAGACTGTGCTTTCAGGCCAAGGTCTTTTTTTTATAGATATTTTGTAGTAACAGTTCCTGCATTTCTATATCTTTGACAGGGACAAGGCTGGTGGTTATGGGATCCAGGCTTTGGGTGGCATGCTGGTAGAATACGTGCAAGGAGATTTTCTTAATGTGGTTGGTTTCCCGCTAAATCACTTCTGCAAACAGCTGGGAAAGATTTATAACAGCTGTCCTGAGATAAAGCACAAGGACTCAGCAATGTGTGATGGGCCGTTCACTTCAGTCAGCTGCCAGTCTGAAAAACGTGTACAACAAGAAACCAGCTACTTTGACCATGATGACTCGTTGTGCAATGTGTTCAGAACCGAAGATAAAAAGGGCAACACAGAGAGCTTCCCTCACAAAATAATGAAAATGCTAGATGGATTTAAAGCTTCAAAGGTTTGTAATGTATTGATGTTGATTATTAAATGAGTGGCAAATGTGTAAATTAATTTCCTCTGAAGTTAGGACATTTGAAAGATAATAAACACTTTGTATTGGGGTGTATTCTAAATTCAGGTGAATAATTTTTCGTCATTTTATAACAACCTGCTAGAAATATATCCAAACATATTATCCAAATATATTATTATTTAATGCCTAAACCATTTTTTTCAAACCCATACACTATAAAAAACTAAACAAAATTACAGATATAGTAATAACAGGTTAAAATACATTTGAGATTTGACCAAACCCATGTGAAAATGTAGATAAAATCTAGCAATGTATGTCATATCTATAGCGTTCATGTACAGCACCAACACTGCCATTTTTCCTAATGCCTTTGTGCTACTTTCCTCTATCTATCCTGTATACTATATATATTATATTTAAATATATTTTATTTTTTACTTCTTATTTTTAAGCCACTGGGGGCCCATGAATGTATAGATAAAGTAGCTTTACAATATGTGCCATTTTAGATTTTCATAAACAAAGTGAATAAATAAAAGGCTGAAAATTTTATATTTCTTTACATTTTTTGGATTGAACTGAACCGTTGATATTTGAATTGTAATTCCTGATATGTTTTCTACCAGACTTTGTTTACAGCATCCAGACTGGGAGTGTTTGACCTTCTGAGTGACTCGGGCCTTACAGTGGAGGAAATAGCCAAACGGATCGATGCCTCGCTGCTCGGCACTGAACGGTTACTGGATGCTGCTGTTTCCTTAGGACTTTTGTATAAGCTTAAATGTGAAGATAAGCCTGGTGAGTTCTCAAAATATAGATATATAATACATTCAATAGAATCGGGAATAAGATTTGTGTCTCATGAAAACATGTTGCTGCAGTTAAGTCAGGTGTTTGTGTTAAATTTATTGTGTACATTTTCTGTTACAGTGTATAGGAACACAGAGCAAGCCAGACGGTTACCTGGTATCAGACAGTCCACTCTCTCTGCATGCATATATCCTACACTGCAACAACGTGATCTGGCCCCTTTTCACCCATTTAGAGAGTGCTGTCAGAGAGGGCACACGACAGCACAAGAGGACTTTTGAGAAGATTTATGAAAATGTGTGTATGGTAGTTCTTGATCGGGAAGTTGATGGTGTTAGTTGATGATAATAATAATAAAACATGCATACATATTAAAGAATATACTGTTTAATACAGTAAACAGTATTACAATACATTAGAAGAAAAGTAAAACAAGATATGCATCTTTTTTTCTTTCTTATTTTGTAAAAGGATTCCAACAATTCCAACAATGATGACGTGACGGTTCAATTTATGAAAGCCATGCACAGCATTGTTAAGGTGACTGGAAGAGATGTGGCCACAGCATTTGATCTGTCTCGCTTCAGAACAGCTTGTGATGTTGGCGGTAAATATTGTTAAATACATTTTACAGTTGTGCTGTTGCATTCCCGTCACGGCTTTGTTAAACTTTCTCTACGGATTTGTTCTCTGTGTTTTATTTTCACAGGCTGTACTGGTGCCATGGCCTATGAGTTCACCAAAGCTCATCCTGAACTGTCTGTAACTGTTTTTGACTTGCCAGCAGTTATTGGAAATGAGAGGTCATTTCCAACCTGTAGAACAGGATAGCAGAGTTTCTTTTGTTGCAGGTCAGTACAAATTTGCATACCTTAAATATTTGACACTAATAACTGTTTGTACAAATGTTTACTTTATAAATACCAACATGGTATTATATATTGACATCTCTGCTTCAACTTCAGACCAGTCTTTACTTTCAATTATTCTTCTCTTCCAATTGATGTTGATTTTTTTGCTTTATGTTTGTATGGGATTGTTTTCTGGTTTCATGAAATTTCTTGTTTAATTATTGGAATTATTTTCCATTGTATTTGAATTGTTAACAAAAAACATGTGGGATGAAAACTATAAAAATGTGTTGTTATTTAAGTTGCATTACACTTAGGCATGTTAGTCATGTTAAATTGTTATAATTGTCTATTTTTGTGAGATTAGGAGATTTCTTCAAAGATGACCTACCCAAAGCAGACCTCTACATCCTCTCACGAATCCTTCACGATTTGTCTGATCAGAACATTCATGAGTTGTTGAGTAAATTGTCCAGTACATGCACTCCAGGTAAGAACATTCTGACCAGACCAATACCTCTAACGTACCATATTATTAGCATTATTTAACACTAAGTAGAGTTGATTAAGAATATTATTCAGACTCCCTTCTGGTTTTGTAACTCTTTATTGTCTTAAGATTTTTTTTTTTTTTTTACCAATAATACCACTAAACTGTAATGACAAAGAAAAAACATTTTGCAAATATTGTATAGAAGATCACAAGAAGCTGCAATTGATTAGTTCTAAAGACTTGCTTTATTGTTATGGGTTATGGTGAGAAGCAGCAATGAGCACAATAAAATGTGCAAAAACTGAACAGGAAAACTTTCTTTTTCCTAAATTTTTGTATATGAAAAAGTTTATATTTTAAACCGACTGACCTTAAATCAACATTTGAAATAGTTCACACTCGGTCCATTGGGTTCAAATGTTTTCGTTTTATTTACACTAGCTGATAAGCGCTTACAGATTACGTACAGTGAACAGTTTGTGGGTCACTGTGATGCAGGCTGTGGTTTGCTGCTGTCAGAGATTCTGCTGGACGAGGACAGGACCAGGCCGAGTCGGGCTCTGCTGCAGGCACTAAGCATGACTGAAGGAAGGCAGAGGAGTGCTGCAGAGTACAGTAACTTAATAAAGAAGCATGGATTCAGTCCTGTACAAACCCGATACACAGGCAATCTACTAGATGCCATGCTTTTTGTGAAAGATGATCAATCTTGAGCAGATTATTCTTTCCCAAAATGCTGAAAATGGTTGGAAGGATTTTTAACACTATATGGCAACTTAATTGCCCAGAGATTTAATAATTGTCAGTTAAACGTTTTACCATATCTCCTGTACATCTGTGAATAATTATCAAGTTTTCTATTCACGAATTTTGACTTGTATAAAGGTGCATTAGGTTTTTATTGTCCACAGAAGATAATTGAGCAGAGACATGTTAATAAACTCTGTGCTTTTGACTGGCAAGGTGCAGTGTGTACTCTTTATACAGCTTGCCTTATATAGAGTACAAATGGGAGTCAACAAACGGGACATTATTAATTGCAAACAGGGACCATTAAAAGTAAACATAAGCACACTGCAAATCAACTCGCGCTTCCTCCTCTCGCGATAAGTGAGAATTGTACTCCGCACCTGCGCGAGCGCACGGAGTTTGCGCAGAACGGCCTCTGCAGCTGAGCAGCTCATCACCACCATCCTTTCACCTGATCTATTAATCCGTGCTATAACTGGGTTTAATATAAAGTGCCATGGCGGACGCCGCGGTATCATTTGCAAAAGACTTTCTGGCCGGCGGAGTTGCGGCTGCCATTTCTAAAACAGCCGTCGCTCCGATCGAGAGAGTGAAACTGCTTCTGCAGGTGAGGAAGAACATCTTGTCCCCAAAACTCCATGGCACGATAGAGATCTCATTACCCATGCTGTTATTTAAGAAATTATTATTATTATTTTTATTTCTTTCTTTATAGCACATTTAAGTATCTATAGTCGTGCATGAATTGGACATGTAAGTAGTTCATCCATCCATCAGTAGGAGGCCATGTTGGAGTCCTCTGCAGCATCACTGCAGTCTGAGGATCATCTGCATGTCCGTTAGGATTTCTACTGTCTGCGGTGGTCCAAGTTTCCATCTCACACGCACTGGAATAACACATGACACATTTTCCCCGCTATTGTTCTACACAGAATGTTCAACCTGGCCGTGTAGATGTTTGCCTAAAAGATATTGCTGCGGAAAATATATCACATCTGCATGAACTGATTCGAAGTGACACGTGAGAGACAGACAGAGGATGCAGAATATTTCACTCTTGGACAATGCTGATGCTTTCTGCATCCTTAGCATGTTTGATGATAGTTCATTATAAAGGCGTCCGCTTTTCCGAAAGTAGCCAAAGCATGCAGAAAATTCATTAGGGTGCTCTATATACCCCATGCTCCGCTACATGTTCATTTAATCATTTATGCATTTAATCAGCATTTCACAAATCAACACGTGTTATAAACATTTCATGACCCGGGTTCTGTGTAATCACAAAATAGTCTAGAATAGACTTTCCGATTTTTAGAGCCAAGTATTTATGCCATAATAATTATATAAATACTGACAAAATGCAATTTCTTTCATCACCAATGTAGAAAACATATAGCACTGGTAATGATGCACACAAATACACCCAAAATCAAGGTACAGGAATGTAAAAGAGTTCAAATGCTTCTAGTTCATCGTCCTTCCAGCTGTGGTACATTTTGTAAGTTCTAGTGATAGAATTGTACCTATGTCTCCTGGTATGGTATAAAATTACATCCTGGTATATTTCCATAGAATTTCATTGACCTTATGTCATCAGACCTGATTTGTCCTAAAAAATGTTGGTCATAAAAAATAAAGCATATTAGAAATCGATAAGGGTCAAGTTGGGTTCAAGAACACCAGTGTTATGTCACTGACCAGTCTCGCAACTTAAGTAAAAAAATTCAGAAAAAAAATATAGTATCCTAAAATATACTAGGATTTAAAAAAATAAATTAATAGTGAAATAATATTAATTAAATAATTCATCCACATTTGGCAGTTGTTGGCATTTTCATTCATTCATTCATCTTCTACCGCTATATCCGATCTTCCCTCGGGTCACGGGGAGCCTGTGCCTATCTCAGGCATCTATGGGCATTAAGGCAGCATACACCCTGGATGGAATGCCAGGGCACACATACACACACACACACACACACACACACACACACACACACACACATTCACACATTCACACACTAAGGACAATTTTCCAAGGTGCCAATCAACCTACCGTGCATGTTTTTGGACCGGGAGGAGGAGGAAACCGGAGGGGGGAAGGAAGAGAGGGGGGGGGGGGAGGGAGGGTACCGGAGAAAAACCCCCTGAGGCACGGGGAGAACATGCAAATTCCACACACACATGGCCGAGACCGGAATCGAACCCGGACCCTGGCGGTGTGAGGCGAACGTGCTAACCACTAAGCCACCGTGCCCTGGCATTATACCTGTGCTTCATAATTTTATATTGAATTTTTGTCTTGCACTCAGGGTTCTTTACTCAAATTGTGGTTCTCAATTCAATACAAGTCCATATTTCAGCAACCTCTGACGATCCCTCATTCTCTCTCTTTGCTTTTAGAATAAAGTACAATTGAAAATGTACTTGTTTTCTTCCATTTGTTTCTACTGTCACTAAGCTGTCATAATTTTTAAGCTAAAAAAAGCTGTGCAATTTAATTATCAGCTTCAAAATAAAAGGCAACATTCATGACAGTTGTTGATTTACCTGTTTCACCATGCAGGTACAGCATGCCAGCAAGCAAATCAGTGCTGACAAACAGTACAAAGGAATTATGGACTGTGTTGTGAGGATTCCCAAAGAGCAAGGTTTTGCCTCATTCTGGCGTGGCAATCTCGCCAACGTCATCCGATACTTCCCCACTCAAGCTCTTAACTTTGCCTTTAAAGACAAGTATAAGAAGGTCTTCTTAGGTGGTGTTGACAAGCACACTCAATTCTGGCGCTATTTTGCTGGAAACTTGGCATCTGGAGGTGCAGCAGGAGCCACGTCTCTTTGTTTCGTCTATCCCCTCGACTTTGCCCGTACACGATTAGCCGCTGATGTAGGAAAAGCCTCCTCCACCAGAGAATTCAACGGCCTTGGTGACTGTCTGTCTAAGATCTTCAAGTCTGATGGATTGCGAGGTCTGTATCAGGGCTTTAATGTGTCTGTACAGGGCATCATCATCTACAGAGCAGCTTACTTTGGAATCTACGATACAGCCAAAGGTAAAACATCTCTACTATCCACATGCATGATGTGGGCATTGTGTGTAGGGCACTGAATTAAATAAGTTGGTTTTTATATGTGGTGATGGCTAGGTATGCTTCCTGACCCTAAGAACACCCACATTATGGTTAGCTGGATGATCGCACAGAGCGTCACGGCAGTGGCTGGTGTGGTCTCGTATCCTTTTGACACTGTGAGGCGTCGAATGATGATGCAGTCTGGACGCAAAGGAGGTACACTTCTCAAGAATACCATTTACACACACACACACACACACACACACATGTCGTAGTAATACTGAGGACACTGCAACTTGAACAGAGTGTTCTAGCTAGTGACTTTATAATTGGTCTTTTTTAAGCTCAGGCCTTTGTGTTTTGTTGTCACAGCTGATATTATGTACACTGGGACGCTCGACTGCTGGAGGAAGATTGCACGCGATGAGGGCACCAAAGCGTTCTTCAAAGGAGCTTGGTCTAATGTTCTCAGAGGCATGGGAGGTGCTTTTGTGCTTGTGCTATATGATGAATTCAAGAAATTTGTTTAAATATGACAAGCAAAGAAGTAAGAATAAAAAAAAATAAATAAATAAGTAAGATAGATCTAACTGCTAAAGTTTACGCTTTCCTCAGACATATGCAGTGTGTAGCTAGTTATCTGTGTTAACGGCCAGGATAAATGATATTATTAAGCCTGTGGAGCATTTATGTATACACTATGTGAATTTGTTTCTTATAGTATATACTAATGCAGAAATCTAAACAGTAATTTATTTTTGTTGCACATCTTTTTGAGTTGGACATGTCATTCTTTACTTGGACTTAACTTAAAACAAGCCTGTGGTCATGTAGAAGGGTCTAATGTAATGGCTAGTACTATGCAGCAATAGTTTATCTTGCAAGACGCTACTTAAGGTTTCTAATAACAATAAAATAAAAGGCTCACATTCAACAGATTAATCTTTGAGGCATGAGTGTCCCTTTTTATTTATGTCCATAGTTGGATAAACACAGGTTTGAGAGATATATTCAGCATGATGTTTTAATTCCACACTTTGGGAATTGGAGAATGATCAACAAAATGAATAGCTCCAACATTGTTTCCACAGAGCCAGAGTAATGGCCTTTATATTCAGAGTCCGGGTGACATGACAAAGTTGCCTTTTTTGTGGAACACTGCTAAAAGTATTTTCTTTCTCAAGCAATATGGCAAGTCATATTTTCAAGGCGATTTTCCTGTCAGTATGTCAAAGCTATGTAAGACTGATCTTTATGCCTCAAGTGAAAAGGACAGCCGTTTGTGTCTACAAAGGACAGTGAAATAAGACATTGCCCGTCATGTGACATATGTTGTAATCAGTCATTGAGAAACCACACTTATAAAGATCTTATTCTTGAGTAAAACACAGGAACGCTTGTAAACAATAAAAGTATATACCTCAGATGCTGTCTGTTATTTTTAAATGTAATTCTTGCCATTAAGTGTTTATTAATGACTATGCCATAAAAGCATCATTAAAGTTTCTTTTCAACAAACTCTTACTTCCTCATATTCATATACATTCCACTCATATATTATTCAAATATATAATGAATAAGTGACTATTGGCACACTGTTCCACTGGAATTGTTGTATATTTACAGTTAATCCGATTGTGCTTTACACAACACAAAAATCAACATAATTGATTAAATGTCTAAATACACATTAATAGTTCTTTGAACCATTTTTTCCCCAAAAGGTCTGCAAACATACCGGTCCCAAATGTCTCCCAATTGTTTATCAACAGAAAGATTTTGGAAGTCTATGTAATGAAAGCTACACCAGTCATGCAAGGTATATAGAGATCAAAGGCCAATGTCAATTACTGAAATGACTGCAAAACCGAGCAATCTTCTGTAATGTGAGCTGCCTTGTCTGACTCCCATCATACTGTAAATGTCAGATAAATATTAAGCCTTTTTCCTTCCAGTTCAGCTCAAACAACGGTTTGGAATTGCCAATCTGCAAGTAATTACTGCACTAGTGTTAAGTGCTTTGATATTAAAATGACTGGTTTAAAACTATTAACTGTTCTCAGATAGCAGAAAATTTACAACTGCTTCCATATGTTGCTCGGATGGAAGACTGTGTATATGCATAATATGTGACTAGAGGTGGGAAGTAACGGATTACAAATACTCTGTCTGTATAACTACTTTACTAAACTATTTATTACAACGTATTACAATTTTTAATACATATTAATAAACTGTCAGAGGCATTATAAACTTGAAACGCATTGATTCAAGGTACAGTTAAGAGCAGATACATTTTACTTCTTTACTATATATATATATATATATATATATATATATATATATATATATATATATATATATATATATATATATATATATACATTTCGCATTAGATAATGTTCCGACATCGATGACGTAGTTACACTCAATATCCACATGATGGCACTGTTGAAAAGGAAATTGATTTAAAAAATAGGCGTATCGGTATTCTGAGTATTTAGACTTTAAGTTTCGCCGACACCCTTCTTGTTTGATATTTTATAAAATAAAGGCATTTTTTACAATTTTACCCTTTTTTCTTAATTTTTATACAGGCTCAAAATTAACTGCACAAGTCAACTTATTCATAAATATTCTTATATGTTTTACCTATAGATTGCAAGTCAAAGACAACATGAAGTCAATTATATCTTCAGTAACTGAAAAACATGTTAATTTCTTTTACAGATCAATCCAATAGGCCAACACATTTTATTTATTTGTCTCTTGGGATAAGCAGTATGTTTTGACTCATTATCCATCTGTAATTTGAAGTATCACTATAACAGTTTCCACAGCATTTTACTGAATCCAAGCAGAAAGGAACAGTCCAATACATTTCAGTATTCATAGTGCTACCTTGAGGTAAACTCTTTATATGTATGCTATTGAATGTGTCTATTGGCTACATATATTAATAGTACAACTCCACATTAATTTTTTCTATCAAGAGATTTATTCTGCTAACTTCCACTTCCAGAATTAATTATTTAGGGAATTGCTTATCAATCAATTTTGCAATTGTACTTTTGAGTTTGTAAAAATGCAACGTGAAAGTGCAAATGAAAACAACCTAATACATACATGTACCCATATACATACATACTTTTCAAATAAACCGTTGTTATTATATGTTAATGATTCTCTGAGTTGCTTCTGAGTTGGTTATATTTCATTTTAGTTTTTCAGCAGGATCACTACAGTTATCTGAAATCTTGACAGTTGCAGAATTGCTTCTCAGTAAGCAGGCGTACTTGCAAATAAACCTATTATCAGTTATCTATCAATCATTCCTCAACAAGCAAGCAAATATCACATGATTCGCAAGTGTCACAAGTGTTATTCAACTTTTCCTTTTGTATATCTCTTTGTCTCATGGGTCAGTTACAGTTTTAATGAAGAATGTAATTTGTGGATAATGTGAAGTCCAAAGGAAACAATGTTAACACAGCGTGAAGTTAATTGATAAAATTCTTTGATAAAGACCGTCTCTAAAAAATTCCATGGCAGGGAAAGGAAGCGGTGGCTGGTGTGGTTTGTCTGACAAACATGTTTTTGCACATAAACACATAGACAAAATCCAGAGAGATTGTAATGATGACCTAATTGAGAAATTAACCAATTGTGAACTGGTTCACAAAATAAACGTCTTGCAGAGTGAATATTATTTAAATATTCCCACTAATTGTCAATGTTACCTTTAGGACATTGTTACCATTAGGACATTAGAACATTTAGGACACTTAGGAAGATATTTGTCTTTCATAATATATCATTCATATAATCTTGATAATAATGTTTTGTGGATATTTAATGAGGTCTGCTTTTCTCTGAAGTAAAGTCACATTTTTATTTTATTTTTTGTGAGTTTTAGTTTATTTTTGTGACATAATAGAAATCTGTTAAACGACAACACTAATTGTTTTTGAGTTAGAAATGAATGTTCGTTTAAAATGTACAAAATAGAATAAAACAAACAAATAAACAACCCTGAATTAGATATTGTTGTATATTATACTTATTCTTTCATCACTGAGACTTACTTGCCTTACATAGCTTTAATAGATTCACTCGTGGGAACTTGATGAAAACAATATTTTAAGTCTTATCTAAGATTCTGCTAACAGTGCCTTTCAGTGTTGCATGACAAATGTCAATGAACTCCTCTAAATGCAGTGCACTGACCACCTTCTCCTGAATGTGGACTTTACATCCACTTTCATGATCATTTCAGTGATTCTCTCTCTGTCTCTCTCTGCCAACTATATCAATAAATTGCCAAACATCAGAAGGCACTGAAGAACAACTAAAAAATGATATGCATCTCCTGCTGCTCCCATGGCAGCCATGTTGACTTTTCTGCAGAGTTTCTTTGATCCTGCTAGGCTTTGATTCACTTTTCACTCGCCCTTTTAGCTAAACATATCATTGGAATTTTACTCTATGTCCTGACAGGCCTTGTCTTTCCCCGACACAAACACTCTTTCCCAGAGGAGGATCATATAACATAGCTGGTGTGGAATTGAGCATTTCTTCAAGAGTTCTCCTGGTTCTTTTGAGCATGCCTTTCCTTTTCACTCTCTGTCTTGCCCTTTCCTGAATGGGCAAAGCATTTCAACTCTTAAAAAAAACTGCATTTCAAGGTAGTAACGTGTTAATAGAACATAATGGAAGGTTTCACAAACTGATTTGAACTAGAAAAAGCTCATGATGGTAGTACTCATTTGCATATTATTAATGTATAGAGCTTGTAAAGGTATTGAACAGCATGACTGAGATCTTAGTCAATTATTCATTAGTACCTTTGAGAGTTGGGACACAAGTTGTTCATTAAGGTTTAGCTACATTTATGTTACAGATTGAATATTTCACAATCGGTCAATGAGTACACTGTTAATGGATTTAATTTAGACATTGGAATAAATCAATAGCTTAATTAGTTAATGATTAGCTTGAGTAATGCTGTGGTTTAGTAGTTAAGACTCTGGATTATTGATTGCAGGGGTAAGTGTTGACTATCAAGACAAGCAACCAGTTGGGTTTCTGGTCCAAACACTTTACCACTAAACACTTAATAAAAATCTAAATAAAATGAAGGCGTGTAAAAGAATAAATAGAAATGTATATTCTATGAGATCTACTAATCAGTTTTAGTGATTACTTTGATATCTACCAGCATTAATATATTACCTAAGACGGATGCTTTGTTTTTGTAATAAAATATTAAAATAAAATAAAATAAACTGTGTAAAGTCTCCTACACTGAATGTATTAGATTAGTTAATATTCACACTGAGGAAATGTAAAATTTGAGGGAAAATTAAGGTAACAAATGTTTCATAAAAGTTGGGACAGAGTCATGTTTACCTCTGTGCAGCCTCTCCACTTATATTAATTGTATATGTCTGGGAACTGAGTATGCCAGTTTATGGTGTTTTGGAAGAGGAATATTGTCCAATTCATGTCTATAATAATATTATTGATATTATTTAGCAGTGTTAAAACATTTTTTAAAAAAACCCTGTATTAAAGGTTTTTTTCTTTTTTGATAGCAAGAGCTGATGCATTTCAACATCCTTCTAACCATATAGTTATAACTGATTTCAGTGAGGCACCATGAGGTGGTATCACAGCCATTTCATTCGATGTGGTTGTAATGACTCATGGCCACAGAACACAGAATCTTGCTGTGATTCTCAGTACTATACAATGAAAAACAACCCAGGAAACAGATTACCAGTATAAGAGTTAACTAAACCTTGTTCAAGTTCATGTGTAAGCTTGTAGTAAGATAAACAAACATGTTTAGTGAAAGTTCTAGTAATTGAAAAACTTAGACATTGCAGTGGGTGTGGGGGAGAGGTGCACAGTAATGGTTTCCAGCTCAAGATCTGGAACTGCTTAGTAGTTGACGAGCCTCGATTAGCATGATGTACCATTGCACAGACACTGCAGAACTAAAAAGGGTAACCATTCTTTCTATTTTTGGAGAATAGAGAAATTTTCCGGTATCTTCCTTCTAGTGAATCAAAAAAGCCTCAGACACAGGATTGTTTTCTTTCCCCAAAAAACCCAGGCCACTAATAATATTTTTAAGATGATAAAAATGATAAAGAATTGAATCATTTTATTAAATGAAACTAAGAAAAATGACTCTCATGACACATAACTAGATTATTTTTTCACCCATGTGCACTTTCCATATCTTTGCTTCTAACTTCATTGTATGATATAGTATATATATATATATATAGATATATATATATATATATATATATATATATATATATATATATATATATATATATACATATATACATATATATATATATATATATATATATATATATATATATATATATATATATATATATATATATATATATATATATATATATATATATATATATAGAGCCCTTACCTGGAGAACCCCGACCTTTCTATATGCCTGCATCCCCCTCTTGTGGTGAACATCTTTGACTTTTATATGCGTGAGAACCTGAACATGTGAATGAAACATTTGTTCTGACAGCACATTGTGGTTATTGATACAGATAAGAATTCTTCTTGGAAATTAAGACTACCAAGATGAGCAATCAGGATGTACAGTCAGCAAAGTTCAAGATTATAGAAATAATAGTATCTACTAACTGACCTGACAAACCATACAACTTCCATACCTGCCTGTCTGACTGACTACTACGTAAATTCTGGACTATAAGCCGCTACTTTTTTCATAGGTTTTGAACCATGCGGCTAATAATAAGGTGCGGCTATTCTGCAGATTTTTTTTTCCCGACCGCTAGGGGCTCTAACCGGAATTAGAATCAAAACTAAGACAAAATAAATGCAAAGAAGAAGAATGCGCTAGTTCCTCTTTAGCAGATATAAGTGGGTAGAAGCGGATAGAAGGAGGACAAACTCTATCTTTACAAGGTTAAGGTGACGTCATTTCACACACAGGAGAAATGAAGATAAATACTGTAAATAGCGCTTATTTTCTCTTGGTTCTGTCCCGTTTTAATCAGTAAAGTTGCTGCTCGGTGCTCTCTCTCCTCCCTGCTCTTTTCCCCACACACGCACACACACGCACACACACACACACACACACACACAATACAGCCTCAGCGGTTCTTGATTTTCCCTCTCCCGATATAAGCCCGGTTCTCCCTACAATCCCCGTCCGGGCTCGTAGCACATACCTAGTGTCGCGGACACGGACGCTCGATATATTTTAATGCCTAACCTTTGTCTGTTCCCGATTCCTGGACTTCCAAGTCCGCCACCGCTCCTGCTCTCCGGTACTCCCGGTACCACGGCGCGCAGAGCGCAAGGCTCCCTAGCCTGTCTGGCCGCTCCGTATGAGCGGCGTCTCCTGAGTTCTTTATTCTAATAAATCCTGTTTTGTATGAATTCCGGATCTCCGCGTCTCTGTGCAGCGTCCACCGTTACAACGTGTTAAAATACAGGTTAGGAAAGGATCTATTTAGGTACATACATGTACATTTACAATTCAAAAGCGGATGCGGCTTGTATGTAGGTGCGGCTTATTTTTTTTTTTTTGGTTTTTTTTTTTTTTTTTTAAATAGAGCGGATGCGGCTTATATGCAGGTGCGCTTTATAATCCAGAATTTACGGTAATTAACGAGTCAATCCTGATCAAAAACATTTATAAAGTAAGCACGTTATTTATTTCTTAATGTTCCAGAAAATAGCCAGTAATGTTACAAATGTAACAGTATTTAATAGTACAAATTTTTATTATTAAGTTGTTTTAGGAGAAATCAGTTCAAGATAATACCAAAAATAATATTTGAAAAATGTAAATATATTTATAAAAAATAAATATATTATAACTATTTGTACCATTATACAAGATTATCTTGATACAGGCACCTGAACTAGAGCAGTTACTTACACCACACTCTCCTGTCTGCCTCTAAAAATAAGGTTTTTATGACTAGCAAGTAATACAGTATACAGAATTAGGTATGTGCCTTCTTCACTTTCTATGAATGTGAATCACTCAGCAACACAGCATTTATTTTTAAATGTCTAGTTGGCACAGTACCAAAGTTACCCCATTCACATAAATGTTTCAAATGAAACAAACATTTTTTTTCTAAGAATTTATCTTTCATGTGTACAGGAAACTCCCTCCCCTATTAAAACCCGAGCTCTCTGTATTCACCACAGAGCTGCATGCTAGAATTATTCTAATTATTATTTTTGTGTTACTTTGCTTATATATATATATATATATACCAGTCGTGCCAATCACATTCAATAAACTTATACAGGTTTTGATTTTGAATAAAAGATTAATCTGTTAAAATAAACTTTGATATGAATTTCAGAGAAAAACTATTTTAAATGTCAAACTTCTATACACAAGGTTATTAAATATCAGATTATAATGTCAAAACTCTTATTTGAAATGTGTAGGTTGTATTTTCGCAGAGAGACCTTGAGATAAGAACGTAAGGAGCAGTGAAAAGCTTATCGCAGATAACGAGAAAGAGGAAGTGAGCATGGTTCAGTGGTACAGACTGTATATATATATATATATCCTCATTGTGCTCCTTGCTTCATACGAGAGTGAGTGCACCCACTGATGAGGACCAGTGATGAAGTACTGCATTTGCTCTGTACCGTTAATCTTGTCTGTTGTGTTTTGGGCTCAATCAATGGTCAAAAGTTCTTCAGTGGGTAAGTGGCTGAAGGTGAATGGTGTATATTTTTGTGGTGCCTTGGGAAGCAAGGTGGGGGGGTGGGGGGGGGGGGGGGGGGGGGGGTTAACATTGTAATTTAAAAAACTGGGTAAATGTAATCCCAGTAAAACTGACGTAAATTTACCATACTAAATAATATAAAGAGATGTATATTAGTGATTCAGAGAGTAAATAGGGGTATTATTATTATTATTATTATTATTATTATTACTATTATTATTATTACCTGCCAATATTATGGGCTCAGATCCATATAAGGATTTAAATATTAAAAAGCTGACATATCCATATACAAATAGCACACATTATCACAGAGACATGATTCTAGCTGAGAGCCACATGGTGGTACGTGCGTCATGGCAAGTATGCTGACACTGACTGAGGAGCCACATCAAAAGTTGCTCCACACCCACAGTAGCTCAAAAATCCGGTGTAGGAAGAAAAAAAAACATAAAATGATGGAATATGTAAAATTGTATTCTTTTCTTTTCATTTACCTAGAAATGTTCAATATGACGATTAGGAGCAAATTGAACAGCATAAATGTGTCTTGGGAGAGACCAGATAAGAAAAAAAGCAAGCTATGTTACAGTACTGATTTGCAGTACAGGAGTCTGTGTGACTCTACCTGGAAGGTAGTGGAACTTGCATATCTGATTACACTGGGGAAAATCCCACCATTTCTACCCACACTGACTATTTTTATTTATAGCCAAATCAAATAATTATTTAACGATCCAAATCTTTAAATTATAGATGCCTTGATATTTTTTCTCATTATTTCTCAAATAAAGGGTGTTATTTAATCTGATCACACTTGGTTTACATACTTCACAGAATCATACTGATATTCCGGGCTTCTCCATTGAGCTGCCTGCACTAGATCTGAAAAAGAACTATGCTTTCAGATTAAGGATGAGACTAGAATGTACCCAAAAGAACTGGGGACAGTGGAGTCCCATAAAACACTGGAGGAATGACACAGGTAAAGGTGTCTCGAAATATTTTGGCAGCTTCTAGATCTGAACTCACTAGTATAAATGTGCTATGTTAAACAGATTACATGATATGTTGTATCTAAGCTTTTGCCTTTCTTTGTATATTTTCGTTCAAGATCCCTGCATTACAGTCACCTCGTCATTTACCGTAAAAGATTATCTGTTGATAACGATGCTGCCTCTGGCAGGCTTTATGCTTTTCTATGCAATGACACATGATCGGTGAGTCTCGCTGACTTTCTCAAAATCATTATATAGAACTTCAGAGAGTAGCTCGTAAGAACATGACTGTCACGGCTAATATTTCTCCACAAAGGGTAAGAAGACTTGTCCTTCCCATAATTCCAGATCCAAAGCATACCCAAGAGAGAATTTTAAACATTGAACAGTTGCAGGTAAGGTCAGTTAAGCACAGTCAGTCTGGTGTAACAACCGAACGTAACATAGCAAAATTGTTTAAATTGCTTTTCTTTTTCTCTTGAAAGTGGTGGAGCGACTTTGCACAAACATGTGAAGATTGCAAGGTTTCAGAAATAAAGATCTTTGACAGGGAGGAGGAGACAAATGAAATCACTCTCATCAAGAGCGATCTTGATGAACAACCCCCTCACACTCATCCTACCCACACGATTCCTGGAAAGCCTGGCTTTGACCTTGTCACAAATAACACTGTGTATTGCATTTACTCTTCTAGCACATCTGAGGACAACATTGTTGCACCGTGTTCAACTATCAGACCAGGCTACATCATTATATAAATATTGACTTTGCTTATTTAAACTTGGATAAGGGACTGAATGAGGGCAAGTTAATGTCTTAAATGTGTCTAACTGTAAAATGTTATATAAATATTATATTTAATAAATGTTAAATAAAATTTGATATGTTAAAAAAAAATACATATTTCACTTAAACCTGCGTATTCCATGAATTCCATTCTGCCTATTCACTTTCATTCTTTGGCAGTGAGCATTCACAGAAAAGCCAAAGTTCTCGTGTGCAACATTAGTGCTGGACAGAAGAGGGCACTCTTACTATTCTGGCGGTTTGGAGGACGGTTGAGGTGTATCAAAGGCAGTGAGGAACACACTCATCACATCACAGCTCACACTAAAAGGAGGATATAGGTTAATTTGAATGCCGATTTGAAAGATTAATGTAGCTGCCTGCATAATAGATGTGTACTTTTAGTGTGATGGCATCAAAAAAAAAAGCCTGGGCACGAAGGATCTGCTTCTGCACTATATGCTCCTTTTTGTCATGAATGATAAACATAAGCAGGACAGGATATTCAAACACTCATTATGAGACAGATTTGCAACAGCACATTGCATAACTAAACCTTTAATGAAGCATGCATCTTGCCACATCAATAAGGATCGTCCCTTTAGGACACAAACCTTAACTTGTGAATGTTAGAATGAGTGTAAAAAGTGACAACTTTCACGTCTATTGAGGTAGAGGAGGACTGAATGGATCATATTACCGACTACAATGAAGACATCTGCATAGGAGAGGAAATCTTTCCGAAGCGGATCACAGCAATAAGCTCATGTTTCTGATAAATAGCATTATAAAGCTGCCTTGTTACTTTATAAGATATATTTGATACATTTTACAAGACATTTGGTTAAAACTGTAGAATACGTCATATAAATGCTGAATGATAAAAAAAAAAAAACACATCACCTAGCATGAGTGCAAAAGCATGTTTTTTTGTGCTTAGTGCTTGACCTGCATGATGTACTTCATAATCCAGTAAATTTTACCACAGTGTCTAATTGGTTTTCACATATGTATCATAGTTTGAATATTGTTCATCCTGACAAACTCGAGACTAACTCTAATTGAGCTTTTGAACTCCTCAAAACTACAACGCTTCTAGAGAGAGAGAGAGAGAGAGAGAGGGGGAAAAAAATCAGTGTTTCATCTTTTCTTCGAACCAACTGCTCCATGGTGTAAACTCTCTTTGATGCACAAACCTACAGCCTCAGGGTGGATGTGATTGAGCCGAGCTGAGCCGAAGAGGCTGTGCAGTGTTTCACTGTAAGCACCTGAGCACTAACCAATGGGGGCATGCAAACTGTGACCACAAAATTCTTGTGAAAACAAAGAAATTATCTTGCAGTTAGGGAATTGCGCAGTGAACAAAGCAGCTGTGCACAAATGAGGCCGAAAGAAAAAGAAAGGGTTATTTAGGATAGCCGTGAATAATCACAACTGCTGTCTGGCTCTTGCATCTGTCTTGCCAGTTTTATGTTTCTTCCAGCACTCAAACACTGGATAAAATAAATAACAAGGCCTAGTTCTGTTAAAAATAACACAAGGTAACACGTTTATTTTGCTAGAGTTATGCAATACGGGTTCCATCTCTGGCTGAAATTTCAGGCATTATGCTGGTTACATTACTCTATAAATAATATACACAATATACACAAAGCAGTTTCCAGTAAATTAGCAAATGTTTGCATAATTACTAAATATTACTTAATATAATACAAAAATAATATTATTACTATTGTAATTATTATGTCTAATAATTCTGTGATTTATATGACACACACACACACACACACACACACACACACACACACACACACCACATATATATATATATATATATATATATATATATATATATATATATATATATATAACCAAAAACCAGTCTCTTGTGTATTTTTACAGTGTGTGTGTGTGTGTGTATGTGTGGGTGCATGCACACATATGAAACTGCTGGGTTTTGCTCATTTTACTTACATTTTACACACACACACACACACACACACACACACACACACACACACACACACACACACACACACACACACCAGTACACACACACACACATATGCACTTCCAGATCAAACTCTTTGGAATGGCATGTTTTATTTATTGTAATGGTTTAGTGGGGGGAAGATTCATTATCATAAAGGCCCGGAGACATTCCACACAAAGAGCAAGCCGACTCACACTCTTTACCAGCTGCCTAAAGAACATGCAGGTGGAGCAGTGACTTGAGCTGCTCCATGATCGAAGACTTACTGCGGCAACATGACAGAAGTTGACAATGTCAAAGAGCCGTTATATCTAGCAGATAAACTGTCCCTGAAGCAGACACTTACAGGAGATGTAAAACAGCACAATCTCTTTTCCACCAGCATTGTTTTTAGTTCCATCAACTTGTTTTTTAACATGCTAGGTCGAGTCTGTCAGAGGCCCCAGGCAGCAAATGGTGGTTGACAAACGCTACCGTTGGCAAACCCACTTGAGGCTGACCAGATTTTTGCTAGACTCCTTTACAGCATTTTAGTTCAAAGAAATGAGGAAATCCGTTTTTGTTTGACATCAAGCCTGCTCTTGGGTACGGGTGTAAAGGTGTGCAAGTGTGCAAAAGCTAAAAAAAAAAATGTGGGTTCAGAATATGGTTGCATAAATTCAGACTCTGCAGAAGCCTTATTTTCCCAATTATTAAAATAAAAAGAGTCATCTATCCTTTAAAATGTATTGCTTGGAATGAATATATCATATTTATATATGTGTAAAAAAAAACCCCCAGAAAGCCAGAATCGCAATGCTTTCTATTCTCACGGCATAGCCTGACTGACAATCTTCCAGTCCACAGTGTACGGAAACACTCACAAAAGCTTTCTCGCTAAATGTATTCCTGGCTGTTGCATTAAAATATTTTTTTTCTCCATACTCATCTCTTGTCTCCCTTCTCCAGAGGAGGCAGCAGCAAGAATCTCCTTCATCCTGCCGCTATTTAATTTTTTTAAGCCCAAAAGAGAGAAAACTTACACCCATCCTACAGGCATGTCTAAACTCTTCGCACTTTGGCACTTGATTGCATAAAAAGGTGTCACTGCCAAGCACCGTGGTAATGCCTTTAATTGTGTTGAAGTCAAATAAATAAATTATTTGCGTTTCACCAGGTGAGGGTGACAGGTTTGCCAACAACTTGACAAATGGAGGAATCATTTGCAAATGCAACGTGTGAACATAAAGTACAGCGGCAGAAAGAGAGCAGACAGGGTGAGAGCTTGACAGCTGGAGTTTTATCCCCTCCTGTGTTAATAGTCTCACCTCTCGGTGCAGAATAATGCTCTATTTGAGGAGTATGGGGTTCAAGTTGCTCCATGCCTGATTATGCTGCAGCTGATCCGGTATTCATTTGCCATTATTGCTTGTGACCCCACCTGCTCGTCGGGCCTGTCAAAATTATGTTTGCTACTCCATTTTAAGCAGCTCTCAAACTCTCTTGCATGGTCATGGAAGCAGACACCAGACAGACAATTTACACAAAATCAAAACATTCAAAGGATTGCATGTGCTATCATCAGCTCAACACACCGCTCTATAGTTTTTTCTGCACCAGGGGTCATCAATTGCACTGCTGAAAGGATGGCGTGCCACATATCTTGATGAGTTGCTAGCCTGATAACACCTGATTTATCTCACCAGTTAATTATCAGCCGTAGCAGGTGTGTTAGAGAAGCCAAATTGTGGCGCATTCGCACCCCAGGACTGGAACTGATGACCTCTGGTCTATAGTGTTAAAACAAGATACAGTGAAATTGCTGCTTTGGCTTAGGCAATGAAAACAAAAGAATATTCGGTTGTATGTGAGATTGTAGAGGTGATTATTAGTTTTTGCCACTAGCATATATGAGATGTAGTTATCTCAGTGGAGGAGAGGAAGCTGCAGGGCAGTAGTGGGAGAGCTAGCTGGGGGTGGATATTATATCCACTGATATCCAAAGGTCAGTCTTATCCCGCTCTGTGTTCGTGCATTGGAGGCATGCAGAATAATTGTTTCCCATATTCTTCCGGTTATATTACAATATTTAATATAAATTGTGTATTTGTAAAGCAATATTAGTGAAGGATTTGTTGAAAGTATAGAATGACCAGAAAGGAAATACAAGTACCGTGCAGGAAATGCAATAAGCACACAATAATTATCTGAATCTCCTACAAATATTTTACTGTGTAGAAGATTTCAGGATGTTAGGAATTCTTAAGTATCCTTAAAACCAAAGATGGACATTTGAGTAAGCTATAAGTGTAAAATTATCTTTATTGATGGACATTGCTTAGTGAGAGAAAATCTTTTAAAATAATAGACCAAAATGAACAGCGGAACATACTGGCATAGAACATGCATCTGCTTCATAGGGGCTCCCTTGTAATAATGCATTCACAATCACACAGTTGTAACAGAGCGCAAACATGAGGTTTTACTCCATTAATTATGAATGTTGAAAACTATTTCTAAAATGCATTCATTAAAAGGCAACACCTTTAAAAAAAAGAAAGAAAAAAGAAAGAAAAGAAAGAAAAAAAAAGGTTATGAATATTTCCAAAAAGCAAATCCTGAGACAGATTTCTTTCTTGACACCTTAAACATGAGAGGCATCACATCAGCTCTGACTAGCAGACATCCCAAAGATGCACACACACACACACACACACACACACACACACACACACACACACACACACACACACACACACACATATGCACCATTGTCTGCAGCGGGTGATGCCTCTCTCTCCAGGTTCTGCTGCAACACTCTTGCTCACTCTGAAAGTGATGTTTGTGCGGCTGACACGTATGATCCTTTAATCTCAGGTTTAGCTTGTTGAGCATCAAATTGAAATATCCTGAACAGATGTAAAAACACATGTGAGCCTTGGCGCACAAGCTGCGCCAAGCTTTGTTTCATCTGCTGATGATTGGGAGCCTTAAGGAGATCTTTTTAAAATTTCATCACTATTCAAAAGGATAATTAATACGTACCCCCAGGCTTTGATTATGTTCCACACAGTGTGTTCGGCTGGTGTGGAGATAATGAGATGCTCATCAGGCGCTGCCGGTGCTCCCCAACAAACACGCTCGTGGTTTGCATAAAAATACTTAAGATTCTGATGAGGTAGCGTTGTGAGATGTGCATAGTCCCACTCTAATTTGGATCACAATGAAGCCGACTCAGTCTGCTGATGTGTTACATGTGCTGGGGTGCTGCCTTTACATGGAGACACCTGTCAGACTGCAATAACGCATTCCTCTTCCTGTTAGCACACGTCCCTGTTACCTTTCACTCTTTCCTACATGGGGACACATGAAGTGGGACTGTCAGGGCATTGAGACAATGAGACCAGGATGGACATAAACCTAATGGGCACTGTCATTGGGAATGATGCTGATCAGCTATTTTATCTTTCAGCTTTTTTTTTTCCAAGGAAAAAAGATGACCTCACCCCTGACCCTGGTGTTCCCTAAACAGCTGAGTTAAGGGCAATTATCGTGCCGTTTTTGTGACAGCTGCTGCATTCTGATTTGGGCCACTCTGATTCGGGCCAGCTCTAGATTAGGGGAGCAGCGTTTATCCTCTGGAGGACTATACAGCATGTGCAAGAGGTAATAACTCAAGTAATTTCTGCAAACTGATCAGAAACACGGCTCTACGAGATTAAAGGGTGGCTGACGGCTTTCCCACGTCACACCCACTGATGTCTGTGTCACTCCTTAATGACACAATAGGGAATCAATGGGTGAGCAATGAAAAGATTCACATGTGTACAAAATGCTAGAGGCATCTAATTGTCATTTCAACTGTGAAAGAATGTGAGCATAGCATTTCACTGTTGTAGTACAGTAATATCTCCTGTTAACTATAAACCCACTTAGAACCTTAATATATTACGGTCATCATTTTAAATCATGCCATGCCTTGCATTTAGAACAATTTAAATATAAGAACAATCATCAGAAATAGAATAGAGGTTTCGTTCACAGAGAAAATATTCAGCGTTAAATTAAATCTGGAATATGCGGCATCGTTAGAATGATGTATACATTGTTTTTTAAAATCTCTGTATGGTAAAAAAATGAAAGAAAAAAAATCTTTCTCAGTATAGTGGCAAAACATACTGTAAGTACCTCTGTTTGGGTAAAAGATAGGGCTAATTAATTCCTGTGGGTTAAAGATTGCACATAATAGCCAATCACCAGAGACTATAGTGAAAGCCTGCTACATACACACACACACATATTGCCCCCTGTTGTGAGCTCTTTCTGTTCATGCTGCAGATGTAGGATAAAAGTGCCAGGCATGTGCTCCGTACATGAGGAAGAGGCTGGCACAAACATTATCTGCTCAATATTTTCATTTTTCTGGGCCGTATGACGTAAAGGACTGCATTTCTGTGAAGGATCCTGAGTGGAGGACAAGTATTGTTGTCTCTGTTAAATTCATATTCATGCTAAAGAAAGGTTGGAGAAGGTAAATGCTAATGAAGCCAGTGACAACAAAAGGGCTGTCCCAGGGAGACTTGCTCAGTAGCCTATAATGATGCATACTCATTGATGTATTTATGTCAGAAATATTTACATATTAACCAGTATGCACCCATGGGTTGTTTTCGCTTTAGCTGCACTTGTTCAGGCTATGTGTTTCTGGATTTTTAAGCATGCTTATGCTGCACCTACCTGTCTAAGAAAGCCAAAGTGGAATTGGCTCAGCAGACTGTAGTCAAGCATCAGAACTGACATTCACGAGCGTACAATAGATTGATTGATGTTCAAGCTCATATTTACTAGGGGCCCCCATGGCACTGTAATGCTTCCCCTTGTTATTCTGCAGTGCTGAGCCCAGAATAAAGCCACAGCATCATGTATGGCTGCTGCTCTCCCAAGATGCTTCTCTATTATGCCTCTTGCAGGAGGCATCTGTGGCAGTAATCGTTTTGAACTTCACAAGGGCTTTAACATGAAAATAATTCGATCCTAGCCATCTGCCCCTGTGTGATGGATACATGTGTCGAGACATGCATTTCTGACAACACCGTGTCCTCTCTTCTCCAGACAGATAATAGTGTGTCGGTGTCACTGACTAGAAGTGCTACATGTTAGTCCTTGGAGAAAGTGACATTTCGGAGGGTCTGGGGACCTGTGAGCAGTGGCAGCTTGCATTCAGGGGCACTTCTATTCGAGGCTGTGTTTTAAATTAGGTGATATGAGCTTGGTAGAAATGAAATCGGTATAGTAAAGTTTTTTTTTGTTCAAATGCTCACCATAGCAGAAAGAATTCACTCGGTCCTATGATTGTTACCGAAAGAAGAAACAGTCCAGCAGACATCAACTAGTCACATATTATGATTATAACATGATCCATTTGTTTTGTACTGATGAGTCATTCATTCTGAAGGAGTCTTTAATGTGAGGCAGAAGAACGAGTAGTCTCAAAAATTATTCATTCATTTTTCCCCGGATGTGCATGAGCAAAATCTCCATAGGCTATGTACAAGAAACGGAATTAAATAGTTGACCTCTCGACCCTTCTAGTTTGAATCTAGTTCTAGTTCTGCCAAATACACAATGCCGTGCAAAGAACCAATTGACTAAAATCGACTTTCCCCATCACTAATGTTACTGTATTTACAGATTCAACAATTTGCCAAACTAAAGTTTACGTGGGCTGAAACATATCAAGAAGAACCTCTTGGTTTGGTTAAATTGACAGTTTCACTGGTTCAAGTTTAGGTCTCTAAACCTTTTCTTCTCTCTGCACTCCTGAGTGACAAAGACTGTGCAGAGCCTCTGAGCTGTGGGCCAGATCGGCCCTAATCCTGCTACCCGGCTCTCTCAAGTCAATGAGTGTCAATCAGGCCTTGGCTAGCGCTCACGTTGGCAACAAGTTCCGCATCCTTAGAAAACAATTATGATTGGGCTGTTGTGAAAATTGATTCCCGGGTTGACGAGCCTGACGCGCACATTCTTCTCGGGCTGGTGGGGTCCTGCCATGGGAAGCAATTACCGCTGAATGCCAGCTGACAGCCTCATTCCAGAGTGAGTCAGGCCTGGCTTGATCCTCAGGCACTCTCTAGGCAAATTGTATCCTCACACTCATCTCAAACCTCTTACCAACTGTTGGCTTCTATCAGGAAAATAGATTGTTCCCTTTGTTCCCGCAGCATGTTGGAGTACGAGGTGGACACATCGTTTCAACAGTAAGGAGCTTCTTTAATTTTAATGGCCTGAATATATGCTGGGGCTGAGGGATGCTGCAGTGGGTCAGAGTTGAGGCTATAGCGCTTCGGTTGTTGGAATCAGAGAAGACTGGGATACATACAATCTCCATGTACTTGACAGACACCTTGTCTCTGAAGAATGAATAGGAAAATCTGATTTCTAAACCTTCACAAATATTATTACGCCTTTGTTTTGTCTAAGAAGAATGACTGTAGATGAAAAACCTCCGAATGAGTAATCCCCATATAAAGAGGAATAAAAAAAATGGTAGCAGAAATAAAATTTCTATACTTAAAAATTTACCTGATTGAAAACGAATGAACATAACACAAACAATGCCTTCAAGCGTATTAAACCATGGAAGAAAAGACATGAAATCAATCACAATGCAACTAATTCAGGAAATACGTTTTTGTTTGTGCTCCATTAAAGGGAAAATCTCAACCAGACCCCAACACTTATCTGTCAGTTTCCTTATTAATTTAATAAACACATCAAGGCACAGTTCGGTGAACCCTTTAATCACTGTAATTCATGCATAGATACGCTCGGTGGCTCCCCTATTTGTTTTTCTTTTTTTTTATATTTATAAGAAGGCTATTTTGAACGCTAGAGAATACATAAATTAAAATATATATCATCGTTAACTAATTATCATGCAAATAAAGCAATACCAAATCACCGTTCATCTCTGCCAGAGCTCCAGCTCAATTCCCCAGCGTGTTTAAAGCTGTCCGTGGTGCAATTAGAGACGGAGAGAAAGAGAGCAAAGCAGCTCCGCACAAAGAGGCAGAAACGGCTGTCACTTATTCACTGTCAAATTAATTCAGTCCCCCCCACCCCCCTTGCCATCTCAGCGCCCTTGTGCGCCATGTCACCTGTCTCTCTCTCCACGGCGCTGATAATAGGTCAGAGAAAAAAGAGAACACAAAAAACAGCGACAGTGAAGATACGACATAATATCGTTTCATCATTACCTGACCTGTTGCTCTGTAACGTGCCACTGCACATCCCGCAAATTCGCGCGAGATCCAGAATCAAACTTGAACACAATGCGTGTTTGAAACCAGTTTGGTTTTGGTTAGGAAATAACGTCTTCTTTGAAGGACAAACAGAGGTGAACACTTGCTTTTATTTCATTCATTCATTATTCTTCTACCGCTTTATCCGATCTTCCCTCGGGTCACGGGGAGCCTGTGCCTATCTCAGGCGTCTATGGGCATTAAGGCAGGATACACCCTGGATGGAATGCCAACCCATCACAGGACACACACACACACACATTCACACACTAGGGACAATTTTCCAAGGTGCCAATCAACCTACCGTACATGTTTTTGGACCGGGAGGAAACCGGAGAACCCGGAGAAAAACCCCCTGAGGCACGGGGAGAACATGCAAACTCCACACACACATATATGGCCGAGACAGGAATCGAACCCGGACCCTGGCGGTGTGAGGCGAACGTGCTAACCACTAAGTCCACCGTGCCTCTGCTTTTATTTCAATAGAGACTATTTAAAACTTTTACAATTTTTCTCTGCCATTTGGTATTTATTTCTAAAATTTGAAAAGACAATTTGATCGATATAAAACCCCGCAGCTTCCGTGACACATGTCTGAAATACTGTTTGCACTTTTAAACCACACCATTACACGTCAAGAAATTGAGATCAAATGTACAGTACAGTACAAAATGTCTGTTCTCTTGCAGTCATTCAATATAAATCAAATATAAAATCAAATAAATAAATTGCTGCTGTTTAAGTTCATAGATGCCATAATTCAAATTAGTGCATTTTCAATCACCGGAATCCAAACTATAGTTTATGTCAGGAAACACTGAAACTGTGTGCCGTCATACTGACAACATGACTAAACACTATGACTAGTCTGTGTGTAAACAAAAGGAATTTCTGATGACAATAACAGGTTCATTGATACAAATACTTAATTTCGGGAGAACTGCGGATATTGCGTTTCTTGCCTTTTGCAAGAAATTCAATTTGTTTGCTGTTTATTCTAATTGCTTTTAGAATACACTTTGTGGATAATAAGGATGTTTCCAAAAATGCTCCAAAGCAAATGAGAAAAGCCTCCAAACATCTACAGTATATTTTTTGTATTTGTATTCTGTCCAGCATATTTAACATCTTAGCCTTATATTATTTAGGCTTTATTGCAGAAGGAGCAAAATATGGACACCAAGCACATTTGGGTCTCATTAACAGCATTTGTAATTTAATGGAAAAACTATAACAAAGAAGTGTTGTTGTTTTTTTTTTTTATATGATGGAATCAGCTTTTAAAAGTGTGCCAATCTCTACCAACTGCCTGACAGGCAGACATTTTTCCTACACATATGTGACAGGGACATAGCATTATCCCTCCTGTCAAAACAATTTAACGTGTCAGGTGGGTGAGAGTAGATAATACGATTTCTTCCACTGGGTGAATGACTGACGTGATGTTTGTATGGTGACAGTGATGGGATGTACTAAAATGGGAATATCTGCTGCATAAACCAATGAAGTTGTTAATAGCCAAGGTAGACCTATAGACTGTCCTGGTCTTTAGACCACATTCTCTTGACTTCTCTTCAGCATTATGGCATTGGTTTAGTTGGTGATAAAATACAAGATATCATATTTACAAACTACTACCAATCGAGTTTTAGTAAACCTGCATGTATTTCATCTCATATTCCAAAAAATTGCATAGAATATAGGAATAAGAAAACAAGGTCAGTTTAAGGCAGTACACATTCAGCTATTAAGGACAATTAAGAGAGTTCATCATGCCCTCTGGCAGTCTAGTATATACAATAAGAGGGTATTTAACTGTAGGCTAATGTAATACAATATGATAAAATAAGCTACTACTAACTGAGTTACAGGTCTCTCTCTCTCTCTCTCTCTCTCTCTCTCTCAGATCCTTAAAGCTATAAAGCTGGAAAAAAGCATGTCCACAAACTTACAGGCTGTGATAAGGACCTAATTGCAAAAGTTTAATCACATTTCGATTCATGCTTTATAAATTTGAAGCACATGGTGAGGTTTTTTTTTGCATTGAAATCTAATTCAAAGAAGCTCTATAATCTAATGGTGCTCCTTTGTTTATCAGGGTAAACGAGGTAAAAACAAAGCAAGTAAGCAAAATATGTCTTATTATCACCACTCTTATTATCATAATGACCTTATTTGCCTACAGATTGTCCCTATTAGCCTGGTTTATCGCATTGGGTTTGGTGGATAATGAATGGCCAAGGTCCTATATCACACACAGAACACTGACATGCCTTTTATTACTTTTACACTAAACGGAACAAATGATGGGGCCCTAGTTTGGTGATTACTAACCGTATCCTTGATGTGGCAGTGAAAGCGCACCCTCTTTTAATATTTGATTATTGGTTTTTTTTTCCCTTCAAATTTTCAATCCAATTTTATCCAATTCATCATTTTGTCTTTTAATTTACTAGGCCTGTGACAACATTTTGGATTCACAACTTTTGTATAAGATAATGAGATAAAATCTTTTGAGGTCTAATTGTTTTGCGTGAAAACAGGGAAAATTATTTGTTCACGTTTTTTGTGTAAAGACAAAGTGTCATGTTTTTCCCAGAAATCGTTAGCATTTACGTGCAGCATTTAATTTTTATGTGGGCCTTGTTAATTTTCTTAC